>JAPQVY010000068.1:49397280-49952280 GCA_028535165.1 Quercus tomentella
TAATGTTGCAACTACTGCCCACCTTTGATGTGACATTGGGAACATTTAAAATCCTGTTCATATAGTGTTTTTCCTGAAGGGTTTGACATGACAAGCCCTAATAACTGAAATTGTAATGCTTGAACCATGAAATGAGGTTATAAATGCACCAGTGATATAATGTTAACTTTCTACCCCGCTAACTTCATAGATTGATTAAGCTATGAGTCGCAATGCCTCAACATCAAATCGTACAATGCGAAACAAGTTTGGACCTACTTCAACAAATGCATCATCACAAGTTCCAACAGATCAACAACTACATACATACACAGACCACTATGGAGGGAAATGGGTTGGAAAGAAGAGAGATTTCGTTAATATGCCAATATACACGTACGAGAGTCTTGGAAGCGTCAGACATATCATGGTCGGCAAACCTACAAAACTAAGTACAGATACGACCGCAATAGAGTTCACTATAGCAGAACCAGCAGAACCACCATAGTCAACCCTATACGAGAAGAGGTGTGAGTTAGAGGTGTATTGTCGATGGCACGGGTTACGAGTTCCTAAGGCATGCTCAGCCGAGTTACCTAGAAATGAACCTACCAACATACTTGCTCGTCTTGAACAAGAGAACAATCAAATGCAAAGGCGACTAGACCGTTTTCACGCAATCCAAAAGCTAGGAAGCATCTAAAGGGGAAGGCGCAAGAGCGAGCCATCAAGTCTATTAATGAAATTACTGCGTTAGATGATGAAAGAAATATTTCAGACTTCTCAGATTCAAGCAATGATGATTTCCAAAAATTTCTACCTACGAACATTAGACGTTGTTGTTAATGTCTACACATTATGTGAAATACATAATGTTGTTGTTAATGTGTGACAAATGATGATTATGTACGTTCAACTTTTGCAACTCTAAAGATTAACTGTTTATTGGTTTTGGCTAAGTTTATGTGAAATCAGTTTCTCATTTTTTCCCTGTTGTTCTTTGTTGCTACATTCAAGTAATGTGCTTTGGTTTGGTTGGACAATGTCCTTTGCTTTGTAATGTAGGGAAAACCTTAGGAAGTGAAATGCCTCCAAATTATATTTATTGCACATTACTTGTAGGAAAATTTAATAGATTCAATACATACAGACTCATCCAAACCACATAGACCAACCACGCATATGATTTAATAATACGAATAATTCATTTATATGAGTTGTTTGAGTCGCGATATCATATGCACGTATCTGTGTATCCTAGTTCTAATAGTGTCCTACTTTATATAGATACATTACATAAAGACTCGTCCAAACCAGACTAACCACTCACTCAGTGAAAATCCATATGGCTCACACAGCACACTGTCACAACGATATTTGGTTTGCTTAGAAATAGGGTAAAAGCCTAAAAGCCTAATCAGCCTCTAAAATGTTTCATTCAAGTTATTGGTTTGTTGTAGCATTGCTCCAAAGCTCCCTAATATTGTAATTGTGATGATCGGAAGTCATTGATGTAAAACTTGGAAGCATAGTTTTCTTCATGTAATTTTACATTGATGTTGAGAAAATGTAACTACATTTTGTACCCGCAAAGACTCCCTGAAAAGTTTGTAAGGGAATATGGGGATAAAACTCTCTAGTGTTGCTACACTTGCTGCTTGTAATACTAGCATTTGGCAAGTGAGGTTGGAGAAGGCTAACACAGCTCGGCACTGTTCAGCCAAGTCATGTTCGCAGTTCTACATGTGCTGCTCAACAGCTCGGCACTGTTGAACCCTGTTCAATCATATCATCCATCCTCACGTGAATAAACAGATATGCAACATTTTGCAATGCACTATTTTCAAGGATGCAGAGGATCCCTCAAAAGTGTAAGCAAAATTTTGGGGGTGAGCTGTCCACCATTGCTACACTTGATTGATGCAGTTCTACATGTGATGCTTAACAGCTCGGCACTGTTGAACCCTGACCACACGTACCCATCCCCACTCACGTGAATACGCAGATGTGCAACCCTTTGTAATGCACTATTTTCAAAGAGGCAGAGCATCCCTGAATTGGTTATGCATCAATTTTAGGGGTGAGCTGTCCACCGTTGCTACACTGATGTTCGCAGTGCTACATGTGCTGCTCAACAGCTTCGCACTGTTGAACCCTGTCCAGTCAATACACAGATATGCATTCTTTTGCAATGCACTGTTTTCAACGATGCAGAGCATGGCTGAAAAGTTTATGATACATTTAACACAGCTCAGCACTGTCTTGTCAAGTCATGTCAGATGAAGCACAGGAATGCTGAATAGTCTTCAACAAGACATACCAAACTGGTCAGAGAAAAGTCTTAAAACCACATCCATCAGATATAAACCATACTAGTGATCAAAGTCCCTAATTAAATATAAGCATAAACATCACTAGTTTAAAATTTAAACAGGTTATCCTAGTCCAAACTCTGATGGTCAACCATTTGAAATATTGAGACACTAAGCACAACAGGCTTCCTTTCAATCACCTCGAAGACACAGACATCTCTTTCTTCTAAATTATTGTCTTTCAAAAATGCAACCCATCCCTTCCCGAATCTCATTGCTGAATATGTTTTGATGGAGGGTAATAGCACAAGACATTGAAGTGTGACAAATTGCTTCCCAATAATATACTTGCTTCCCATATATGTTTCAAGGCCATAATTAAGAGAACATCATGATCACATTATGTATAAAGGCTCACCATATTATGCGACCGCGAGATACCCATGAAAGAAGGATTTTTAGGCTTGAACTTTTTGGCTGCTTGGATTGCTCTCTCTCTTCCTCTGGACATAATCGGTAATTTTTTCAGAACAAACTTTTCTCTGACTTTATGTTTTGTGGGTCTGTACATTGAGGAAGAAATGTTTGTATCATCTTCATCTAAGTCTATTATTTCTACCTAATGATCTTCCAATTTACAATTCTTCCTGGGTGGATATTGAATCTCAGTGGCAGTCTTATCAAATATAAGAACTTGGAAGCTTGAATTTCCTTCATATCTGAAGACTAAAAAATAACCATAACAGATAGAATGGTATTCAGCGAAATCTTGCCAACCATTACAAAACCAAATGTTGTTATCAACTTTCTTCAATCCCACTTGCCAAATACCACCATAGGGAGCAATGAGTGTAGCTACGGTGGATAGCTCAGTACTGTTGAACCCTGACCAAAAGTACCCATCCACACTCACGTGAATACACAGAGCATCCCAGAAAAGTTTATGCATCAATTTTGGGGGTGAGTTGTCCACCCTTGCTACACTGATGTTCGCAGTGCTGCTCAACAACTTTGCACTATTGAACCCTATCCAGTCATATCACCTACACGCACGTCAATACACAGCTATGCGTCCTTTTGCAATGCACCGTTTTCAAGGATGCAAAGCATCCCTGAAAAGTTTATGATACATTTAACATAGCTTAGCACTGTCTCGTCAAGTCATGTCAGATGTAGCACATCAATGTTGAATAGTCTTCACGTGAATAAATACGCAACCTCTTTTGCAGTACACATCACCAGCCCGCTGCTGTAGCACAAGCTATAGCCATATCAAACAGCTACCTCAGCGAATCACATGCACCAACAGACGTCACTGTACAACCAAGTCATGTTCGTAGCTTTGCATGTGCTCCTCAACACCTTGCCACTGAACAATACACTGTTGAGTCATATCATCTTTATTCACATGAATACTTATAGTCACATCCACGTGAATACTTGCCCTTGCAAAACCCCTATATAAAGTCTCATTTACATCTACCCTTACAAAACATCTACACATACCGAAGTCCCATTTACATCAATGCTTGCTCACTCCCAAGTGCAGGAGATCGTAGCAATATAATTCTCGGAGTACCGAGGTCGAACCACAAGGAGCAGGATAGATTCAAAGACAATATAATTAAACAAAAATTTGGGTAAAGAAGAAAAATACTTTTGCTTGGTGATTGTTAACAAGAATAATAATAAAAACTTATTTAAATCAATAATGTAAATACTAGGGCATCGAGGCGTTTCCCTATATCGATATGAAATTCTTTGTGATCTAAGAAAATATCTATTTCATAATTGATTGTTCTTATATAATTAAAAACTTATGATTCGGTTGAACTGAGACAATTCAAGAACGCAGGATAACCTCGATTAATAATGCGGTTAGAAAAATTTTCAGAAAAACCCATTCACTTTAAAACCTTATTTCTATTTGAAACTATTAGAAATTCATCTAAACAATAAGAAAAACATGATTGAACTTATTGAAAGCTTGGAAGAACTAATACATCAAAAGAAATCTAATTGAACAATCAAATATGTCGTTGATAAAATCCTAGAAAGAATCACATTAAATATTCATACCGTATAGAAGAAACATAACCCCTAGCCCTAGCAAGAGTTTAGGCTGCCATTAGAGAAAGAAAAATACAAGGTTTTCTCTGCCAAAATTCGTTCTCCACAGCCTCCCTTCCAAAACCCTAATGTAAAAAGTGTCCAAAGAAAAATAACTTTTACTATTTTAATTTCCGTCCAAGTTTACAGCAGTAACTTGTGAGTTAATTTCGGCCTTCAAAACTTAAGATTTCGAAACACTCAAAACTGGAAAGTTGTAGATATTTAAGTCACGGTTCCAACCCATCTGACCTTGTGTCAATTGGATTTTTGAGGAGAGAGATACGCCTAAAATAATGATCAGTGCTCAAATCAGATTTTTTCCTTTTCAGATTCTGCTTCTTTGATTTCTTTCCTTATTTGAAGCTTCCAATCATGGTAGACGATCCAAGCACTCCAGCTGCACCTACTTAGACATTTAAGCATGGTCCTTTAGCTCCACTTTAATTCTAGTTTGGCCTCCATTCTCTCACAAATTCCTGTAAACTCATCTTTTTCACATGATTTCTTGAAAGTAGAAAATTACACACAATGAATAGCATCTTATTCAAGAAATTATGTAAAGATAAATAATAGGGACTAATGCAAATCATGGCTTAATTATACAAATTAAGCATAGTAATAAGTAGATAACGCCCACATAAATATATAACAAGTATACATTTTAAGGCGTTATCACACCCCCCAACTTAAATCTTGCTAGTCCCTAGCAATCCACAAAGCACCCATGTCTACTAAAAGTGAAAAAATTAAAACTAAAATACAAGCCACTTTCGTAGGCTACACGACTGCACTTCCCATGTGCAGCAAGTCTTTGAACCCCTAGGTCACCCTAGTGGACGAGTTTACTCTCGTGAGGGTTTGCAGTGACTCTACCCACAAAAGTCAAAGGTTTCCTGAAAATTCTTGCAGCAAATGTTAGTCTGCTTTATCATTATATCATACAAATGAACTTTCAATTTTGAGTTGGGATACTATTCATTATATTAAAGAGCTTTCACTAGCTTCACTTTTGGAGTGTGTGTGTGCATAGCCCATCCAATCAAACCAGCTTTTCCAAACATGCATAGACCAAGAATAATCTAGATTAGAGCCTCTACTCCAAAACCTCTCTTAAGTCATCAACACTCTGAAAGAACACACATAGAAGTAATGGTTTCTCTCTTCAAATCACATGTGAACAAAAAGGAAAGAAGAAGTTTTAAGAATATCACATGTGTAAACAAAAACAGCCGCTAAAACAACGGAAAAAGATCTCTTGGAAAGGATGTTGAATTCCTGGAAACATGAGGTTAATACCGTTCTCATCCCTAGTTTTTATCCCAAACACATACCAGCCATGCACCTTTAGGATCAAGTAGGACTTTAAGCTCAGGGGTAGTATAATCTTATGAAGGCAAACTGCTCTCTTTGAAATATGAGGTATATGAATCAAATGCAGAAAATTCAAGCCAAACCCAACTCATAGCAGTAACAACCAACTTGAAACCATATAACCTTTACTCAACCATATAACCCTTCTGAAATACATGAAAGATGTGTAAGACACCAATGATTTATATGTATGTCTTCTCTTTCTTTTTCTTTCTTTTCTCTTTTTTTTTTTTTTTTTTTTTTTTTTTTAAGAAGAAAAGAGAGACAATGGTGGTATCTAAATGCTTCAATAGCTCAAAACTTGAACCCCCAAGAGAATACCCATAAATAAAAATGTTACGTGGTATTGTAGAAGTATTTCTCATGGCTCAAATGATGGTGACAATGGTTAATGTAAAGATAAGCTGAATATTTGTTTAGCTGGTGACAAAAGATTGATGGCCTTAAGCTCTCATCTCCTAAAATTCCACATAAACCAGCATGCCTAAGGACAAAAATAAGTAAGATCATGGTATATCTCCCTATAATGTTTCCAGTAGTCAACCAAAAAATATAGAGATCTTTTACAAAAACTGAAGCATATGAGAGAAATTTAAGAGTTCAAACAAAGATATACTCTCACAAAGAAAAGTAAGGCTCAAGAACTCTCTATATAGGTTGAGTTTCAGCTTATATCTAGCTTGTTCATGATCCATGCATATCCAACATCCAACCGTCTGCTAACCTGGCTATTGTGCTCAAAAGTTTCCAATTGTGCTCTTCATAAAAGAGTCTTAATATAGAAAATAGTATAACCAACTCAGCATTATAACTCTTCTGCATTCAAATTCAAGGTTTTTTTTTTTTTTTTTTTTTTTTTTTTTTTTTTTTTTTTTTTTTTTTTTTCAGAATTGAAAAGTTGCAACCAAAAAGAAAGGAAAAAAATCATGCAAGGTGCAGCAAAATGTGTAGACCTCTCCCCCCAACTAAAATATTGCATTGTCCTCAATGCATCAAAGCCAAAATAAATTCAAGTATAAAGGGAAGAAGTTACCTTAAGCATTTAAATTGTTTTTTTTTTTTTTGAAATTTCTTTCACACCTGCAAGTGTTAGCTCACAAAAAAAAATAATAATAATAACAAAAAAGAACAAAAACAAAAGGCAAAAAAAGAAAAAAAAAACAGAAAGAAAAGAAAATTAAAACAAATATGGTACAACTTCATAAGACTCTTTCAGAGTTCACGTGCCATCCCAATAGGTAGGGATCTCCAGTGACATAGTCTCCTCCTCTGGTATAACTCCCCCTAAGAATGGTTTTAACCTTTGTCCATTTACTTTCAAAATCCTACCGTCCCTAGGGTCCTCAACTACTACAGCTCCATGGTAAACACTTCCCTTACAATGAAAGGGCCATCCCACCTAGTTTTTAGTTTACTTGGAAATTTATGAAGCCTCGAATCATAGAAAAGGACTTGCTGATTTTTCTCAAAATTTTTCCTCACAATGCTTTTATCATGAAATAATTTCGTCCTTTCTTTATAATTGCGAGTGCTCACATAAGCCTCATTCCTAAGCTCTTCTAGCTCATTCAATTGGTATTTCCTCAATTTTTCAGCCCCTTGTAGATCAAAGTTAAAGGCTTTAATAGCCCAATAAGCTTTATGTTCCATCTCTACAGGCAAATGACAAGGTTTCCCATAAACAAGATGATAGGAAGACATTCCTAAGGGTCCTTTATAGGCTGTTCGGTAAGCCCATAATGCATCAACTAGCCTTAAAGACCAATCTTTACAGTTTGGATTGACCGTTTTCTCTAAAATTTGCTTAATCTCCGTATTGGCAAGCTCAACTTGCCCACAAGTTTGAGGGTGGTACGGGGTGGACAACCGGTGCACCACTCCATACTTTTTCAACAATGCTTGAAAATAACGGTTACAAAAATGGCTACCATTATCACTAATTATAGCCTTTGGCATTCCAAATCGTGAGAGAATGTGTTCTCTCAAAAATTTCAAAACCGTTTTATGGTCATTAACCTTGCATGCTATGGCCTCAACCCATCTAGATACATAATCTACTACCAAGAGAATATATAGATTACCAAAAGATTGGGGAAAAGGTCCCATGAAGTCAATTCCCCAACAATCAAAAACTTCTATCTCAAGGATAGGGGACATCGGCATCATGTTCCTACGTGTGATACGCCCTAACTTTTGGCACTCTATACAACTCTTGCAGAAGTTGTAAGTGTCCTTAAACATAGTAGGCCAATAAAATCCACACTGCAAGATTTTTGCAGCGGTTTTTCTCACAGAAAAGTGGCCACCACAAGCTTCTGAATGGCAAAATTTTATAACATTATGGGTCTCATTATTAGGAATGCATCTTCTCAAGATTTGATCAGGGAAATATTTAAACAAATAAGGATCATCCCAATAAAAGTTTCTTACCTCAACAAAGCATTTTCGCCTATCTTACGCGGTCCAGTGCTCAGGAATGACACTCATGACTAGGTAATTCACTATATGTGCATACCATGGCAGCTCAGTAACAGCATAAAGTTGCTCACCTGGGAATGAGTCCTGAATAGGCATTTCTTTTAGACCCTCATCAAAAGTAAGTCGGGATAAATGATCTGCCACTACATTCTCCACTCCTTTCTTATCTTTAATCTCAATGTTGAATTCCTGCAAAAGTAAAATCCAACGTATTAATCGCGCCTTAGCATCCTTCTTAGAAAGAAGGTATTTAAAGGCGGCATGATCTGTAAAAACAACAACAGGAGCACCAATCAAATATGAGCGAAATTTATCTAGAGCAAATACTGCAGCTAGTAACTCTTTTTCTGTGGTGGTGTAGTTCATTTGTGCACTATTTAGAGTTCAACTAGCATAGTATATCACATAAGGCTTTTTATCTTTTCTCTGTCCAAGGACTGCCCCTATTGCATAATCACTAGCATCACACATGATTTCAAACGGTAGAGACCAATCTGGGGCTTGCATTATAGGGGCAGACGTAAGCATGTGGACTAGCTTTTTGAAAGCTACTTCACACTCTTCCATCCACTCAAAATTGGACTCCTTAAGTAGGAGATTACAAAGAGGTCTAGATATAGAACTAAAATTCTTTATAAATCTCCTATAGAAGCCAGCATGCCCTAAAAGGGATCTAACATCTTTCACTGTCTTAGGGGTTGGTAGATTAAGAATTAAGTCTATTTTAGCTTTGTCCACCTCTATGTCTCTAGAAGACACTACATGTCCAAGAACAATTCCTGAAGTGACCATAAAATGACACTTTTCCCAATTAAGAACTAAGCCTTTTTCTTCACAACGGGCTAAAACCAATTTTAAGTTATTAAGACAGTCATCGAAAGAGTCACCAAAGACAGACAAGTCATCCATAAACACTTCCAAAATTTTTTCAACCATGTCACTAAAAATACTAACCATGCATCTTTGAAAAGTGGCTGGTGCATTACATAGCCCAAATGGCATTCTTCGAAAGGCGAAGGTACCAAAAGGGCTAGTGAAAGTGGTCTTTCCCTGATCTTCTAAGGCAATCTCTATCTGGTAATAGCCTGAATAGCCATCTAGGAAGCAATAGAACATATGGCCAGCTACCCTTTCCAATATTTGGTCAATGAAAGGTAAGGGGAAGTGGTCTTTCCTAGTTACAGCATTAAGCTTCCTATAGTCTACACACATTCTCCAAACTGTAACTAATCGGGTTGGGATCATCTCATTGTTTTCATTCTTGACCACAGTCATTCCAGACTTCTTAGGAACCACCTGCGTTGGGCTTACCCACTTACTATCAGAAATAGGGTATATGATACCAGCATCCAACAATTTAATTACCTCATTTTTAACAACATCTTTCATTGTTGGGTTAAGCCGACATTGGGGTTCTCTAGAAGTCTTACAATCATCCTCTAGGTAAATTTTATGTGTGCAAATCAATGGGCTAATGCCCTTGATATCAGCTATGGTCCATCCTAGGGCTGATTTGTGGTCTCTTAAAACATTCAACAACTTACCTTCCTGTTCCTCATTTAATGCAGAAGAAATAACTACAGGAAAAGTTTCACCTGGACCCAAATATGCATACTTAAGACCATTGGGCAACGGCTTAAGTTCTAGCTGTGGTGCCTCTTCACTTGAAGGCACAGGCTATTTGTCACTCTTTGGTAGCTCCTCAAAGTGGGGTCCCCATCCTTCATTAATTGCCATCACTTGTTGTCCTTCTGAAACCTGTGAGGAATCCAACAAAGAACAAATTTCAGATAAATGAATATCACTTTTTAAATCATAAGAATCAACATAATTATTAAGAAAAGCTTCAAGAGGATCAGAAAAACAATTCTTATTAAACTCTTCTTGAACCACTACTTCAATGAGATTCAAATAGGCACAGTCATCATCCTCATGTGGTTGCTTAGCCACATGAAATATGTTTAGCTCCAAAGTCATGGAACCAAAAGTGAGTTGCATCCTTCCATTCCTGTAATTAATTAAAGCATTAGTTGTGGCAAGGAAAGGTCTACCCAAAATAATAGGGGTATGAGTACTAGGATGTAAAACAGGTTGGTAATCTAGAACAATAAAATCAACTGGATAATAAAAGTGTTCAATTTTTACCAACACATTCTCAACCATCCCCCTCGACTCCCTTACAAAGCGGTCAGCCAACGGTAAAGTTACTGAAGTAGGTCTTAACTCACCAAGTCCAAGTTTTTGATATACACTAAATGGGATCAAATTAACACTTGCCCCAAGATCTAGCAATGCATGCTCCATGATGTAATCTCCAATAGTACAAGAGATCGTAGGACAACCTGGATCCTTATACTTTGGTGGGGTCTTATGTTGAATAACTGCACTAACCTGTTCTGTTAGGAACGCGGTCTTCTTCACATGATGCTTTCTCTTGATGGTGCATAAGTCCTTAATTACCTTGGCATATGCAGGCACTTGCTTGATAACATGCAATAATGGCAAATTTATCTTGACTTGATGCAAATGCTCTAATATCTCAGATGCGGTGTCCAATTTCCTAGGTAATTTTAAGGCTTGTGGAAATGGTGGAGGGATTGGGCATTGTTCAATGTCATCAAGCCCAAGTGACTCAGTTTCATCCTTCTCTTCTTCAACTGGGGTCTCCTTAGATTTCTTAGTTATTAAAGGAGAACTTTTATCAATCTCTTTACCACTCCTCAAAGTGGTCACAGCTTTTACTTCATCATGTTTATCCTTAGAGCTAATTTTTAGATTTTGATTGATGGGATTGGGTTGAGTTTGGGAAGGAAACTTCCCTCTATCTGTCCCACTCAATGAATTTGTAAGCCTTGTTATATGACTCTTGGTCTCTCTCACCTCTTCATCTAGCCTAGTGAACATGGATTCAAACTTTTGATTTTGCTCACTTTGCCTTTGAATGAAAGTACTAAGTGCATCCTCCAAGGAAAGTCTAGATGATGATGATGCATGTGGTGAATTAAAATTCCTTAGAGCAAGAGGATTCAACACATTGTCACTCTTATAACTCAAATACGGATGGTTTCGCATATTTGGGTTATAATTGTTAGAATATGAAGAATTATTTGGCCAATATGAATTAAATGCATGTACTTGTTCTTCTGGCACATTTAAGAATGATGAAAGTGATGCACATTCATTTGTAGCATGGTTTATCTCATGACAGATTTTACACACCTCCATTGGGTCCTCTCTAAAGGTAGCACTAACACTCCTACTTCCTTTCATTTTGAGTGCCTCAATTTCTTTAGTTAACATGCTGATTTTTGCACTCATGTTATCATCTTCCCTCAACTTGAAAACACTTCCACTAGAAGTGGTAGTGTTAGTTCTAGTCCTATCAGTGGAATCCATTGAGCTAGGTCCAGTCCATGTGTTAGAGTTTTCAGCTATCTCATCAAGATAATCCATTGCATCTTCGGGTTCTTTTAGTAAAAAGTCCCCTCCGCATGAGAGTTGAACAAACTGTCGGTCCCTAGGTGTAAGTCCTTCATAAAAATAACTAACCAACCTCCAAACTTCATACCCATGAGTTGGGCAAAAATTGAAAAGATCTTTGTACCTTTCCCAAGCTTGGTATAAGGTCTCATTTTCTCCTTGGACAAAACTAGCTATCCTTCTTTTTACTTGCTGGACTTTGTGGGGAGGAAAATGTTTCTTTAAAAACTCTTTGGCCATCTCCCCCCAACTACCTATAGACCTAGGTTTCAAGGTGTAAAGCCAACTTCTTGCCTTATCCTTAAGTGAAAAAGGAAAGAAACGTAACTTAGCAGTCTCAATAACATTTTGTGCATAGAAACTACTAATTACCTCTTCAAAACTCTAACATGGACATAAGGATTTTCATTTTCTTGTCCCCTAAAGTCAGGAAGTATTGCTAATAAACCTTGTTTCAGTTCTACATGTGGTGCATTAGGTGGAAACATGATGCATGAAGGAACAGAATTTTGTGTGGGATGCAACAATTCATACATAGTTCTTCTATTCTCCTCATGATTATTACGTGTTTCATCACCCATGATTGATGAAGAAGGTGAAGGTGTGTCAAAAAGATTACCAAAGTAAGTTTCAAAAATTTCTAATCTACCTCCTTGTTTCTAACCCAAATGCTCATGCAACGATGAATCCACAATCAAAAAAAATATAATAAAAACAAACAGAAAAATAAAACAAAATAAGGGAAAAAAATGGAATGAAGTTACCAATAGAAAAATTTCCACCAGTTATGCTTTGCTCCAAAAAAAATTGCCTTTGAACAAGCAGCAGCTCCCCGGCAACGGCGCCAAAATTGCTTGCTCACTCCCAAGTGCAGGAGATCGGAGCAATATAATTCTCGGAGTACCGAGGTCAAACCACAAGGAGCAGGATAGATTTAAAGACAATATAATTAAACAAAAATTTGGGTAAAGAAGAAAAATACTTTTGCTTGGTGATTGTTAACAAGAATAATAATAAAAACTTATTTAAATCAATAATGTAAATACTAGGGCATCGAGGGGTTTCCCTATATCGATATGAAATTCTTTGTGATCTAAGAAAATATCTATTTCATAATTGATTGTTCTTATATAATTAAAAACTTATGATTCGGTTGAACTAAGACAATTCAAGAATGCATGATAACCTCGATTAATAATGCGGGTAGAAAAGTTTTCAGAAAAACCCATTCACTTTAAAACCTGATTTCTATTTGAAACTATTAGAAATTCATATAAACAATAAGAAAAACATGATTGAACTTATTGAAAGCCTGGAAGAACTAATACATCAAAAGAAATCTAATTGAACAATCAAATATGTCGTTGATAAAATCCTAGAAAGAATCACATTAAATATTCATACTGTATAGGAGAAACATAACCCCTAGCCCTAGCAAGAGTTTAGGCTGCCATTAGAGAAAGAAAAATACAAGGTTTTCTCTGCCAAAATTCGTTCTCCACAAACTCCCTTCCAAAACCCTAATGTAAAAAGTGTCCAAAGAAAAATAACTTTTACTATTTTAATTTCCGTCCAGGTTTACAGCAGTAACTTGTGAGTTAATTTCGGCCTTCAAAACTTGAGAATTTCGAAAAACTCAAAACTGGAAAGTTGTAGATATTTAAGTCACGGTTCCAACCCATCTGACCTTGTGTCAATTGGATTTTTGAGAAGAGAGATACGCCTAAAATACTGATCAGTGCTCAAATCAGATTTTTTCCTTTTCAGATTCTGCTTCTTTGATTTCTTTCCTTATTTGAAGCTTCCAATCATGGTAGACAATCCAAGCACTCCAGCTGGACCTCCTTAGACATTTAAGCATGGTCCTTTAGCTCCACTTTAATTCTAGTTTGGCCTCCATTCTCTCACAAATTCCTATAAACTCATCTTTCTCACATGATTTCCTGAAAGTAGAAAATTACACACAATGAATAGCATCTTATTCAAGAAATTATGTAAAGATAAATAATAGGGACTAATGCAAATCATGGCTTAATTATACAAATTAAGCATAGTAATAAGGAGATAACTCCCACATAAATATATAACAAGTATACATTTTAAGGCGTTATCAATCTACCCTTGCAAAACATCTACACATACCGATCTAAAGTCACATTTTCCAATGTCAATGTGCAATTGGATGCTACCTCGTTTTCCAGATAACTATAGAAGGGAAAGAGATTCCGACGAGAGGAAATATTATGCCAGACTGCGGCGGGAGTGGGACTTTCGCGTGAACAAGTCCAACGCTCTGCACGATGATCTCCTGCAACTCGGAGCGCCTCTTGTCAACCGTAGCTCGCTCACACTACCACGGCGAAACATGCACCAATATGAGCATGCATTGACTAAAATAAAAAATAAAAATAAAAAAATAAAAAATAACAATCTTATGATACTTCGTAGGTCCGGGTATCACATGCTACAATTGGCGGAGGAGCTAGCCGCCGCAACAAACAGGCAACTCACTCCGGCGGAACGTAACAATGTCCTCAACTACAAGGACTACCTGTCAGAATGAATGCCTATGTGGTGTGTGTTATGTCTAGGGTTAAGTTAATAATGTTAGTGTAAGTTATTTTAAGTTTTCTGTGTTATGTCGTAAATGCTTATTGAAAAACATCATGTGTGGGAATATTTAACTTTTATGCGTTATGTGAGAATAATCTAGATTACGAATAACGTGCATGCTCCTCACAATCAATAATAAGGTTTACATAGTACAAATGCAACAACGGTGACACACATACATATAAAACATAGTTAAGCAAAATAGTTCTCCAACAAAATCTAATTACACCACGACACAATTACTCTTCATCTGACATCTCCACGTCTGACTGATAAGTGGGATTAACAAGAAGTGATTGCATGAACTGTGCGTGCTCGTACCACCCTCCCTCCACTGACTCTCGAATCTCGACTTGGGTCCGATATCGATTAAGACGTATCTTCATTCGATTATTTTCTTCTCTTATGCGGTTCAATGCTTTACGAAGTTCGTCGATGGTGTCTCTAAGCATTTGCGATGCGAGTCGCCGTGGCACTGGCAACTTAAAACCAACCAGCTCATCATAAAACATTTGTTGTTCACGAAATAACCAAACCCACTCCTGTCTCATGTTATTGTGAACGTAAGCACTATTTCGCAGATTCAAATTGATTGGATAGCTGAACTCATCTTCCAATACCCAACAACGACCCATAGCAGTGAACACATCATGAGGCCTATAGAGTTGTGGGTTGCTAGAACCAGACATTGACGCTAAATACAATAACACCAAATGATCAAGTTAATAATGTGCATCAATTGTTGGTAAATAATGTAATGTTGCATAAGATGGTACACAACAAAGACATTCATAAAATTGTGTACTATTGCATGCTAAAAATGAAATACTAACACTAACACTAACATTTGACCATAAACATTAGACATTGTTGTTAATGTCTACACATTGTGTTCAATACTAAATGTTGTTGTAAATGTCTGACCAATGATGATTATGTGCAATACAAAATATTGCTATAGTAAAGATTTCATTCTCTTGTGACCAACATTTACTTCAACAAACAACCAAAATCACACCAATGTACTTACTTCACACTCATTCAACCCAAAAAAATAAAAATCCAGTACAATATCAAATGAAAATACCATTGCCCTAAAATTGTGGTGTGAGTTTTTTACCTGAGGTGATACAAATTTCAATTGAGTCTGAAAGCAGTTGTTGATCTGTGGAGCAGAGCAGAGTGGAATTCAGTTCAGCGAAAAGCAAGACACTCTGAATGGGAGAAGGTGTGGAGAAATTATACGAGAATAACTCGATTTTACGGAGTTCGAGTATACTTTATAACTCGATATTAAAGGAATCGAGTTATATTAAAAGACTACGCCTGACACAAAGACAGTCTGAAAACAGGTTTAACAAGAGCATAACTCGATATCTAAATAGTCGGTTACATAACTCGATTAATTTAAAATCGAGTTATTTAGGGATTCAAAAAGAAAATGCCACGCTGGACAACCAGCATGGCACAAAGCTGAAGCTAACTCGATCATAGAAATATCAAGTATTTCACATAACTCGATTCTCATATTGTCGAGTTACAAAAGAGGGGCATTTCCCTAATTAGTTTGAGAAAGGGGGCAAAAGGATGTTTAATTTCTGAGAAAATGGAATTTGCCCATTTTGGCCGCCAAAATCATATATAAATAAATGTCTCTCTTTCTCCGGTTTTAATCTTAAAAAAAAAAAAATTTAATAACTCTCTTTTTCTCTCTCAAAGGAAGGAGTATTCATTTTCTACAAGATAATTCTCTTAGTTCTGTTTCTTTTTTTATCGTTTTATTGCTCATATGATTTTGATTATTGTATGTAATTTTGATTTATTTGTTGAGGAAATTATAAGAAAAAGATTTGAAATAATAAATATTGTTCTATAACTATTTTCAAGGTTATTAGGGCAATTGCAGTTGTTACTCATTTAGTTTTATGGGGGCAAAAGTAAGGAACTAAGGACCAAATGAGATTTAGTCAAACAATGAAAAAGGTTCAAGGAATGGCATCATTTTCTTATGCTATTTGTTTTGTTTTTTTCTTTTCTTTTTTCCCTTTTAATTTTCCTAAAAAGTTGTTTGTTGTATATAAGCGAGTTATATGTGTGAATAGTTTTTTTTTTCTTTGGAATTATTTTTTTTTAATTTTGTAACTGTGAACTATAGAATTTTGGGTAAAAACAATGTAATTATTTATTTTATTTTATTGCAATTGATTTTTCCATGATAGGTTCTAGAATGGAAGGACATGGAAATAGGATAGATAAAATAAGATGGAAATCCTGTGAAAAACAAGGCCATGAGTCAAAGTAGAACGTTACATTGTCATTCACTACTAATACCCTCATTGATATATTCTATGGAATTGTTAGTAGATGTAAAAGTGATTTTGGTTCACAATTTCTAACTCTAATGCGTTTGGATTTTAATGGGAATACTTATACTAGATAAAATGACAAATTGTAATATAACTTTTCATTTTTGAAAATAAAAAATAATGTTTAAAGAATAACCTTAGAAACTGATTAAGTATTAGAATATTTCCTTTACATGACAACGGAAATTTTCAATTTGATTTTTGAATTCTTTAGAAAAAAATATTAACATGACTACAAAATGTTACGTAACCAAGATTTATTCAAATCCAATGGTTCAAATAAGACGACAAGTAATATTAATTGACATTGGCCAACTAATATTGCTATAACTAGCATCTTCACACACACATTGTGAGTGCTCAAAGACTCTTCTAATTTTTTTTTTTTTTCCTAAAGAACAAAATCTTTCATTCATCATAATTTAGGATTGGTATATTTTCCAATCACCTAAATCCCTAGAGAGTGATGAGATGTAGCATAAAATATAAACACATCCAGAGACACATAAATCTCATAACACCATTAATTTTTTTGTGATTTGAAAATGCATCAACCCTGAATTATAATAAATATAAACACATCCAGAAACACATAAATCTCATCACACCATTTTTTTAATTTTTTTTTTAAATTTGAAAATGCATCAATCCTGAATTATGATAAATAATAGTTTTTTCCTTTAGAAAAAAAAAAATTTAAAAGAGCCTCTAAACACATGTGAAAATGTTATTTTATATATATATATATATATATATATATATAGTTGAGTTCAAGTTACACTTGGTGTAACTCTAAGTAATATTACACCATCCAATAACTTGTTATAGAATTCATACTTTGAAAATTCCATCATTGAATTACATGTTCTAATTCTATATCTTCTTAACACTCATGCCAATTTTCATGTCAATTGGATGTTATTTAACATTCGATTCATAAACTCATTTTTTATGCATTGTTTTAAACTACAAAAACTTGAAATTTAAACAATTGATTGATAACATGACTACTAATCTTTAATCACTTTGAAATTTTGCAAGCATAGAGAATATACGAATATAATGTAATATAACAGTAGATTTGTCAAAATTTACATCCATTTAAAAAATATTAAGGGGCATAACATTGATTAGAGTTACACCAGGTGTAACTTAAATCTAACCATATATATATATATATATATATAGCTTGAGTTCAAGTTACACTTTGTGTAACATCAAGCAATATTATAACACCCAATATTTTTTAATTTGATGAGAATTTTGACAAATCTACCATTGGATTACATTATCTTCGTATATTCTCCATGCTTGCAAAATTTCAAAGTAATCTAATATTAATAGTCATGTTATCAATAAATTGTTTAAATTCAAGTTTTTGTAGTTTAAAATAATGCATAAAATATGAGTTTATGGATCGAATGGCAAATAACATCTGATTGGCATCAAAATTGGCGTGCATGTTAAGAACATATAGAATATATAATCCAACAATAGGATTTTCTAAATATGAATTCAATAACAAGTTATTAAGTGGTATAACATTGCCTAAAGTTACACCAAGTGTGTATATATATATATATATATATATATATATATATATATATATATATATATATAGTTTGAGTTCAAGTTACACTTTATGTAACATCAAGCAATATTACAACACCCAATATTTTTAATTTGATGATAATTTTGACAAATCTATCATTGGATTACATTATCTTCATATATTCTCCATGCTTGCAAAATTTCAAAATAATCTAATATTAATAGTCATGTCATCAATCAATTGTTTAAATTCAAGTTTTTGTAGTTTAAAATAATGCATAAAATATGAGTTTATGGATCGAATGGCAAATAACATCTGATTGGCATCAAAATTGGCATGCATGTTAAAAACATATAGAATATCTAATCCAACAATGGGATTTTCTAAATATGAATTCAATAACAAGTTATTGGGTGGTATAACATTACTTAAAGTTACACCAAGTGTGTGTGTGTGTATATATTTATATAAGGGTTATGCTAACAAGTACCCTTAGGGCATTGGTTAACAGTTCAGTTAAATAAAGTTTTTATGGGAAAAAAAAAACAATTAATATTTTGACAGTTTTTTTTCATTTTTCATAAAAGTGATGTCAAAACTTTCCTAAAATTGATTGTTAACCAATACCCTAAGGGCACTCGTTAGCATTTCCCTATATATAAAAGTGAAACTCTAATATCTGATATAATAATTTATTTTTCTTCATTAAAATTTCTATATAAGTAATAAAATATAAAAATAATTACATAATAAGCTCCAAAGTTTATATTAAGTTAATTTAATATTGTTTTTAACTTAAAATTTGAGTTTCAAGAGCATACATTTTTTTGGTATAGTTTTTAAATGTTACCATTTGATCATTATATGAGTATATACTAATCAAAATATCATATTTTACATGATTTGGAGTTGACATCTGTCAAGCTACTAAAGATCCTTTCATGTGAATCGTACGTTGAATTTTGACTTTGAAACCAAATCATAAAATAGTTAATTCATTTATAATAAAACTTGTAATAATCATTTTTTTTTATACATTAAAATATCGCTTAATATTCACTTGAATAGTTTAGCATTATTTATATTGGTCTAAATTATTCACATGTATGTTTCAATCATAAATTTTCTCCTCTCGAAAATAAAATCTTAACTTTGCCACTGCTTGTATGCTTGTTAATTAAAGTTACTCATGTTTGTTCCTTGTTTCTCACGTAATACGAACTTTATATATGCTAGTTTCTTTTCATTTTTAACTCTTTGAACTTTTATTTTGTAATTTGAGTTTCACTCAAACAAGTTATACAAAATATCACAATCCAAATTTCTTAATTTTCAAATCCTCAAGCCCAAGAACCAACAAAGATTGCTTGTTGGATTTTGACCAAGACAATTATAGAAAACCACCTAGATAAATATCATCATTTCAATTAGGGTAAATTGCAAATTAC
Source organism: Quercus tomentella (assembly GCA_028535165.1). Taxonomy (NCBI): domain Eukaryota; kingdom Viridiplantae; phylum Streptophyta; class Magnoliopsida; order Fagales; family Fagaceae; genus Quercus; species Quercus tomentella. The sequence continues at coordinate 49,416,992 of JAPQVY010000068.1, forward strand.
ACCCCTGACATTTGGGGTTGCTTAGATTTCACACCCTAAAGTTTTAAAACTTGGATTTTACACCCTGAAGTTTGGTTCCGTTAGTAATTCACCCCCTACAGTTAGTATTTGCTGTTAATTGACACATCACCATGCTAATATGTTTTGTTTTTGCCAAATCAACCTTAAAACTACGTAGTTTCAATGAAAAATAAAAACTAACTTGGCATACACAAAACTAAAAGCCTAAAACCACATCATTTCAACCTAACTATTAAAATCCCAAACCAAAACCCACGAAGGCAGCTCCCTCCCACCTTGCACGGCAGAGACCCATCGTGAACACACAGCAGAACAGCTCCACAGAAGCAGCCCCAGCAGCGATCAAAGCGGTAGGCACAACTGCAGCCTCAATGAGAACTCTTTCTCTCCTCTCCAGCTCTATTTCTCTTTCTTTGCTTTCTCTTTCTTTGACAGATTTTTGAACCCACAACAATTATTTATTTCTTTTAAATGGAAGAATTGTTGTATTGGCTAAAGTTGAATCTAGAAAAAAGTTGTAGAATCTAAAAATAGCGGAAACAGATTAGAGAGGGACAAAGTGATTTACTTATACAGATTCTGCATTTTCAGATTTGTTGGCGTCAAGGTTGTCAAAATCGGGATCCTACGTAGGATCGTGAGAGGTAGGTAGGATCGTGGATCGTAGGATTGGATCGTGGATCGTAAGATCCTACCTATTTTCAGATTTTAAGCAAAAAACCTATTGATAGTGACTTTGTATGTTATATAATCACTTAAAATATGAATCCATCCATTAAAAAAAAAAATTGCATCATAAAATGTAATTTGCATGCACTACATCATTCTTATGTCATTCTAACGAAACAAAATATATTTAACTTTTGACATAACGTATCTAAAAAGTTCAATACATGTTTAATTAGCAACTAAGTACCAAAATATTATCTACACATATGGAAAATGTTTTCCAAATTCTAAATTCCAAATCCAAAATAAGTTAAACTAGTTAGCATATAAAAACTAGCTAACTACAAATTTACAATATGTAATCCAAAAAAGAATTCTCAATCTAAGGTAAACTAACTAATTACAAATATGAAATCCAAAAAAGAATTCTCATTCTAAGGTTCTTCTAATCTAATCACTGTCATTGTCATATCTCATTTCATCATCTAAATATTTTAGGTTTTGTTTTTGAAAATGTTAAACTTAAGTACTACAGGTTTTTTTTGAGATTTTATGTTGACATAGGGGTAAATTTAGAACTTCAATTCATTATTGGGTTTCTGATAACCCATTGGGCTTGTGGGTTTAGGTGGATTATCTTACCCAAATGAATCCCACTTTAAAAAAATAAAAAATAAAAATAAAAATAAAAAATCAAGCCAAATGGTAGGATCGATAGGATCCCATACGATCCTACGATCCTATGCGATCTTACACGATCCTACATACGATCCTACCATTTTTGCGATCCTGCTACGATTTTAAACTTTTTGGTGAGATGAGACCGTAAAATCGTGCGATTTTATGATCCGGATCACAATTTTGACAACCATGGTTGGCGTCAAAGAACTAGCCAATTGCCAAAGCTTACTTATTTCTTAGTGATTTACTTAGTGATAAACCGTAAACTCTTGCTTCTTTTAGAAGCATGGTAATTTTTGTATTATTATCATTCACTTTTCTTTTTATTAGACCTTCATACCCTTTAGTTTCCTTAACTTGATTGTTCAAATCTAATGGGTTTCACTGAAGAAGTTCAACCTAAACTGTTTTCTTTGTAAATTTGTTGCAATGATACTCACTATGGCTGTCGTTGCCGCTGCTACTGTGACCGCCACTATGGCTGCTGCTGTGGAGCTATTCACGATGGGTCTCTACCGTGTGAGGTGAGAGGGAGCTGCCTTCGTGAGTTTTGGTTTGGGATTTTAGAAGTTAGGCCGAAACGGTGTAGTTTTAGGCTTTTATTTTGTGTATGTCAGGTCAGCTATTACTTTTCATTGAACCGGTAGTTTTGAGATTGATTTGGCAAAAATAAAACATGTCAGCATGATAATGTGTCAATTAAAAGCAAAAACCAACCGTGGAGGGTGAATTGCTAGTGGAACCAAACTTCAGGGTGTAAAATTCAAGTTCTGAAACGTTAGAGTGTAAAATCCAAGCAACCTCAAACGTTAGGGGTGTAATTTGCAATTTACCCTTTCAATTATTTTCAACTCAACTTTTTTTGTAAAAGCATCTTTTCATACCAAAAAAATCCCTAGCTGATACATCTCAAAGTCCATCCACCAATGCTACAGAATACTACAGCCTACAATTCAAAAAAGGCAGATAGCAAATAAATTCGGGATCACAATAGGGGGGAGGGGGGAGGGGGGAGGGGGGGGGTGGGGGGAAGATAAATTTTTTTTTTTTTTGGTTGGAGAGCTTAGCGCAATTTTCTTTTAAGGATACAAAAGGGCAGTTAACAACAAAACACTCACCTTCATATCACACCTCAACCACAAATACTTTACATGCCGTAAAAAATGTAAAACCTATGTAGCCACCTCTGAAAGAAAGCATGTAAAAACAGATACTGCACCCTGCAAATAACTTGAGCGTAGGTCCTCAGGAATAGGAGCACTGAAAGAAGTGTCAAAGCAGCTTAACTGATCATCACATGTTGAGCCTTCTCCAATGTCAGAAAGAAGCAAACCACAAACTTCCTCTGCCATTTTTGAATAAGCTATTCTGCAAACACAGTGGGAAACAGCATTCAAATTCAATAGTTGAAATCTAAACATTAGAAGACTAACAAAGGTTCTACGAGTGTGCAAGCCTCCTGCTTCTGTGGGGTATAGGACACAGTTTTTTTTTTTTTTTTTTGCTGAATTATAGGACAGAGAGTTGATTAAAAGCCTTTCTCCCAAATTTGGAGAGTGATTCTTGGAATTTAACATGATAGGTTTTATCTTCTCCATACACTGCAATACAGATTTATATCCAGTCGGCATTGGTATACACTACAATACAAACTTTATTTGATACACTATATTTTGGTTCTTAAGTTTATACAGTCAGCTTCATGTTTTAATTACTTCATGCATAACAGATCAGATTTTCCTAGGAAAGATAATTAATTGTTTGACCATGATATATGCAAGAAACCACCTTCCACACAAGAACTTTCATCAACTGGGTTCATTTCTCATCATACTCCTTGCTGATATAAAAAATTCAAAGCTAAATTGGTACAAGTCATCAAGAGAGTAGAGATGCATAAGATTTCATCATGTGCATGGATATCCAGCAATTTTGAAACTTTGGCATTGAATTTATAGAAACATGGACCAATAAGTCAGGTTTGTTTATCACTCTTTCTGATTCTAGAACTCAGTTATGATCTTAATGGAATGGAATCTTTCATTACGAATAATGCAAGCATAAAGCCAAGAGTTTTATAACTTAACTGGTTAACACCTTCTGGTATTTATAACAGAGACATTTAGGGTTGAAATCCCCCACCCCTAACTATTGAATTATTGAAAGAAAAAAATAATAATAATACAAGCATTAAACTTGTAAGATTTTGAAGGAGAAGCCGCAACAGGGTAATATTTTAAACATTTTATTGGTTATGGATATGAAACTGCTCTCCTAAATCATGTAAAGTTTTAAGTTTGGGAAACAGTTAAGTAGGAGCTTCACATAAAATGACACATTTAAAAATACAATTCTATCATCATAGATGGTTAAAGTTGAGCATTTTGTCAAATTCACTTTGTATAAGACATACATATAAGCCAAGCAAGAGCCAACAGTCTGGCAAATTCAATGTTTTATGCAGTGCCAGAGTAAACGCCTTGTCTTTATGTTGATTGGGAAGTAAAAATTGTAGGAAACTTCTGCCAGTATGAAAATACTCAAGTGAAAATAGTAAAGCATCATATATCACAATAACTAATAACTGTTCTTTTGTTGAAAGGCCTTCAAAAGCTCTCTTTCCTGGGTACCCCGGCCAAAAAAGTGAAACTCCATAAAAGGGGGGGAGGGGGGAGAGAGGTAAAAAGTAAATAAAAAGCCTGGAAAAGACGTAGATCTTAAGGGATTCACCATCTACATGCTACCTCATTAGCTCCTTTTGCTATATGGCCATCTACCTAATTAACAAATGAAATCCTATATTTTGAATGCATAAAAATCAATGATGGTTAAGAATAGGTGGGAAGGGCAAAGAAAAATTGATCAAGTCTGCAGCACCACCAAATGTTGGTCAGGTTTTTGAAGGCAGAACATTGACAAAATGGGGCAAGGATAAAATGTCCAGATATGAAACATATGCTGCTTCAATTGTAAGGTAGTAGGATGCAAGACAATTTTGTAATTAACCAGAATAGCAGATGACGGGAATATGAAATAATGATGCAACTCACAACCACACGGATGTACTCGTGCAGGCTGCACTGCATAGTTGATCATATTATAGAGTTCAGGGCTGTAGTAAAACAATAACAGGCTAGGATCCTTCATGATTCCTATATAAGCTCTATGGTAGACCTCATAGACTCCCCATCTCTATTCAATTGTATTCTTTACAGGAGTGTTTCCCACACATCCTATGTAAAATATATCTCCTCACTTCAATAAAATTGTAGTAATTGTCAAATATAAAAAGGCCACTGACTGAAAGAAGCATCTCATTAAAAGAAACAGCTTCAACATGCATGTTATCATGGTTACAAACACTGAGAAAAGGGATTGACATTCATACCTTGCATCAACTTGTAATTTGCCACCCAAAACTGCCAAAGACTCATTTAACCGACCAAGAAAGTCTCTACAAGCAGCATTTTTGCTCTCAATAGAATCCTACAGAAAACATTACATTTTCCTTAGCACTCATTACAGAAAGAAAAATTATTTACAATGCCTTTTGAGTATATTCCATAAATTTGGGCTTATAATTTTAGCTTCCACTCTACTTTGTATATAAATCCATTCATCATAAAAGCCACTAAAGAATAGTATAATCATCATTCTCAAGATTTTATCATTCCACTGCATGAATTTTACCATATTAGCATTGACCATGTCTTTATAAAAAATTTAGCTTCCACCCTAGTTTGCATAAATCCATACATCATCAAAGCTACCAAAGATTAGTATAATCATCATTCTCAAGCCTTTATCATTCTATTGCATAATAAAAAAGGATTGAAGCATGCTGTGTTAACATGTTAGTTCAGGCAAGACTAATAAAATCTCATAAGGCAAATTAATGCAACAAATGTTAGAGCAAGAGATAAGAGAAAAGAAAAAAAAAAATATATATATATATATATATATATATATATATTGCTTTTAGTTGGTTAGTGTTAATATCAGGCACAAGCTTAGTATTAGCATGTTAGTCTGCTCTTGAATCCCTGATGCAAATTAGAGCGAGATAAGCGTGGATGAATTTTACTACATTAACATTAGCCATTTCTATATATATGCATGTGTGTGGTAATTGGCTTTAAGCTATTCCTAGCTATCCAGTATATTGTTTGTATTAGCCTATTAGTGACCAGGCCAGTGCCACGGCTGTTTGCCCTTTTAGAGTAATTTCTAGTTCCAGCCCAACAAGAAGAGTAACAAAGTTGATGAGTGCCTGGTCCACTAGTACAAGTCATGTGTCCCAAATATCATCAGGCATTTATGACAATACCTACATTGGACCACATGCGTGAAAACCCCTTTTCTTAGACTCAGTAACCCTATTTGAGAAAGGCCCATTCATCAGCATAGGCCCAGGTTGAGCTCAAGACAACTGTTCAAGATTCAAACAGATTTACAATAATAATCACACACTTATTATTTTTTATTGAATAATCTCACACTTGAATGTAAGCTTTGGTCCCATAATTTAGTTCAAATGGAAAAATTTTGGTGGGGAGTGTATAAAATTTTGGTTAAGGTATTGGCAATGAATGTATGGATAGTCAAGTGAAGAGTAAAAATCCGGGGGGTTATTTTTAGCTAGACATTGAAAAAGCTTACAATCATGTGAATTGGGAGGCACTCCTAGATTTGTTGAGGAGGATGGTCTTTGGGGAGAGATGGTGTAACTGGATTTGCACTAGTATATCCACAGTTCGGTTTTCTGTTTTGGTAAATGGATCTCCAGTTGATTTTTTTGGAAGTTCGAGTGGACTGAGATAAAAGGATCTATTATCTCCTTTTTTTGTTGATAAGTAAGCAGATTGCTATCTCCTGTGTTGTTTTAATTATGATGGAGGTATTTAGTAGGATGTTGAAGAGAGTGAACGGGTTTAATAAGTGGTTTCAAGGCTGACGGTAGGCGGGGTGATTGGGTATGCATTTCACCTCTTGTTTGCAGATGATACGATTCTTTTCAGTGATGCACATGTGGAACAGATCCTCTTCATATATGGATGTTGCTACTATGTTTTCAAGCTATAACAAGCTTGAAGGTTAATGTGTGTAGAAGCGAAATGGTTACAATAGGGGAGTTTGATAATTTGCATGCTTTGGCAAGGATTTTGGGGTGTAGGTTTGAGACTTTGCCTATGTCTTACCTTGGCATGCCTTTGGGGGCTTCTCATAAGTCCATTTCTATTTGGAATCTTATCTTGGAGAAATTCGAGAGAAGATTGTGTCAATACCTCGCGGTCGGTATCAACAAATTGGCAGGATGGAAGAAGTTGTATTAGTCAAAAGGTGGTAGATTGATGCAACTTAAAAATACATTATCGAGTCTCCCTACCTATTATTTATCACTTTTCACTATTCCTACTAGTGAGACTAACAAGATTGAGAAGATGCAAAGGGACTTTCTTTGGGGAGGTATGGGGGGTGAGTCTAAGCAACATGGGATAAAGTGTGTTCAACTATGGCCAACGGTGGATTAGGTATAAGGAAACTGACTACCTTCAATAAAAAGCCTTATTGGAAAAATGGCTATGGCGATTTGGGGTTGAGGAGGTATGGCTTTGGAGGAGGGTGGTAGCTATGAAGTTTGGGGAAGAGTGGGGGGAGGATGGACTTCTAAGTTGGGCAGGGATGTACATGGTTATGGTTTGTGGAGAGGTATTTGAGTGGGTTAGAAGGCATTCAGCCAAAATACTCGGATTGAGATTGGGATGGGGAATAAAGTGAGATTCTGGCATGATTGTTGGTGTGGGGATCAACCTCTTCGAGTGACTTTCCCTTTTTTTTATATAAGTAATAAGATTTATTGATATCAAAAAGGGACACCCTAGTACACAAGGAGTGTACAGGGGTTAGATACAAAAATTAAAAGAATCAAGAAAATAAAAGATAGAAGAGAATAATTGGTTTCACAAGGTAGACAACCAATCCAAAAAAGTTCTTAAAAAAAAAGTTCGAGGCCTGGTATGGATCTCTCAAAATCTTCAAATCACCTACTATTTCTTTCCCTCCAAAGACACCACATTAAACAATGGGGAACAATTATCCTCCATCTTCTCCGAAATGGGATTCCAAATAGTAGCTGTCTTAAAAGAAGTACCCAGTGGCATCCCCAAGTATTTCATAGGCAAACTTCCTACTCTACAACTAAAAATATAAGCCAAAGTAGTCAGATTATTCACCTCCCCGATAGGGACAATCTCACTCTTACGCACATTAACCTTCAAACCCGTAAAAGCTTGAAAACATGACAAGGCCAACCTTATAGATAGAAGCTGCTCCCTAGAAGCATCACAAAATAATATAGTGTTATCCGCAAATAACAAATGAGAAATGCGAACACCAATAGAGTTCACTAGTCCAACATGAAAACCACAATCCTCAGTCTTTCTCAAAATCCTGCTTAAGACTTCCATAATCAAAAGGAAAAGGAGAGGGGACAAAGGATCACCTTGCCTTAAACCCGTTAGCTTCCAAAAAAACCTTCAGGGGATCCATTCACTAGGACTAAAAACCAGATAGAAGTGACACATGCCTTAATCCACCCTCTTCATTTCACCCCAAAACCCATTCTATCCAACAGGTAGAACAAGGCATCCCAATTAACATGATCGTAGGCTTTTTCAATGTCAAGCTTGCATACCACACCCGGTAAACAACTCTTCAACCTACTATCTAGGCATTCATTGGCAATGAGCACGGAATCCAAAATTTGCCTCCCACCAACAAAGGAATTTTGAAACTCAAAAATAAGATTATCCAAAACCGCCCTCAATTTATTAGCCAACACCTTAGATATTAGCTTGTACATGCTACCACCAAACTAATGGGCTTAAAATCTTTAATATTTAGAGCATTACCCTTCTTAGGAATTAAAGTAAGAAAAGAGGCATTCATAGACCATTCAAACATAGAGTGACGATAAGTGTTCAAAAAAAGTCATAACATCCTTTTCTACAACACTCCAACCTTAATGGAAAAAAAGCCATAGTGAATCCATCAGGACTAGGGGGCTTTATCCCCCTCCATTTCCTTCAAAACCAAGATGACTTCCTCCTTAGAGAACACTCTCTCTAGGGACAACCTCTCTTCCTCCTCAATACAAGAAAAATCCAACCCATCCATAGAGGAGCGCCTTGTTTCAGTCTCCTAATACAAGGCCTGATAGAATTGAACCACCTGAAAACGCACATCCATCTCATCCTCAAATACAACCCCATCCACCTCAATACTGTTGATCTGATTAGCTCTTCTATGGGAATTTGCTAATCTATGAAAGAAATGAGCATTGTTGTCCCCCTCCTTCACAAACAAGACATAGGATTTTTGTCTCCAAAAATTCTCCTCCAACGAAGCTAAATATTCAATATCCCCTCCAATCTGTATACGGCAGGACTATTCCACATTCGAGAGACACAGCACCTCTTCAATAGCATCAAGCCCCAACAATTCAGACAGCAAACTTTTTTAGTAGTTCTCGTGGCCTTCGCCAAGGGGATCCTTTGTCTCCTCTATTATTCCTATTAGTTATTAGTTATGGAAATGCTGAGTAGATTGCTGAAGAGAACGAAAAATGGTGGTTTTCTTTGTGGTTTTCAAGCAGGGTCCCATGGACAAGGGGGTGTGCATACCTCTTATCTTCTTTTTGCTGATGATACTATTTTGTTTTGTGATGCTTCTAGGGAATAGTTATTATACATTCAGATGGTGCTAATCTTCTTTGAAGCTATTACGGGCCTGAAAGTTAATGTAGGTAAGAGTGAGATTGTTCCTGTTGGGGATGCTGGGAATTTGAATGCTTTGGCCTGTACCCTATGTTGCAAGGTGGGCATGGCCTATGAGATATCTAGGCATGCCTCTTGGGGCCCATTATAAGGATGCGTCGATATGGAATCCTATTATAGAAAAGATGGAGAAAAGGCTATCTGGCTGGAAAGACTTTATTTGTCGAAAGGTGGCAGGCTTACTTTGTTAAAAAGTACTCTCTCAAGCCTTCCCACCTTCTTTTTATCTTTGTTTACTATCCCTCAGGCTGTGGCAGCTAGAATAGAAAGAATTCAAAGGAATTTCCTTTGGGGGGGCCTCAGAGGATGTTTTTAAACCTTTAGTTGCTTGGGATAAGGTCTGTTTGCCTGTTGAGAGTGGTGGTTTAGGGATCCGAAGGATTGGGTTATTTAACAAGGCCTTTACTTGGGAAGTGGTTGTGGCGTTTTGGGAAAGAAAGTAACAAATTATGGCGTCAAGTTATAGCAGCCAAATATGGTGAGGGACTTAGGGGAGAGGAGGCTGGTGCACTAGAGGGATAAGAGGTTCTCATGGGTGTGGGATGTGGAGGAGTATTAAGGAAGGAACAGAGAAGTTCTTTAGTCAAATTCTGTATAATGTGGGGGAGGGTTGCCGTGTTAGTTTTTGGCATGATCCTTGGTGTGGGCCTATTCCTTTGAAGGAACTTTTTCCTGCTATGTTTGCTTGCTCTCTATCTAAAGAAGCATGGGTCTCTGACTTGGTAATATCTAATTCTGAAGGAAGTAGGAGCTAGAATTTACTTTTCCGTAATGGTCCTCAGGATTGGGAGGCAGACACTGTTTATTCCTTTTTTGAGCTTATTTATTCCTCTATGCCGAGGGGTGAGGGGGATGATCACCTGGTTTGGAGATTGACTACGTCTGGGGTATTTGATGTGCACTCTTTTTATAAGCTGTTATCTAGTCCTAGTCCTAACATCGATGAATTTCCTTGGGAAGGCATTTGGTGTGCAAAGGTGCCTAAACGGGTGTATTTCTTCTTATGGACAACAGCTAATGATGGGATAGTCACCATTGACAATCTTGTCAAGAGAGGTCTGTTTTTGGTTAATAGGTGTTGTTTATGCTACTGTGATGGGGAATCAGTAGATCACCTTCTTCTCCACTGTAAGTTTTCACAGGCCCTATGGTGTGAAGCTTTTGCAGTGTTTGGGATCTAATGGGTAATGCCAAGGTCGGTCAGTTCTTTTTTCTTTACGTGGAGAAATTGGTTTGGAAAGCATCGTTCAACCATTTGGAATATGGTCCCGGCATGTTTAATGTGGATAGTTTGGCAGGAACACAATACCCGCACTTTTGAAGACAAGGAGAGAACATTAGATCATCTAAAATCTCTCCTCTTTGGTACTTTGTTTCTTTGGGCTCATATTTGGGGATGTACGAATTGTACTTCTTTATCTGATTTTTTAGTCTCTATTTCCTTTGGTTCTTGATTATATTGTATCTATTTCTTGTTCAGAGTGTTCACCATCGTGAACATGATGTTCAATTTTTTCAATAAAAGTCTTATTACCTATCAAAAAAATATATATATCATTGCCCACTAGAAAAGACTCATCCTGCCATCAGGATTTGAATAGAATATCAAACACAATGACAGCATAGTTATTAAACATTAAAACTGATTGAAACCATCCAAGGAAATATCTTTATATGTAAGGATGTGCTCAGAAACAAAGTTTCATTGGTTACATAAAGTAGTATTTTAACATAGAACTATCTTACTTATCAAAAAAAATTTAGTTCAAATGGCAATAACATAGATAACAATGTAGAGAGGCAAGATATACCGCATATTGAAATCAAAACTCCAATATTTAGGATAAGCTTTCATACCAGTTCACTCATGGAAACATTATCTTCCTCAAATGAACTTCTCAATAGATAGAATGAAATATAAATTCCAGCTCCCAAGTCCCAATTTTCAATTTCTGACTTGTGGTCCTCCATAGATGTAGCAAGCCTCCATATCTCTGAGTGTTTGGCTGCAACACAGGAGAAAAAAAAAGCTCAAAAGTGAAAAGAATTTGCATGAGAATGGAGAAAATGATTAACCACTATCATTGCTGAATAAATATTTGTGGTTTTCTTAGTAGAAGAACAAGTTTGTGATTCCAGAATAGCTCTGAATTCATTCCACATGAAAAACTCAAAAAGACATGCTATTAACCATATGAATACCTGGCAGGACCTTTTTTGGCGGTATCTAAAACAGCATTTGGAATTGAATTATTGTTAAAAATGCAAAAAGATCCCATTTGGTATGGATATCCAAAAACATTTCCCCAGGCAGCTGGCTAAAATCCATGAATTTTCATTCAGGCCTTAAAAAGGAGGAGGGGGGGTGATAGCTTTAGTTATTTATGCACATCCACTCCCTCCAAATTCACAAAATTAAAAGTTACTTTACTTTTCACAAAAGATTTATAAGAGATCAACCTTTTTTTGAGAGGTAAATATAACTCACATAGCCATACAAGAATGACCATGTGCTCTAACACTTCAATTCTGTTTTATGGATAAAGATGCAATTTATTGGAAAATACATATATAAATTAAAGTTCTAACTGCAGGTTGGAAGCCTGTAAAGTTGAGAAGTTAAAACCAGCAGCTAATGCATAACCAACTTCAAAAATTCCAGAATATCCAGAGACTTTCAAAAAAAAATCTGAAAGAAAATCTGACAGCATAAAACATTACAAGGTAATGCCTAAATAGTACTTGAGAAGAAAATTATAAAAAATAAAAAAAGAAATTAGTAAAACTAAAAAACTCAGGGAAAAGGAAGGGACATGAAAGAATAAATGGATCCTTGGACTAGGCTCAGAGAACCAGAAAACACAAACTGCAGGCTAAAATCAATGAGAAGTTAGCCAACTGTGTATAATTTTCATGATCTCATTCTACATCAGTTCACTTGTAGGTACATTCCAGGAAATCATTTTAATGACTGCCAACAAGACATTTAAAGACAGAAATGATGACGTTCTAAATTAACCTTATAATACCATTTTATATATCTCAAGAATTCAAGTTTATCAATGATATCACAAAAGTATAAGATACTCATCGAACCTAAAATGGAACACTAAACAGATGAATATCTTATTCGATATTTCGAAGTTCAAAAACATACATCAAAAATTTCTCAAAATCATATATATCAATTCAACTAATGATCAAAAACACAACATATCCCTCAAAGAATAATTAAAGACTACACTTGTTTTTACTTAGAAGTTGCACAACAGTGCACCTTTGAGTGATATATCAGGCCATATTGCAAAGTGGCCATGCCAAATACACTTGTTAGTGCATCCTTACAATCTAATTATGTGAATAACTAAGAAAAACATTTGTCTCTGTTTTAATTATTTTTTTGACAAGTAAAAATGCCATGGTCATTCATTGGGTCATGCCTGGCTCAGTGGCGGGATTGTTATTTTACTGGCATCAATGGCTTGGGAATCTAGTTTGAATATTTGGAATTTGATTCCAGGTTGTTTGATGTGGATTGCTTGGTTGGAACAAAATCGTCTTTCCTTTGAGGACACTAAGAAGACATCGGAAGAGTTAAAGGTTTTATGCCAGCGCAGTCTTTTTGAGTGGTCTTGTTGTTGGGGTTTTACTGATTGTTCCTCTCTCTCTGAGTTTATGGTTTCTCTTAGATTAGTTTCCTAATTTCCCTCTTTTTTGTTGTTTGTTTTATCCTTTTCCTGTTGTTCATCATCATGTACAACTTGTATTTTTCCTTACTATTTTCATTAATAATATTTCCCTGATTATCTATCCAAAAAAAAAATGCCACGGTCAATTGAACTATACACATTATAGTATTAATTATTTTTGCAAAACAATGAATGGGCATCAAAAAGAAAATTCTCAAAATGATTTATTGCCTTCATAGAGATCCCAGAAACTTGTACAGATATGAGATAATGGTACTCATATAGTGCATTAGTATCACTTAAGCAAGCAATCTGAGAGATTTTACCTGACAAGAACAATTTATGAGCAACCGACAATATGAAAATAGAATGAGCTTTTTGCCAATGTGCACATTGAAGAAAATGTTCAAGGGCCTTTGAGAAGTCCCCATAGTAGTTGAAGTAAACTGCCTGCATTGGTCAGGAATGATATAATTCAACCAGTGATACTCAACAAAAAATCAGAAATCTGTTTAGTATCCAAGACTACTCTAATGGAAGAAACTACACTTTATTTATGTATTAGACCAAGACAACATACTTTTTTTTGATAAGTCAGGACAACATACTTTTTACAAACATGTCCCAGGAAAATGAAAATTAATGGTAGTCTCAAATGCCACAATCAGCTAGATAACAGTTTCAAAGCTAGGTGCAAAAAATCATCAATAAGTCACCAAGTTTGCAGTATCGGTGACATGAGAAATAGTTACACCAAATCAAATAGAGAGCAGCATAAAAGGCTTTGAGATATATAAGGTTCACCAAATAAAAGAAATATTGACATACCATAGCCTCATGAAGCCATGCAGCTGGTACACCCAAGTTCTCAATAAACTGGCGTTGCGATTCTTCTGAACTCCATGATTCACAGTACTGGAACAAGATTTCCCGAATAAGATTAGCATGCAGATATGGGAAATCTTCACGGTAGGGCATATGAAGAATCACATAGATGGCCCAGTGGCATTTCCCCACACACAACAGCTGCGAGACAAGTCCCATGTCAAGAACATGAAGATCATTAGTAGTGATAGCACCAATTGCTTCCAACACTGCACGCTGATGCCAGATCATATGGTAATCAAGAGGATCATGTGTTGAAGATAAGGCACTGAACATTGCCTTTAAGAAGCTAAACTCTCCCTCTTCACTGGCATGAAGCAGCATAAGATAATACGAGAAGTCAAAACGTTCTTTTGTACTCCATTTAACAGCCTCTTCTACTGGTCCTTCATCAATGTATACCGGAACAGGATATGTAGCCTTTCCAATACCAACAAGATGTTGATAACTGTGAAAAACAATGGGCAAGGAAGTGTCAGGTGGTAGTTGATACCACATCAATAAACCTAGAAACCTCTTCCAGTCAACTTTCCCGCCATGCAAAGCACCGTGAATATTACCAGCGAGCAATTCATAAAGCCTTAACCGGTCCTTCTCAATGAAACTGAAATCCAGCCTATTGATTTTCCAGAGATCAAGCTGCTGTGCAACATCAGCACGATTCACCATGGACCCACCAGCCTGACTTAATAAACAAGCCAATCTCACATCTCCTCTAGAAGCAGCCAGCTCCACAGCTGCATCAAGCTGCCGCCCAGTCAAGAGTATGAATATATGTTCTAAATAATTTGATTCATTCACTGAGCTTATTGTATCTTGTACACGAGGACAAACACTTTCTTGCAACCATAAGCTGAACTCTGCTCTTCGAATAAGAGGGAGTGCTTCTGGGTCAACTTCTGAAGAAGCTTCCTTTATATCCTGCATCATGTCTTCCTCATTGTCAGCACCCAAGGACTTCAATTGTGCACTACTTTCCCTATCAGAAAAAAGAACTTTTATCAATTCCCATATCATTACTTGGTGAGACAAAACTACACGGGTAGAGGAGGATAGCCCAGGAACCTCCAATCTCCTCTCAACAATATCTCCATAACTCCTGCAAATCTCTGAAAGCACGATGCGATCTGAGACAAGTTTTTGAAGCCTCAGCTTGAAGGACCCAACTTCAACTTCTTCTGTTACATGATTTATCTCCTTGTGGAGATTTAATGGAGAATCAAAAGCCAAGTCAACAAGTTCCTCTCTGACTTTATTATTTTCATCTCTAACAACTTTATCAATAGCAACCTTCTCTAAATTGATTACAGAGGATAACACCCTCTGAGAATTGTTACTGGCTACTGGTACACCAGTGTGAACAAGGACCCCATTTGGGCCCCACCCAACTCGAAATGACCTACCCATGAACAATCCTGCATCAACTATGTTGCAAGAATGGTTTCCAGTTACTGGTGTTTCTTGCTTGAGGTCCAGCTTAAAACCTGAACCTTCAGGTTTCATTGGCTTCAGTGAGAGACCCTTATTTTGTTGGACCATCAGAATGGCCCCAGGAGGGTTTGAGTCAGAACTACCATGGTTGTACTCGAGCAATGCTAACGGGGTTTTTCGAGCAACTGGAGGACTAGATCTATGGCTCATCCTCTGAGCAGAACTGTGTAAAGGAGGTCTTATGTATTCTTTTCCAAAGGATGGCTTCTTACGTGTAGGTATTTCATCATCAAAATCCTCTGCCTCCCCTTCCTCATCAGGAAACATCAACATTTTCATTTCTCTCATCCTTACAGGATCAAGCCCAAGATGAGCAGGAAGAGAGTGAGAAAGCAGAACACCAGTGGTGTCTAACTGGGTTTCATCATCAAGATCATAAATCTCACCACCATTCTTCCCAACAGGATTTTGAACTACAGTAGCATCATCCATTACAATATCTTCTTCTTCATCGTCACTCAATCCAAATCTGCTGAAATGTTGAACTGAGAATTTCCATTCACCACCTGCTGGGTCAAACGAAATGAAGCGAGCCCCTTGTCTCTCCACACTCATTCTTAACTTGTCCACAATCATCTTTAGTTTCCCCTTCTCCAAATCCAGTGATCTTACTTGAAGCACCAAAGTCACCTCAGCAGCCTTGTTAAGCCCCTGTCCAAGCACAGGCTTGGTATTTTCATCTTCATACACAACTACCTCATGCCTACGGAACTTCACAATTTCATCTAATTCTAACTGTCGTATATCAGTCTCCCCAAGATATTTGACCGATCCATAACCAACCCTCCCAATTGTGAAATCCAGAACTCGGCTACAATAACCGGGGTCCATAAGCTCCCGAGTAGCCAACTCCTTCAAGCAAGGCTTCATATAATAATCAGCCGACCTCAAAGTAGGTAACATAGCTTCAATATCTCTAGAAACCTCACACGACAAAAAATCAGTGTTTTGAGACATCCTTCTTTTCTTGTACTGAGATACAACTTCTGAACTCATTCCCACATCAACGTCCATGCCACAGGAATTACTAAATGACATGTTTTTTCTTGTACCATGATGTTCACTAGAAACCCCTAATAACATTATTAAAAAAATAAAAATAAAAACATTAGTTCATTTGTAACTCGTACTACAATAATTTGCATACAAAAACTAACAAATCATATTCTTAAACAAAAAGAAATTGTCTAATTGAATTCATATTGGAACATTTACAATAATCCAAAAAAATTTACTTCCATTTAGGGAAGAAAAAGTTTAAAAAATAAAAATAAAAATCTTTGTCTGTGTTGACTAATTAATCCTAAATCCTACATTCTATGAATATGCAAGCATGAAGCAACAAACCCTAGAAATTAACAAACCATATAGAGTAGCTAACCCCGAAATTACCAAACCCTGAATCTCTGTTTGATTGACAAGAAAATTGAGGAATGAAACTCCACATGTGGTGTTTTTCACTTTTGTTTTTCTTGTAGCTGCATTTTCTCGGCAACCAAACAGAGAATAAAGAAATTGAAAAAAAAAAAAATAGGGTAGACTTGAGACTAGACAAAGTCAGCTAGTTGCATTCACATTCTCAGGTACCAAATAATGAAGAAAGCTAAATTTCTAATCTGATTTTTTCTTTTTCTTTTTCTACATTTTCTGAGTAACCAAACAGAATCAATGGAAAATTTGATAGTAGCGATGAGAGAGAGAGAGGGGGGAATTACCGGAAACCGGGATTAGAGAAGGAGATGCCATAGTGGAGTGAGAGAGAGAGAGAGAGAGAGAGAGAGAGAGAGAGGTTTTAGGGTTTTGTTTAGGACAGGACCGTCCACCGGTACTTCCGGTCTTCACGTTGGTCACACTATAACGGCGGTTCTGCCTGCCTTGTATTGTAGGAGGGAAATGCTTCTTTTCACAGACTACAGTAGGACTAACATAATACCTGCTTAACTTTTTTTATTCTTTTATTTTGGGGTTTTTTCATTTTCGTCCTTATGTTTAAAAAAAAACACACACACATTTAATTTGATCATGTTCTCCCATAAAAATAAAAATAATAATAAAATATTTGATCATATCCGTTCTCAATGACAGAATTTGCTGATTTAAAATGATGAAGTGGCTTATTAAAGTTTTTTTTTTGGTAAAAACCAAAAAAAAAAAACTTTAATAAGCCACTTCATCATTTTAATAAATAAATAAATAAAAATCATATAAAAATTATTCATTATTTTTAAGACAAAATTAAACTATTGGTTCCTAAAGTTTATATTGTGTATGTAATTGATTCTTAAAATTTCAAGTGAGTTTAGTCCCTCAAATTTAAAAAAATTAAGATTGTTAGTTGTTGATAGTGTTATTGCCTATATAGCTAACGAAACAATAACAAGTCATCTTTTTACTACAAGTGTTTTACAAAGCTGATGTGGCATGATGGTACTTCAACTTTTTTTAAAAATAATAATAATAATAATAATATACAAGTCAAATTTTAGTTTTTTAAAACACCAAAACATCAAAATTCCCAAATGTAAGCCCATTGTTCATGAATTCATCTCCATTCTGCTTTCTTCTCCTCATCACAAATCATCCATTCTGCCAAGAGTTCCATTTGCTTTATTTGAGATTTTATTGATTTTTTTTTTTTTTTTTTTGCCCTAATTTTTTTGTTTGAGGTTAAAGAGGCGAAAGAGGGTTTATCGATAAAGTTGATTTTTTCTGGGTTTTTATTGTGTTGGATACCAAAGCAAGACTAGGACTTTGTTTGTTTTTTTTTCTTTTCTTTTCTTTTTTCTTTTTTCTTTTTGGTGCTTTTGAACTTTCATATACCGAATATGGGTTTAGTATTTGAACTTTTAAGGCTAAAATGCAAAATCCACCCTCTATGTTTTACCAAAATTCATTTCAGTTCTCTAACTTTGCTTTCGTTCATTTCAGCCATCTACTTTTCAATTTTATTCAATTAAGGTTTTTTCATCAACTTTTATTATATGTTGTGGTTAATTTTCCAATTTTTTAAACTTTTCTTCAAATTTTTTTAATTAAAAATATTCAATTAATGATTGATAGGAATTTCATTTTTTTTCCAAAAAATTTTAACAAAAATTGACGGAAATGCCTTAATTGAATAAATTTAAAATTTAGAGGACTAAATGAACGAAAATAAAGTTAGAAGACTGAAATAAATAAACTTAGAAAGTGGGTTTTGCATTTTAGCCAACTTTCAAACACCATTTTCTAGTTTTCTGTTTTAAGCCTTAACCATCATTGAATCCTCTTTCTTTTCTTTTCTTTTTCTTTTTTTTCCATTTTTTGTTGAAGTAATTGTATCTGAAACAATTGTGTTCCTTTAGTACAAATAGGATTTGAATTTGGAAGTATATGCCTATATGGGGCTCTTGCTCCTTTTTCCCATATGGCTTCACCATGCCTTGTGAACACTTAAATTTTGATTTGAGAAGAAGATTAAGGTTAGATTTAGATTAGAATCCCAGTGAAATTGAAATTAAAGGGGAGACTTAGATTAGATTCAGATTTGAGAAGAAAGTATTTTGAAATTAAAACGATTATATTTACTATTGACTCAAAAGGGACTCTATTGTGCTAAAATACCAACCAGATTAAAGTTTGATTTTGGATATTGCCAGCAGATGGCAGAGGAAGAAGGTGAGAGAGATAAGGGGAGACTTATCAAGTTTTTATTTTTAAGTTTTTAACAGAATGATGAATTAATGAATTAATTAATTAAAAGATGTGTACATGGATATATATTTTAAAGTTAATTATGTGGCATAATACATGTAAAATCTATTTTTCTTCCTTTTAATAAAAAGAAATGTCACATCAGTAAAAAAAAAAGATGCCACATTATTATTCTGTTAGCCACATAGGCAATAACAATAACAATAGTTAACAAAATGACTAATAATGCTCATTTTTAAAATTTAAGGAGCCAATAGTGCTCACCTGAAACTTAAGAAACCAATTGTGCTCATAGGGTAAACTTTAAAAACCAATAGTGTAGTTTCCTCTATTTTTAAAAAGAAAAATAAAAAATGAATTTTTTAAGTTTTTTTTTTTTTTTTTCTTTTGGTTTTCAAGCAACCAAACACAAACATACCCAAAAAAAAAAAAAAAAACACAAATCACATTAGAGATTCCATAATACCATCACAACTAACAAAGAGTTCAGTTTTTCAAAAATAAAAACTAAACATACTAAAGAAATGATAAATAGAATAATTTGGAAAAACATCAACCACATAAAAATAAAGGAAAAAGTTAACAAATGTCCTAAGAGTAAGAAAAATACCACTATGCCAGAGGCAAAATAACATATCAAAACACAAATCACAATTATCAAACCATCTAAGCAAATACAGATCAACCACACAATGTTAGTATTATGTTTAAAAAAAAGGGTTAAAAATCTATAGCAATAAACTGTCAATTCATAACGAAATATAACAATGGATAAGCCAAATCAACCAATGCAATCAGCTCAAGATGAAGACGACTCTATCTTTGATGATGAAGATTATTTTGTAAGAAAGAGAAACTTTTTTTTTCCAAATGGGGGAAGGGACCGCCTTTTATGGGCACCAAAAAAAAAAAGAAAAAAAAAAAGAGGAAACCAGACTTGGGTGCGCCCTCAAAGTGCACCATAACGTTAGCATTTTCCCAGATTTTGTTTCTTGGGCTCTTATTTTGTGCACTTAGTTGAAGGCCTTTTCGAGCTCCAAATTGAGTGATTTAGGTGGCATTGAAAAGATCTCACTTCCTACTTTCTAAAGATACCAGCTTTGTGTGAATTGGATCACAAACCAAAAAGTTACGGGTGTAAGCGTAAGCGCCCACGACCATCATTTTTGGAAAGTATGCCTTGGCCTAGGGTGGACCATGGCGAAGGGTTTAAATAGAATCACCATCTAGTTTAGGTTTAGGAACCATAAATATAGCGCCCTTGTGGAATGACTGATCCTTATCAGAGCACATGTCCAGAGTTTAGGTATGCGAATGGGAAGGTGTTAGGCACCCAACCCCACCCGACCCATGAGTTGGCTTCCACTCATTGTGTTCTAAGTTTTAATCTCATTAAAGGCATATTTAACACGTTATTCTAACTCACACATACTCTAATATGCATCTAAAAGCAAACAAACATGGCATTTCATCCCCAATCCTAGCATTCATTTATCATGACATTGAGCATACATTATCAAAGGCAGAAACACCTCAAGACAGATCTGAACAAAAACATCTAAACATCCAAGCACCAAAACTTCATGGTATTCAACCAAGCATATTAGGCAACTTATATTCAAACACTCAAATGCATGTTCATACATTCTATGCATGACTTACCTTACTGTAACACAACACCTTTGCATCAATGCACGTGCATGTTCATGGTATTCAAATAATCTAAAACCCTAGTAAGCCTTAAAAGGATAAAATAGAACAAGGCAAAACAAAAGAGAAAGGCAGATATCTAAAGATATGAAAACTAGGTTAAATAGAGGTCCCAACTGTATGCGTACGCATACTTCAAGTATACGTACACATGCATGAAGTATGCGCACGCATACACGCCCAAAACCCTAACCTAAAAAACAGAACCAAAAAAAAAAAAAAAAAAAAAGGAAATCTAACAGCCTAGCATGCTTCTAACACAAACACGAAGTAAACCTAAACTAAACAAACATGTTATAAACACATAAACATATATACAAACAACAAACAAAGAAAAGGCGAAAGAGCCAAAATTTGAACCTTTACCTCAACATATAGACTCTCTAAAGCTTGATTTTGACTGTTCACCTCAGTCAATCTATTTTCAACCAAATCAAAATAGGTTAGAAAACTTTAGAACTAGAAGACCAAGACCAGAAAAAGTCTCCATCAAATAAAACTTGACTTGAGAATGTTTTGTAAAAAACTCCCTCCTTGATTCACTATTTTCTAGTCAATCTTGCCTTTTTTTCGTATATTTTCTATGTTTGAAAAAATACCTTTTAACACTTTATATAGTGGTAAAATAAGGGTGTGGGGCGGCTCTCAAACGATGTGGGATTCATTCCAAACCAGAATTAAGTGCAAAAAGTTTTCTTTACATAGTTTCTAGATCCCTAGCAGCGTACGCATGGCTTAAGTGTGCATATGCATACACGTGTATGCGTGCGCACACTTTAAGGTTTCCATAGCCTTTCTTTTCCAAAAATAATTTTATTCTTCCAAAAATAAGTTTATATTTTCAATAAATATTTCCTCAAGTCAATTTTCATCTGATTAGGACCTAAACCAACCTTGGGCCTTAGAATACTATCATCATTGGAGAACGAGGGCCCGAGTCAAAGGGGGTACAAAATGAGGTGTCTACAACAAGCCTTGAAAGTAGGTTGGGTCACCATTTTTTGCACCCAAAGATGATTTTTTCTAATTTTGCCAAATTGATTCCCGTCAATCTAGAGATGCTTTGGAAATATCACTTGTTCTGGAATGTAAAGGAAAGTGCCTTCTTCAAGAAAGTACCTGCTTTATTGTTTCCACATTGCTAATGTGTGCTAGATCTAAGCTCAAAGTAGGCACCTAAGGCTGTTTTTGCACAAATAGGAAATTTTCCTAAGCTTTTCAATTGTTTTCCCAAGTTTGGTTCTTATTTCTCTGACCTTGAATTGGCTCAAATGAGGTATCGTCGGGAAGATCTTGGCAAGAATTTCAATAAAGTATTAACTTTTTCAATCAACGGCTTTGCCTCAAGAAGTTACGACCTTGGGAAAACAGCTACCCAAACATGTCAAAATACTTAAAAATTGACTAAAAGATGATTTTCTGATATTTTCATGATATCTCAACCTTTTTAGCTCCGATTTTTGACCTATAAGTAGTCATTTTAAAGGGAATTCAATTTTATTTCCTTTGGTCTTGAATTTTTTTTCGATCAAACATTCAAATTTTAGTCAAACTATAGTTGTCTCCGGGTTGATCACAATCAAATTTTGTTAATTTTGATAAAATATTTTTGAAAATATTGGCTTTGATATAAAAAGATTTTCAAAAAATTGGTATTTTGGTGAAACCATACACAAATTTGACCTCTACTCAACTTGATCAACTAAGGGCATTTTGTCATTTTGACATGAACTGACAATTTGGGTGATTTAAAGCCTGAACGGGATAAATCACATCATTCTAGAATTCTCCACAACCCTTAGGTAAAAATATAATCTTTTTTGGAATTTTTGGAGTCTAACTCGCAAATCAAGAGAAAGCAATATACAATGTCAACAACAATAAAACGAGTTTATTTGTGTGAAGTCAGGCACAGACTAGAGATTCGTGCACACCAAAGGGATTCATTTGGAAGAGTAATCCAACCGGGTTGGAGTTGCAATCAAATAACTCAATAACTTTACTGTAGGACATTACTTTGGGATCATGTTTATTCCTTGCAATTGTAATTTCAATCTTTCAAAGTGGATTCTTCAAGTTAGTGGTAACCTTCAAGCCACCTGTGGTTTTTTTAGTTAAGGTTTTTCCAAGAAAGTTGATTTCGTACTGTACAGGCCAGTACAGCTGATATTTACCGTTCCTAAGCTTTGGTCTGTACAAAAATGCAAACATTTCTTGCTAGTTTAAATACTGGTCCATGCCGAACCGTTTCAACTATACCAGGAAAGATATTGTATTTCGGCCTATAAAGGCATAAGATTCAAATCTAGGGCGTCAAATATTAGCAATTAGCATCACCAATTCTTTGACACGTGAAGGTGGTATTAGTTTGGTTAGGTTGGTTGTTTGAAATTTGAATATTTTACTTTTAATCATAATATAAATATTTATTGACTAAAAGTGGTGGTGTATATAATATTATACAACTTTGTATTTTTTTAAAAATCTTAAAATACATATGTTTTAAGCCTAATAAAATACTATAAGAGTGTATTTGTCTATATATATATATATATATATATATGAGTTAGGTTCAAGTTACATCTAATCTATATATACATCTAATCTATATATATATATATATATATATATATATATATATATATATATATATATATATATATATAATGTGTGGTCTTTCTCTCCACCTCTGTGTGGTCTTTCTCTACCACCTTTGTGTGGTTTCCTCTCCCCACTCTCATTGTGGGTCCTTTTCAACTAAATCTTAATTTTCCCATCAATCTATCCCCAAATCTCAGTATTCATACCCATATATTCATACCCAAATCTCGCGAGTTTGCTCAGGGAGGCGACCATCTTTGCTCCTCAGTGGGTCTGGTTTGTAGTCTCTGTTCAGAGGGTATTTTGCCGTTCGTGGGTCCTGGTTGCTGGAATAGCCCTAAATCCACAGCCAGTGAGTGGATCGACACCCCATATTGGTAAGATTCATACTTCCCCTTCATTTTGCTTAGTTTATGCTGGGTCTTGGTCCTTTTGTTGTTCTTTGCTGGTTGAGTTGACAAGCAAAGGTTTCCATCCATCTCACCATGCGTATTTTAGCCTGGAATTGTAGAGGTATAAATAGAGATTCAAAAGTTAGAGCTCTTAAGGAGCTAATACGAGCTTCAAACCCGGATTTGGTGTTCTTATCTGAAACAAAAATTAAATCTCCTACAATTAATAGAATCAAAACCCATTTAAACTTCTTTGACTGCTTTTATGTGGAAGCCAATGGACGAGCTGGGGGTTTAGCTTTGTTTTGGAGAATGGGTGTTGATTTGGAGATTGTCTATTCAGATAGCAATTTAATTGCTTCATTAATCTACTCTGACCCAGAAAGATCTCCATGGATGTTGTTCTGTGTATATGGTCCTCCTAGAAGAGCCAAAAGGAAAAATTTTTGGGCAAAGGTGGAAGACTTGGCAAAGTCTTTTTCAGGGCCTTGGGCAGTAATGGGTGATTTTAATAGCATCAATGGCTCAAAGGAGAAAAAAGGAGGACGGCATGTAGGGGAAAGCTCAGTTAACAGTCTCAGGGATTTTATAAATAATACGGGTGCCATTGATCTAGATTTCATTGGTCCGTCCTTTACCTGGTCAAATAGACGTGAAGGTCTTGCAAATATTAGGCAGAGGTTAGATCAGTGTTTGTGTGATCAAGAATGGCAGACTCTCTTCCCTAAGGCAGGCATTCGGCATCTTGTCAATGAATTCTGATCACAACCCAATCCTCTTAGATACCCATATGGAGAACACAAATCTTGACAAGCCTTTTCATTTTGAGGCTATGTGGACTAGGGATGAAACAAGTAAAGAAATAGTAGAAAACGCTTGGCAAACAAGAGTAGACGGCCCACAATGCCTTAAACTGGCCAAAAAACTGGATGCAACTAAGAGGGACCTTAAAAGATGGAATAAGAGCTGTTTTGGAAATTCAAGAGAGAGAATTAAAGAGTTGGAGCAGAAGATAGCACAAATTCAGAGTTTAGAGGCCACAAAAGAAAATTTGGAGCTTGAAGCTTTGTTGAATTTAAATTGGACGAATGGTTGGCAAGAGAGGATCTAAAGTGGAAACAAAAATCTAGAGAGATTTGGATAAGAGAGGGTGATAGGAATACTCGCTTCTTTTATCTCTCTACTTTAATCAGAAGAAGGAGAAATTGCATTCAAGAAATCAAATTGGAGGATGGTTCTTGGATAAATGGGGGGGAAGACATTCAGAAGTATTTTATTGAGAACTTTAAGGCTCTTTATCAATCTGGCTCTCCTAATATTCCGGAAAATTTGGAAAACTTAATAGAGCCATGCATCTCAAATATTGAAAACGAAGAACTGTGCAGGGTGCCAACGAGAGTTGAAATACGAAAAGTTATATTTAAGATGAAGTCTCTTAAAGCCCCGGGGCCAGATGGTTTTCCAGTGCTTTTCTACAAACATTATTGGGAGACAGTAGGGGATCAAATTGTGTCAGCCACCCAAAGTTTTTTCAGAGATGGAAGGTTGCTTAAAGAGTTTAATCAAACCTTCATCTCTCTCATTCCAAAGAAAAAGGGAGCATGTAATTTTAACCAATTTCGGCCTATTAGTCTGTGCAATGTGTGATATAAGGTGATATCCAAAATCATTGTAAACAGGCTAAGACCCCTCCTATCAAAAATGGTGGATCCAACTCAAGTAGCTTTTGTGCCAAATCGCTGGATAATAGAAAATATGGCCCTTGCTCAAGAAGTTGTGCACAGTTTTAAAAAAACACAAAAAAAGAAAGGTTTTTTGGGGGTCAAGCTAGATTTTCAAAAAGCTTATGACCGTTTAGAATGGAACTTCTTAATCCTAGTGCTCAAAGCATTTGGGTTTAGTGCTAAATTCACAAGTATGATCCATCAGTGCCTCTCTACTGTCCAATTCTCAATTCTGCTCAATGGTGGCCAATGCCCAAGCTTTACACCATCACGGGGGATCAAACAGGGGGATCCCATATCCCCATATCTTTTCATCTTGGGTAGTGAAGTGCTAATGAGGCTAATCAACAGAGAAATCTCTCTTGGTCGTCTGTCTGCTGTCAAAGTCTCAGGTAATGCCCCTCCTATTTCCAAACTTTGTTATGCTGATGATTTAATTCTATTTTGTAAAGCTAAAATGTCAGAACTTAATGTTCTAAAAAATTGTTTGGAGAAATATTGTTACTGGTCTGGACAGGTCATCAGTGTGGAAAAGTCTGGGGTTTTTCCTTCCAATGGAGTCAGCCAACAATTTTTAAATCAAATTAAAAGCTGCTGGGGTATAAACAAACTTCCCCCAAACTCAAAATACTTGGGAGTGCCTCTTTTCCTCTCGGCAAGTAGGTCCAGGGATCTAAACCCAATTAAAGAGAAGTTAGATAATAAACTCTCTGGTTGGAAGAGCAAAAACTTATCTTAGCAAGGTAGAGCAACCCTCATCAAATCAGTTGCACAGGCCATTCCAGCCTATTCAATGACAGCCATTCAATTTCCTAGAGAGCTTTGCAAGCGTTTGGATGCTATTGTTAGACGGTTCTGGTGGAACCCAAAATCTAAATCTGGCTTGTTCCTGACACCCATAGCTTGGTTGTCTTTATGTTGGCCTCAAAAGGAAGGAGGTTTAGGATTTAAAAAATTCTGGGATTTCAATCAAGCTCTCCTTTCCAAGTTAGCATGGTGGATTCTTTCAGGGAAAGACTGTCTGTGTGTAAAAGTGCTCAAAGCAAAATACAAAGTTAGGAGCAACTGACTAAACCATAAGACTATGGGGTCTCCCTCCAAGATTTGGAGAAGCTTAGAAGGTACGAAATCTCTGCTTGCTCACAGTGCTTGCATGTTGGTAGGAAATGGAAACACAGTCAGAATATGGGAGGACCCTTGGATTCCAGATCTTCCTAATTTCATTCCGAGTCCAAAGGAGGGGACCAATCCAGAAATGGCACTTATTGTTTCACAACTAGTCAACCAAGAAGGTTGGGATCTTACCAAAATTAGAAATACTTTTGATGAGACTACATCCCTGCTCATCCAAAAATTCCCCCTCTCACGGCTTGCTCCAAAAGATTGTTGGATTTGGATCTCCAATAATTTAGGGGA
Organism: Quercus tomentella; assembly: GCA_028535165.1. NCBI lineage: Eukaryota > Viridiplantae > Streptophyta > Magnoliopsida > Fagales > Fagaceae > Quercus > Quercus tomentella. The sequence goes on from JAPQVY010000068.1 coordinate 49,443,799, forward strand.
GTTTTCAGTCAAGTCTGCTTATTAGTTAAGTATGAACACTAGCCCTCCCACAAATCAAGATGCAATTTGTGGCCTCATTTGGAAGTCAAAAATCCATGAAAGGCTCAAAATGCACCTGTGGCGTATAGCAGCAAATTGCTTACCTGCTAAAGCTTGTTTAGCTAGATTCTATGATTTAGATGATGTCCTTTGCCCTCTTTGCAAGGATGCTGAAGAATCTAGCCTCCATATTTTTATCTCTTGCCCCTTTACGAGAGCTGTTTGGTTTAACTCCAATGGGGACTAAGGTTAGAAAATCTGAACTTAAACTCTCCTTCTCATCTCATTAGTGTCTTCCTTAATCCTCCCGCTGAAGCTAATATTGAAGGAGTCAAGAGGGGTGAATTCTTATTGTTTGGGGCTGTTATTTGTGAAGCCATTTGGAGAGCTAGAAACCAAGCTATCTTTGAAGGCAAAGAAACTAATCCAATTGAGCTCTGCCAAAAAGTTGATAAGACCATAGTTGAGCACAGAATGTCCATAGCATTCCATTCGGGCTTCCAATTGCCGAAACCAGTACAAAGGTGGAAGAAACCACCTAAAGATTCAATCAAGATAAATGTTGATGCTGCTTTCAAGGATGATAACTCCTCCATTGCAGTGGTTGCTAGAGATTGGAGAGGAGAAGTGGTTTTTGCTTGTGCTAAGAGAGTATATTTCAACCTCCCTTTTCAGGTAGAAGCAGAAGCCATTAAATGGGCCTTAAGTTTAGCTAAAAGTCTTGAAGTAGCTGCTATGATTGTGGAGAGTGACTGCAAAGACTGTGTAGACGCACTAGTACCTTTTGGCAAACAGGTTCCCTGGAGAATTAGAGGTATTTGCAATGAAATTCTCAACTTGATTTCGCTCATTCCTGGCTGTCATGTTACCTGGATCCCTAGGGGGGCAAATAAAGCAGCTCACTCTCTAGCTAAGTGGTCTTTTTTGAACAATGTTTTTGGATCTTTTGATGTTGGTTTCGGCCCTCCCTGTTTTGAGATTATCATTAAAGATGAGGCTCTTGTATCCACTTTGTAGTTTTGTTTGGTCTTGTGAATAAAATTCTTGTTCATCAAAAAATAATCTATATATATAATAATAGGTGAAACTGAAAGAAACTCAAATTAGAATTCCAAATTAGAGTTCCAATTTTGTGTCATATGTCCTAAATTATTTATTCTTAAAGAGTTTTGTGGGGACGTAGGCCCAAATATATATTGGAACTTGGGTTTATCCGAGGAGGCACAGTGGTCTGAGAATAGATTAACAGTAACGAAGGAGTAAGACCGAGAGCTTCACGAGCCAGCTATGGCTATAAAGGTTGGGGGAGGTAAGCCGAAGAGAAGTATCTCTTTGGCTAAACAAAGAAGGGGTCAGAAGGTGAGCCATGTTATCCAGAGTAACATTCTAGGAATTTCTGTTGATAAGGATATACACTGTGAACGTACGGGACAAAGTGGGAGTTGAGAAATATATAAGAAAAAATTGCTACCACCGCATTGAATGCTCTGCAGCTAACTCTCTGACCGCATTTATGTGGAGATGACCCCTGAACAATGCTGTCTTGGTCGTCCCAACTCACAAAGAGCCTATGAGAGTGTCCAATGGGACAGGCACTCGAGTGGTGGCTAGGACGATCGACAAGTGGAGGGCCAAGATCATTCAAATGGAGATATATAATGTAAGAGACCCCTGAGGAAAAGGGGATCGGAAATAGAAGGAAAAACAATGTAGCAATCAAAAACTGAACTTGTAATCAAACTTAGGAATCAATATACAAGAACTAGTCTACTCGGACTATGTAGAGGATAGTTTTCTTTTGATTAAACTAGTCTATTTACATTTTCTTGTGATCTAAATCCACTTCATTTGTGGACCGATTCATTAAAGCTTAGTCTTCCAACCCACTCTCTACAAATTCATTATTTTGGGCTTTTTGGGCCTAAGTTCGTCCATCTTTTGGGCTAGGGACCTAAATCTGATCCTTACAAGTCTTATTTCTTAATTTTAAAATCAAATGTGGGACCATATTATAAATATTCATCCAAGTGAGTTATTAAGTATAAAAACCAAAAGAGTCTAGAATAAATGAATCATAAAAAATAAAAAATAAAGTGCTTCACAAAAATTTATAAAAAAAAAAAAAACCATGGACAATTTACATTTATACCTAATAATATTCTTACAAATTTTTTTAAAGAGTTAACAAAATATAAAAATGGCTATCAATTGTATTTAAATTATATATATATAGGAATTATATTATGCATCTTATTGTATATTTTTAAGTATATCCATGCATATGCATGAGATTACAAGCTACTGTAACTTTAAGCAATGTTACACCACTCAATATTTTTTAATTTGATGCAAATTTTGACAAATCCACCGTTAGATTACATTATCTTCGTATATTTTCTATGCTTACAAAATTTAAAGATGATCAAAGATCAATAGTCATGTCATCAATCAATTGTTTAAATTCAAGTTTTTGTAGTTTAAAATAATGCATAAAAGATGAGTTTATGGATCAAATGGTAAATTACACCCGATTGGCATGCATGTTAAGAACATGTAATTCAACGGTGGGATTCTCAAAATATGAAATCAATAACAAGTTATTGGATGGTGTAACATTGTTTAGAGTTACACTAGGTGTAACTTGAACTCAACCCTATATATGTATATCGGTAATTCTGAAACGATACATAAGTAATGACCAGTATCGAAATATTTCATTCCCTTAACTAAACCGAAATGACTTTTGGTACGGTATTGACTCCCTTGGATTTTTCCCATCATAACCACATTGCTTTTGCCAAATTTACTTTCTGTTGCATTTAGAATTTGCAATATAGTTGTGCGTAATACAAATTGGTTAATCAACTTGTATAATTAGTTAATTTAACCAGGTTCAATTTTAACCTAAAAAGTGGTATCCGAGTAGGAACAATTGGATTTGGATAATATTTGTTATATGATCCTTGACCCTTGTTGCCTATGAATCGTGAACATTCACTTGTAATTCCACCTCATTTTAATGACACCAACTATCCATATTGGAAGACGCATACGAGGGCTTCCTTAAAATATATTGATGAAAAAGTCTGGCTTCTGTAATGCCTAGAAGGGAAAAACCTAATGAGGATTAGGCTACATGGAACTCATATCAATTGACTGCTACAAATCATAATAGTAGAGCTTTAAATGTTATATTTAATTTGTCCACTTATTTTCCTTGCTTCATCATAGCTCTAAACATATTTTTTCGAATTTTGATTGAGCCTTTACAAGTTTAGATGAATTTTGTTGAAAGTGGAATATTGATCACCAAGAGACATTTCTTAAAAAAAAAAAAAAAAAAAAAAATCATTTAACTTATAACATGTTTCCCTCTATCAAATGTCACCATTTTAAACAACTCTACCTTTAAATATAGTTTTGTTTGGGACATTTTGTACCTTATAGTATTTTTCATTGCGTAAATTACAATGAATTCATGCATTTACTTTTGCTCAAAGTCATAGATTTTAGCATGATCGAAATGATTTATTTTATTTGCTTCAAATTGAATTTCTCATCACAACTTGCAATAATTTTAGTTCTATAAATTTGACAATATGTATATATGTTGTCTTCTCTTAATGCATAGTAGGAGTTGTTTTCGAGAAGTAAAAAAAAAATCCCCAGAAATATCTCCAGAAGAATATGCAAAATGTGTTGCATGGAGTAATAATTGCGACACTGCATTAACAACCCATCCTTTCGGAATTACCCAGGATATCATGCTGCAAGAAAGTGCCAACTTGAGTGTGAAAATTGGGTAAAAAAACATAAGGGTCAAGAAGAATGTTTATTATTTTGTGTTAAAGATCATCTCCAAATTATATATTAGAACGCCTAAAGATTTGGTAGCCAAAACCCATTGGCTAGCTTCAAGTTAAAATTGTTAAGCTCTCTCTCATATTCTCTTCTTCGCTTTTAATTTTTATCTACTACCAAAATTAATTCACCCAATTATCTTTCTTTTTCTTTCTTATATCGTGGTTCTATGTAATTTTTTCTTTTGATTTCTAATTTTAAAATCTTTATTTATTTATTTTTTGATGAGTCTAATTTTAAAATCTTGAGTATAGAGGAGAGGATATGTATAATAATATTCTTTTTTTTGGTAAAAATGTATAATAATATTCTAAAATTATATAGGATGTGTCGTATTTTCTAGGTTATTAAGTCACATGTTTGACACGTACAAATATGTTATTAGATTAAAAAGTATTAAAATTTTCATATGAATATAACTTTGGAGGTTTAGTATTGATTTCAAAATATGGAGGTAAAATTTTAAGATAGAGATTATTCTTTGAAAAAAGTTTGGTTACAAACTTGGTTATACCATAAGGCTATAACTCCCACTATAATACACACACACACACTAATCGGATGTTATTTACTATTTAATCTATAAAATTATTTTTTATATATAATTTTACACTACAAAAAGTTGAAATTTAAAATTTTAATTAATAACATAACTATTGATCTTTGATTTTTTAGAAAATTTTCAAGTATGGAGGACGTAAGAGGAAAATGTAATCCAATAGTGGATTTGTCAAAATTCATATCCAATAAAAATATATTGAATGAAGTAGTCGCATTAGGTTATAACAAAATTTGTAGCCAAACTTTGTTCTTATTTTATTTTATATTATTTTTTTTGGGTTGCTTTGATGTTATTGATTTTTTTTGGTTCTGTAGTTACCTTTACTAAAAAATAAATAAATTCATTCATTCATTCTTAAAATTGATATTTGTGAGAAAGTTAATTTTTTTCCATATTTATATTTATGATATTAGTGAAATTTAAGGAAATTATAATTTTAACAAACTATATAAAGGAAAAAAAATCTTGTTTCAATTCTTATTTTGATGAAAAAATGTTTTACACTTCAATGAACAATTGAAATTTAGTAAATTAATATTTTGAGACTCAATGAATCAATTGTGAATAATTTAAGATGCTTTTTTGTAAAACATTTTGCTTTTGAGCTTTTGGATTATTGTTTGGGTAGTTTTAGTAATTTTGTAGATAATAAATTATTATGTGATTATGAAAATATATGATTGTGTTTGTACTAGTGTATATTTATAATAACCCCTTCAATGATTTTCTTCAAAGTGCTCATATATTGTGTCTTATGGGGAGAAATCTTTTACGTAATTAATTGTGTTTATGGTGGAGGATGATTAGACGACGGTAGGTAGCTCCCTTAATTACAACTTTACATGGTCCACAAACAATTGAGCAATGATGTGAGAGCCTCACATTATTTACTACGAGGGGCTAACTTACAGGGCAACTAAAGAGAAAGATAGGAGTAAGAACAACTGAATTTTTATTGACATTCTTTACAATCCATTAGTTCCTTAATTATACTTCATAAGCATATGCTGGCCTTAACTAACTCTAATATCCTAACTAAAAAACTATTAAGCACATCTGTGTGTGTGTGTTTGGGGGAGGGGGGGAGTTTGTGTCATGTGTCCACTTCAATTTTTTAATCTTTGTACCAAGTGAGTTAATGAGTCCAAAATACTAAGAATCTAATATTAATGAACTAAAAAATTAATTAAAAAATTGTTGGGCTTACCTCAAGTACTTTTTAAACTGGAATATCTTTTTGTTTTAATGAGAAACTGTCACATCATCCATTAACTAAATAAAATGTGGAGATTAAAATCCACTATCACTTGTCATTGTACATTTAAAATAAAAAGACACGTCCCTTTAAAAAAGTATTGGACATAAACCAAACCCATTAAAAAAAAACCAATCACATATATTCAATAAAAATCACCTCAAAACAAAGATTACCACACCTTTTATCTTATTAAAAATTAGAAGAAAAAAAATTGATCATTAGTAGTATTAGATTTAGATAAGAATTTTAATATGTGACTAATTACATTTACTTTTAAAAAAAAATTATAATTCGACTAATTAATTATATTTTTGTGATAAAATTTGTGTTTAATTTTAAATATATCCATATGTATGCATGTGTTACATGTTTTTTTTATAATAATTTAACTAATTATTTATATTTTATAATAAAAAATTGTGTTTAATTTTAAATGCATCCATGCGTTTGCATGGGTTACATACTAGTATATATTAATAGGTAAAGCTGAGAGAAAATTCAATTAAATTTCAAATTGGAATTCAATTAGGTAAAGCTGAGAGAAAATTCAATTAAATTTCAAATTAGAATTCAATTAGAGTCTAATTTTGGCCATGTGTCCCATCTAATCTAAATTTTTAAATTTTTGTGTCAAAAGAGTTAATTCAGTGTGAAAATTAGATTTCAATTAGAGTTTAATTTTGCGTCACGTGTCCCATCTAATCTAAGTTTTTTAATTTTTGTGCCAAATGAGTTAATTTAGTATAGAAAACGAGGAATCCAATATAAATAAACCATAAAAAAACCTAATCATATATTTAACTATATATATAAATTTAGAGGAAGAGAAAGTTTGAATGATTTTATATTTATAAGCCATTTTTTTTTTTTTTTTTGTATAACTAAAAACAATTCAAATATATAAGTCATTTGTGGGTTCCAGTTAGCTCAACTGGTAAAGTCTCTGATGGTTGAATAAGAGATCTGGGGTTTAATCCCCGACTACACTAAAAACTGATTGATATCTTGGTCTAATGATAAAGAACTATTATCAAGAGCGGACGCCATAAGTTAAAATTCTCTAAAAAAAGAAGAAGTCATTTATGTAATATACCATGGCTATGTACGGTCCATTACTAACTAGGTAATATATATATATATATATATATATATATATATATATATATATATATATATATATATATATATGTGGGGGGCAAGCTTTGTCAGTCAACAGTGGGCCTTAGGACCAGGATGAAGCCTAACCATGGCGGGAAGCGAAAACAGGGTCGGGAGACATTTAGCCCAATTCTGTTGGGCCGGGCCGGTATTGTTTAAGGGTCGTCCGAGGAGGAATGTCTCCTCGGACGCACTTAATGGACGTCAAGCGCGTGCCCTGTCCATGGTGAGGAATCCTTCTAAATGAAGGAAAATGCTAAACGGGCAGGGAGCAACCACTACTGCCGCATTAAATGCAAGGAAACTACTTTTCCAGCCGCATTAATGTGGATTGGACAGAAAAATAGTATTATCTCGGCCATTGCAACTCACAGAAAAAAGAGGAGGATGTCCTTTGGGACAGGCACTCAAGTAGAGGCCTAGATGGTGAACAAGTGTAAGGTCATTATCAATTGAAGGAGGATATATAAGAGCAGAAAGTCCCCATGAAAAAAGGGGGAGGGAGAAAGAAGAAAAGGAGAGACTTTCTAAAAAGAGAGCAGTAGGAACACTAAAGCAGCCCCATGGACTGTTATTTCATGAAACTGAACAGAACATCCTCACGTTCCATTTGCTGCATGGTTCACCATTAATCACGTCCACTCTGTCAAGACCTAGCTCTGAGTCCCACTCTCTACAAATTCATTGTTGAGGGTCTTTTAGGCCAGAATCGCTTGCTTGCTGGGCCTGGGCCCCAAAAACCGCCCTTACAATTGGCGCCGTCTGTGGGAAGAACTTGTGTCTCGACAAGTGAAACCGCGAGAAATGGAAGGATCAGGTCCACGCCAAATAGGACGTGCAGATTCCCAACGAAAGGACAATGTTATGAATCTTGAACGAGAGAAGGACCAAAATAAACAGCGAGAGGGAAGTGTGAACACCTCTCACACAGGAGAAAGCCGTTCAAAGGGGAAGGGTCGCGCATCCCCTGAGCAAAACGATCGAAGGATCCTACTGCAAGAGATTGATGCCTTAAAGAAAGAGTTGCGCCGAGCGCAGCGAAAACGTCCTCTACTCCGCTCGGACAGTAGCAGTGATGGGGACAACAAATACAAGCAAACATCAAGAACTCCTCCGAGCGAGACCTTTTCTTACGAGGAAGAGCAGCCTTACAAGCGCGGCCACAAGAGTCGATCTTACCACGGCACAGCCAATGACGCCATGAGCCGTGCTTTGGATCGCATATCCCAATCACCTTTCACGCGAAGGATAGAGAGGGCGGTGCTTCCTCGGCGGTTCAACCAGCCGACATTCGCCATATACAATGGTCGGACCGACCCAGTAGAGCATGTGAGCCAATTTAATCAGAGGATGGCCGTCCATTCCAGGGATGAGGCGCTAATGTGTAAGGTGTTCCCATCCAGCTTGGGACCTATGGCCATGAGATGATTTGATTCCCTCCCACCAAACTCCATTGACTCCTTTAAACAGCTGACACAGGCTTTTGGCTCCCGCTTCATAACCAGCAGTAGGGTTCCTCGGCCCCTAGATTCCCTCTTGTCCTTGTCTATGCGAGAAGGAGAAACGTTGAAAGCCTACTCAGACAGATACTGGGAGATGTATAACGAGATAGAAGGGAATTATGATGATGTCGCCATCAGTACGTTCAAGAGGGGCCTGCCGACAGATCATGGCCTAAGAAAGTCCCTCACTGGGAAGCCGGTCACCAGCGTGCGTCAACTCATGGACAGGATTGACAAGTACAAAAGGGTCGAGGAAGACCAGCAGATGGGGAAGGGTAAGGCGAAGGTTGTCCCTCAGGAGAGGCGGGACTTCAGGTCGGATCGTTTTAACAATAGTAACAGGCCGAGAGGAGATTATATAGGGCATCACGGATCTACTGGGGCTCAGGCGGTCCATGCTGTATTCCGGGAACCGCTACACAAAATCCTGGAGAAAGTGAAGTATGAACCTTTCTTTCAGTGGCCGAACAAGATGGCTGGTGATCCTTTAAAGCGCAATCAGAACCTGTATTGCGCATACCATCAGGAACCGGGTCACACCACCGACGATTGCAGGAGCCTAAAAAACCTTTTAGATCGGCTCGCCCGAGAGGGGAAGCTTGGGCATCTGCTCCATCGCCCTGAAGGAGGACAGGGACCGTCGAACAATGAAACCAGACAAAGTACGCTGAGGCCGCCCGTCGGCACAATTAATGTCATCCTCGCCGCACCTGGAAGGACAGGCTCCGCCCCTTTCAGGGTAATGTCAGTGAGCGGTCTCCCAGCCGAGCCGGACAGCAGAGTATCTAAAAGGGCCAAGGTGGATGCCACCCCCTTGATCGGATTCTCGGAAGATGATAAGCGGGGCACCATTCAACCCCACGATGATGCCTTAGTCGTCACGCTCAGAATCAGAGGTTATGACGTGAAAAGGGTGCTAGTTGATCAAGGTAGCGCTGTGGAGGTAATATACCCCGACCTATATAAGGGGCTGAATTTAAGGCCGGAAGACCTTTCACCGTACGATTCTCCTTTGGTCAGCTTCGAAGGAGCAATTGTCACCCCGAAAGGCATGATCAGGTTGCCTGTGCAAACGGATACGGAAGTGGTGGAAGTGGACTTCATTGTAGTAGATGCGTACTCCCCCTACACAGCTATCGTGGCCCGGCCGTGGCTTCATGCGTTAGGGGCTGTACCATCAACCCTGCACCAAAAAGTGAAATACTCGTCCGGAGGTCAAATAAAAGAAATAAGGGGGAACCAGGGCATGGCCAGGCAATGCATGGTGTCGGCGATTTCACGACGGCAAAGTGGTGGGCCTTCCACATCAGCCGAGAAGGGATTATAGCAATTAATGAACTTGACCCCAACCGCGGGTGAGGGAAGATCAGCCCCGGAGGTAAGTTGTGAGGATCTGGAGAAAGTACTCGTCGGATCAGACCCTGAGAGGTTCTTTCAAATTGGTTCAGAACTACCACCCCAGGAGAGGTCAGCACTGATTGCTTTTCTCCGACAGAATGTAGATGTGTTTGCGTGGTACCCCTATGAGGCCCCCGGGGTCGACCCAGGTTTCATCTGCCATCACCTTAATGTGAATCCGGCTGTAACACCTAAAAGGCAGCCTCCTCGGCGACCGTCGAAAGAACATACCGACGCCATAAGAGAAGAGGTCGCAAAACTGAAGAAAGCAGGGGCTATCAAAGAGGTCTTCTATTCCGAGTGGCTAGCCAACACGGTCGTGGTAAGAAAGAAGAGTGGGAAATGGCGGGTCTGCGTAGACTTCACAGACTTAAATAAGGTCTGCCCGAAAGATCCCTTCCCCATGCCCCGGATAGATCAGTTGGTAGATTCGACTGTCGAACACCCCAGAATGAGTTTTTTAGACGCCTTTCAGGGCTATCACCAAATACCCTTGGCCGCTGAAGACCAGGAGAAGACTGCTTTCGTCACGCCGGTTGGGAATTATCATTATAAGGTGATGCCTTTTGGCCTGAAGAATGCCGGCTCAACTTATCAAAGGATGATGACCAGGATGATGACCAGGATGTTCGAACAGCAGATGGGTAAGAGCGTTGAAGTGTACATAGACGACATGGTGGTTAAAAGCAAGTTAGTGCCCGACCATATTGAAGACCTCGGCAACGTTTTTCAAATTCTGAGAAAGTACAAGCTACGGCTCAATGCAACTAAGTGTTCATTTGGGGTGGGATCTGGGAAGTTCCTGGGTTATATGGTCACTCACAGAGGCATAGAGATCAACCCCGACCAGATAAGAGCCATCCATAGTCTGCAACCTCCTCGGAACCCTAAAGAGGTCCAAAAGCTTACGGGTATGATAGCTGCTTTAAACCGTTTCATCTCGCGCTCAGCCGACAGATGCAGGCCATTCTTTCTCTTATTACACAAGTGGAAGGGATTTGAGTGGAATGAGGAGTGCGTTACAGCTTTCCAACAGCTAAAAGAATACCTCGCCCGACCACCTATTATGTCCAGCCCCGATGCTGACGAGGTCTTGTTCGCGTACATCGTTGTCGCCCCTCATGCTGTCAACCTGGTGTTGATCCGAGAAGACAACGGCACGCAGCGACCAGTCTATTACGTGAGCAAATCACTACAGGAGGCAGAAACCCGCTATCTCCCCCTCGAAAAAGCTGTTTTGGCCGTCGTACAAGCCACGCGAAAGCTTCCCCACTACTTTCAAGCACACACTGTAGTGGTGCTAACGCAACTCCCCTTAAAGGCCATTCTACGCAGTGCGGACTACACCAGCCGAATCGCAAAGTGGGGGACGATCCTGGGTGCCTTCGATATCAGATACATGCCTCGCACTGCGATAAAGGGCCAGGTCCTCGCCGACCTCATGGCAGAGTTTGCGGAACCCACGCTAGAAGTCATGCTAGGGGCTGATGGGAAGATGATCAGCACAATTTCTCAACATGAACACACATGCTGGAGAGCGCACGTCGATGGCGCAGCGAATCAAAGGGGCTCAGGAGTAGGACTCGTTCTGCTCTCCCCCGAAGGCATAACCATAGAGAAGTCATTGAGACTCGGATTTCCAGCCACGAATAACGAAGCCGAGTATGAGGCGCTACTGGAGGGAATGTCGATGATTCTGAAAATGGGGGGGAAATCCGCGGACATACTCTCGGATTCGAGGCTCATTGTGGGGCAAGTAAACGGAGATTTGGAAGCTAAGGACGAAAGGATGCAAGACTATTTGATTCGGGTTAGACACCTGTAGACTCACTTTCATCATTTCCGCTTGACGCACGTGCCTAGAAATGGAAACACTCATGCTGACTCCCTCACGACGTTGGCTACCTCCTCGGCCCAACCCCTTCCTCGGGTCATTCTGGTAGAAGACCTCACCCATCCCTTAGCAGGGAAGGCCAGCGGAGTTCGAGTACATACCGTCAGGACAGGACTGAGCTGGATGGATCCTCTAGTGCTGTACTTAAAGCACGATACCTTGCCGGACGATAAGATGGAAGCCGACAAAATCAGGAGAAAGGCTACTCGATTCTGGTTGTCCGAGGACTCCAAGCTCTACAGACGCTCGTTTTCGGGGCCCTACTTGCTGTGTGTGCACCCAGAGGCCACTGAACTCATCCTGGAGGAGTTACATGAGGGAATTTGCGGAAGTCATACAGGGGGTAGGTCTTTGTCCCACCGGGCCCTAACGCTCGGTTACTGGTGGCCGAGCATGCACAAGGAAGCCCTGGAGTATGTGAAGAAGTGCGATCAGTGTCAGAGGTTCACCCCAAATATACACCAGCCTGGCAGAGAGTTGAACCCGTTATCCAGTCCCTGGCCATTCGCACAGTGGGGCCTAGACATACTCGGTCCGTTTCCCAAGGCAACAGGGAACATGAGATTCCTTCTCGTCGGCACTGACTACTTCACCAAATGGGTGGAAGCCGAAGCTCTGGCAAACATTAGGGACGTCGATGTCAAGAAATTTCTTTGGAAGAACATTGTCACCAGGTTCGGCACCCCACACACCCTGGTGTCCGACAATGGACTCCAGTTTGACAGCAAAGCCTTCAGAAGATACTGCAGTGAGCTAGGAATTATTAACCGGTATTCCACGCCGGCTTACCCACAGGGTAACGGACAAGCAGAAGCTGTCAACAAAACAATACTGAACGGACTTAAAAAGAGATTGGATGACGCAAAGGGAAGGTGGGCCGAAGAGCTAGCCCATGTCTTATGGACATACCGCACCACACCCCGTAGGTCTACCGGGGAAACCCCTTTTTCTATGACCTACGGAGCCGAGGCTGTCATCCCACTGGAAGTAAACTTCCCCACCCAGAGAACTGTCGCTTTCTGCCCCACTGCCAATGACAAACTTCTGGAAAAGAGCTTGGATCTCATCGATGAAAGAAGGGAAAGCGCTTCGGTCCATCTAGCTCACTATCAGCAGAAGCTCAAGCAAGGTTACGACACCAAGATAAAGCCCAGACCGCTGGCACCTGGAGACCTAGTATTGAGGAAGGTCTTGGGCACCGCAAAGAACCCTGCGTGGGGAAAGCTCGGACCAAAATGGGAGGGACCGTACCGTATCACTTCCGTAGCCGGCATAGGAGCCTACTTCTTGGAAGACTTGGACGAACATGTAGTGCCACGCCCTTGGAATGTAAATAACCTCAAAAGGTATCACTATTAATAAAAGTATCTTTTTCATTTGAGTTCTGGTTTCCTTGTGATTTTCTGCCTTGTATCCTATTTTTTCCTTTAAGCACTAGACAGAACCAAGGTTTTGCATGGTCCGCGGACTCAAGCCATGGGGAAACTAGCTACGTTAAGAAAGCCAAAGCGTTAAACAGAACCTAAGTCCTGCCTGGCTCTTCGGACCACAGACTTTGGGGAAATTAACTGCTAAACCGTTCTCAATAAGCGTTAAACAGAACCTAAGTCCTGCCTGGCTCCTCGGACCACAGACTTGGGGGAAATTAACTGCTAAGCTGTTCTCAATAAGCGTTAAACAGAACCTAAGTCCTGCCTGGCTCTTCGGACCACAGACTTGGGGGAAATTAGCCACATACATTTAAGTACTAGACAGAACCAAGGTTTTGCACGGTCCTCGGACTCAAGCCTATGGGGAAACTAGCTACGTTAAAAAAAAAAAAAAAAAAAAAAAAAAAAAAAAAAACTTTAGCGTTAAACAGAACCTAAGTCTTGCCTGGCTCCTCGGACCACAGACTTGGGGGAAATTAACTGCTAAACTGTTCTCAATAAGCGTTAAACAGAACCTAAGTCCTGCCTGGCTCTTCGGACCACAGACTTGGGGGAAATTAGCCACATACATTTAAGTACTAGACAGAACCAAGGTTTTGCATGGTCCTCGGACTCAAGCCTATGGGGAAACTAGCTACGTTAAAAAAAAAAAAAAAAAAAAAACACCTTAGCGTTAAACAGAACCTAAGTCCTGCCTGGCTCCTCGAACCACAGACTTGGGGGAAATTAACTGCTAAACCGTTCTCAATAAGCGTTAAACAGAACCTAAGTCCTGCTTGGCTCTTCGGACCACAGACTCGGGGGAAATTAACCACATGTATCTAAGTGGGGGAAGGAACCCAAGTCTTTCTTCTTCCCCTCGGACCACAGCTTTGGTGAAAATAACTACTACTTGATTAGCTCATACTTAATCGCATTGTTTAAGTTACGACTAATGGCTCAACCTCGGAAGTCTACTGATATAGTCAAGATTCATTCATAACAAAGGCAAAATGGAAGCAGCAAAACAAAACGAAACGAAGTTATATCATTCATCAAATGCCAAAATATTTCGTTTTACACATATTTGCGAAGCCTAAGCAAGCAAAAAGCAAAACCTACTACAAGCAAATCCCTACACTAATGCTTTAAACTTTGTCCTGGGCCGAGCTCTTCTCGGGGACAGCGGCTACGGGGTTTTCCTCCTCGGCCGTTGGTTTAGGCCCGGCTTCCTTAGCCTGTGCAGCGACGTCCCTTATAGTAAGGGCGTCTTCTGGCGATTTGCCCCTGGCTGACGGCTGCTCCTCCTCGTTTACATTCTTGCCCTCTGGGATGTCGGCGCCGAGAGGGACGGTTTGGGCAGAGGCGAGATCCCCTGGGGAATCCGAGCCAGGGATCTCGCAAATATCCTGTGGGAAGAAGATACTCTCGAGCCTTCTAAGGTCGGAATCCACAGGGACTGCTGCTCGGTCCATGGCGACTCCCCAGGACTCAGTAACGTAGTCCCTGCAAACCACAGCTACCTCTTCGGCCAGCCTAGTTTCAGTATCCACCACTCCCCGTTCATAAGAGGCCGCCACCGCAGCCTCAGCTGCCTCCCTGGCCAATCTGGCCCCTTCCTTCACTTGTAGCAGCTGCGCCTTAAGATCCAGGACCAATTGCTTCTCGGTCGCAAGGTTTATCCCAGATAAGTGAAGCTGTTGGCGCATGTCCTCGGCCTGCTTCATTGTGCTCTCAAGGCCCGCATTGGCGCTGTCCCGTTCCCTCATAGCCTCCTTAAGTTTTTCTTTTAGGCTCTCCTTTTCCAGCTTGAGGACAGCAGCAGTTTTCTCCGCGGCTACGCGGGATTGAACCTCGCCATTAACCTCGTCCCGTGCACTTTTCGCCCGCTCTTCGACGACGTAGACTTGCTGGGTGATCTGCATAGAGTTAATAAAAGTGTCGTTAAAACGAAAACAACGGCTAGGTGAAGGTGGAGCAAGGTGTCCAATCTGGTTAAGACTTGTTGCTTACCATAGCGAGATCCCTCTTCAAAGACTTGAAGAGGTCTGGTTACCCCGTTTTCCTGAGCCCGTCCATGTCGCGAGGCAAGAGCAGAGGTTGTTGCAGGGCCTCGGCGAGGTTAGTCGCCTGCCCCTGTGTGGACTCCCAAATTGTGGCATCCCAGGGAATGGGAGCACCGTCCAGTTCCAGCCGTGGGCTCCAAGTATGTTGCGCCCTCCTCAGCGCCGCTTCGTCTCGGCTGTCAGTGGACTTGGCCCGCTTATCCTTGGGCTCCTTTCCTTTCTTTTGCAGCTTGGGTTGCTGAGGGCCGACCTCACCCTCCTCCAGTTCTTCCACTGGCCTCTTCCACCTCAGATTGGGCATAGGCTGAAGTGGGGGGTCGGTGGATGAAAGAGGAGGAGGGGGAAGCTTAGCCGGAGCCTGCTCCTTGGGGGCGTCCTTAGAGGACTGTCCCTTGTTCCTGTTAGATAGAAGGCCCCTGAGGCCAGCCCTAGGCTTCAAGTCCATCCCTTCTTCCTCAACCTCTTGGCTAGTATCAACTTGTGCGACGACTAGACCGAGGGCAGGGGCTGCTGAAGCACGGTCTAAATCTGTGTCAGAGTCCGAGAGCTCTACAACTCTGGCCGACACCTCCCCTTCCTCGGCAAATTGGAAACGGTCTATTTGTTCCTTTAGGGAAGAATGCGAAGAACCAGCCTCCTCCTCCGGGACAATCTCTGCAGGAATGGGGCGGTGATCAGGCAGTTGAACAGGAGGCAAATCTGACGAAGCGAGAAACCCTGGTATGGAAACGTTTATACGTGCCAATCTCGGACTTCCAGCCCTGATAGCTTGACCAGCTTCCACCAAGGATCGAGAAAGGGGAACAAAATCCAAAATCAACGGAGCCGACCGTAACTGTCCGTCCTCGCTCACGAAAATCTCAGATCTCAAGAGGTAATTTAGAGCAGGAACGTTGACCAGGCTCAGCCGAGGGGTTGTGTGCTCTTTGTCTGCAAAGATCGTTAAGTGAGTTATGTTAGTCCGAGGAGACATGCAGCTATAAAAAAGAAAACACAACACAAATAAAGCAAAACAAAAGGGGAAAACTCAAACTAGGGTCCTCTCCGCGGAACCTAATGTTATGGCACCCCACCTGGCTTTCCTGCCCTGGTCGGGCAGTGAATGCCGTCATGCCATGGTCCGGAGACGATCAAATGGTCGTCCTTCAAGCCTTTGCTGGACTTGGGGAGGCAGGATATCAACCTCACTTCATCGGACCTGGACTTTAGGTAGTATGAGTCACCGAGCTTGTGGCATTCATAGAGATGAACCACGTTGCGCCAAGTTAGGCCGAGGTTCATCTGGTCGTTTAATACGTCGGTGCACCCCAAGATCCGGAGCAGGTTTGCGGTGCACTGATAGGGGGTTAATCTATGACCACGCTGGTAGTCCCTAGTTATTCTCCCCATGGGGATCGTCATTCCTCCCTCCACGAAGGCTATCATTGGAATCACGACCTGCCCTGACTTCCTTTTGAAGAAAATTTCCTCCTCGTGGCAGTACTCTAAACCTACCTCCGGTGGAATACGATACTTCACCCTGAAGCCCGCCATACCGGCCGGAGAGTCTATCAATTTTGAAAGCCTACCCATTCCCCCTAATCCTAGGTTACACGAAGGTAGTTTGCCTAAAGAAGAGTAACGAAGAAGAAACGCGCACTTACGGGTAAGAAACTTGACGGAATCTTCAATAAAATGATGGCGAAGATAAGAGCGTACTGAAGAAGAATGCACTAAGGTCTTCTGAGTACTGGCGTTTTCGTCGAAAATGGGGAGTAAACGCCTTCAAAACCTTATATACTCAGAGGAAGTTGGACAGACATACTCCCGCCTAGAGTAAATAAAACGTTGTCCGCCGTTGATCTGGTCTCCAACCGTTGGATTGAAAAGGCGTAAAACTCCAAAAGCTGCAGTTAACTCCCCCCGGGGCATTAAATGCCTTCAGCATTAATGAGGCACGTGAGGACACACGCTCGCCCGGATAAAGTAGAGAACCACAATGGACTGTCTAGCAATTATCAAAATCCCGTTTTTCCTCCTCGGATCAAGAAGAAAGAACCGGAATTTTGAGGGGCTATTGTGGGGGGCAAGCTTTGTCAGTCAATAGTGGGCCTTAGGACCAGGATGAAGCCCAGCCATGGCGGGAAGCGAAAACAGGGTCGGGAGACATTTAGCCCAATCCTGTTGGGGCGGGCTGGTATTGTTTAAGGGTCGTCCGAGGAGGAATGTCTCCTTGGACGCACTTAATGGACGTCAAGCGCGTGCCCTGTCCATGGTGAGGAATCCTTCTAAATGAAGGAAAATGCTAAACGGGCAGGGAGCAACCACTACTGCCGCATTAAATGCAAGGAAACTACTTTTCCAGCCGCATTAATGTGGATTGGACAGAAAAATAGTATTATCTCGGCCATTGCAACTCACAGAAAAAGGAGGAGGATGTCCTTTGGGACAGGCACTCAAGTAGAGGCCTAGATGGTGAACAAGTGTAAGGTCATTATCAATTGAAGGAGCATATATAAGAGCAGAAAGTCCCCATGAAAAAAGAGGGAGGGAGAAAGAAGAAAATGAGAGACTTTCTAAAAAGAGAGCAGTAGGAACACTAAAGCAGCCCCATGGACTGTTATTTCATGAAACTGAACAGAACATCCTCACGTTCCATTTGCTGCATGGTTCACCATTAATCACGTCCACTCTGTCAAGACCTAGCTCTGAGTCCCACTCTCTACAAATTCATTGTTGAGGGTCTTTTGGGCCAGAATCGCTTGCTTGCTGGGCCTGGGCCCCAAAAACCGCCCTTACAATATATATATATATATATATATATATAGAGAGAGAGAGAGAGAGAGAGAGAGAGAGAGAGAGAGAGAGAGAGAGAGAATTCAATTAGAATCAAAATTGGATTTTGCTTTTGTTAACTTTCCATATAAATTAAATTATTTATATTTTTGCTGTTTTTTTTTTTCTAAACTAATGAGCATATTTTTTATACTATTTTTATTCATATATTTTGTATACAAAGATATTGAACATAACAAATTATAATTGAACTGAACATTCCCATACACCTATTCACATTTAATTTAGGAGATACTATTTGACCAATTTATTATATTATTTTGTGTTATATTTAGTAGAATTTCACACACAATAATTGTGAATTGACATTGTATATGCAGTATCCAATAGTAATTTTCAAAATTATATACGTAATAGCAATGTAATGATAAACTTGAGTACTTGACGTAACCAATATTATGAAAATTGCAAATAAAAACTATTTTAGTATCTCTAAATGTCCTGTTGAACCATGTCATATATGTTTAATAGCCCAAACTAACATCAATAGCACTACTACAATTCATTATTTCCATGTGTAAGCACGAGTTACATAATATAACTATCAAGCACATGGCTAATTACAAAGATAAGCAAGTCTACACTACACTGCCGCTTTGTTTGTTTTAGCATTAACGTTTTCTGAAAATGGTTCGTTTTCTGAAAATGGTTCATTTTCTAGAGAGCATTTTCTGGAAAACTATCTCATTTTCTGGTATTTGGTAACAACCTTGAAAATGGGCTTAAGAACGTTTTCTGGTGTTTGGTATCCACAATTTTTATAACATTTCTTGTATAATTTAAAACATGTATAATATGTGTATTGTGTAAACCCACCTAATGTAATCAATATAAATAAATAATAAAAAAACCAAGAATGAATTTGGTTTCAAACTAAAATTTTGACAACGAATACAATCAAAATTAGCTGTCCAATTTTCATGATCTCAAATACTCATCTTGTTCATGTATATGAACATTATTTTTGATAAGTAACGTAAGAAATTTTATTAGAAAAAAACCAACCAAGTACACTGGAAGTGTACTATAGTGGCACAAATCAACAGCAATATATATATATATATATATATATTAACCATACTTCTCATAATTCAAAATAACCATTATACCCATAAGTTCCATTTTAAATAGTTCAAAATGCCACATACGCCAAATAATTTGATAAATACAAAAATTGTTATAGAACTGTTGACGGATCTGTGAGGAGAAAAAAAAAACCTTATTAATAAACTGTGTTATAAATGAGAGAAGAAATAGGGAGAAAAAAAGAGAAGAGAGGCAAATAGAGAGAGAAATCTGTGGGAAGAGAAGAGACCAGAAGGGGTGATAGTGAGGGTGTAAGAAGAGAGAAAAAATAAAGGGAAGAAAAGAAATGAGAGAGCTTATTGTGAGAAAGGCTAAATGAGCGAAAGAAAATATTGTTTCCTGAACCAGAAGAAAATAATATTTATAGAAATTATGCGCTGCATGAGAGAGAAATTGTTTTCCAATTTTTTTTTTTTTTTTTTGGAAAACAATCTATAGAAAATAAACCTTATTTTAATAAGAGTTTTCCATTGACCAAATATAGTTTTCCATTAACCATTTTTTTATTTATTTTTTTTATTTTTATATATTACCAAACACTGGAAAATGTGGAAAAATATCTTTCTAGAAGGTTTTCCAGTGAAACAAACAGAGCGGTACCATGGTAAGCTACTTGTGCCAACTACGTACAGGTGTTGTTGCCAGTTGCTTGTTGATTGTTAATAATTGATATTCATATACTACCATGGCTTGTACTCAGTAAGCTGCTCGAACAAACTAATACTAACATTGTTTTGTTGCACATATTAGCCTTCCCACATTCAGCGCTGAGTTGCATTACACATTGCATTAGGCTGGGCATTTGCTGCATTACAAAACTCAACACTTAGGGCACGTTTGGTAAACTGTAATAGACACTGTAATGTAATAGATATTCCTATAGCATAACTATTCGGCTGTTTGGTTATATTTTTATTACAATGAATAGTTATTCTTCAAAATGAGGAATAACTATTCCTTATCAAAAGTACTAAATATCTATTCCTTCGCCTTATGTGATAACTTTTTTTTTTAAATTCCTAAAAAGCCATTAGTTGCCACATCTTCAAAAAGAAAGAAAATAAATTTTCCTTGTTGTTAATTATTAGCTCTATTTTGAACACCCTAAAATAAGTGTATTTTAGGAAATTTGACTAAAATGATTTAATTACACCTTTTTTTTTATACTCTACTAAATTGTGGATGCATATTCCGGACTCTATTCTTAAATGGTCACCAAACTAATGAATAGTAATACTTATTACATTCCAACTTAATGTATTTCTTGTAATACTTATTCCTATTTCCATGTAATAATCATTACAGTATACCAAACGTGCCCTTAAGTATATTAATTAAATACATAATTACTTTTTTTTAAGGAAAATATACATAATTACTTGATGACTGTAGTATTCAATATGCATGCTTATTGTAAGCTTTTATATGGTCTTTCATGCCTATTATGCATTTACACCTTTTTTTTTTTTTCTTTTTTTTTTGTATAATTAACCACCTACATGTTTTAATAAAAATCATATTCTTCCACTTATTTACTATAATGGCACAAATGCAGATTCAATCGGAGGAATATTAGCGATGGTGGAAGAGCTAGACTTTTTATACGGCAATTTTCAAGTGTCTCTTGTTTGAAATTGTGTGTGTGTGTGTGTTTTTTTTTTTTTTTTGCAATAATATTTTCAATGATTGTACTACCTTGTTTATCACTTTGTAAAATCAAGTTTAAAGACTATTTTTGTATCGGGTTTGGCTTACCTCCAGTACTTTTTTAATTGGAATCTTTTTTTGTTTTTATGAGGGACTGCCACGTCACCCACTAATTAAATAAATGTGAAGATTAAAACAAACTACTACTTGACATTGTAATTTAAAATAAAATGACATGTCCAGTTAAAAAAATACTGGAGGTAAGCCAAATCTTTTTGTTTCTAGTTGTTTCAAGTCCAAATTAATGTTATCTATACTATCTATAAGAGAATTCCCTTATTTGAACTGGATATTTATGTAATTAAAAAATACACACATTAATGAAGGGTAACTTCTCTTAAAAATAAGGTCATAAATGTCAAATAAAAATTTTCATTTTGAATTCAAAAAGAGAACTCCTAAAATTTAGGATTTTTTCCTTTCATGTTCATCTTTTTATTCCCTAAAATTTAGCATTTTTTATTCATTTTTCATCCGAATAAAAATAAAACATGCCCAATTTAAAAAATAAAAAATAAAAAACTAAGTGAACTCCTAAAATTTAGCATTCTTTCCCCTCACATTCATCTTATTTTTCCTACCAAAACTTTTCTTTATATCACTACAACATTTTCAAACACACGTTCAAAATAGAAATTACAATTACTGCTTATCTCTAAAGTTTACCTTTTTATTTGTTTGAAAAATAAAAATATATATTTCCAAATTATTATAGATGTAAATTATTAACATTTATTATAAAAAAAAAATAGAAGAGCCTCTAAGTACAAGCGTTGCGCGTGCTTAGAAGCTAGTATTAGATATTATTAAAAAGGTTATCATTTTCTTTAATTAAATAAATATGAAAAAGTTACATTTTGAACCAATGGCAAAGCTAATAGGGGCTAACTTTTTAAAATTTCTATTAACAAAGATAGTTAAATTATAAATAACCTTAAAATCTACTTATTCCCCCCTCCTCTCCCCAGAGATCTTGGCAAAATGTTAATTCCTCTTAAAACTTTTTGAGCTCTATCAAATTTTATAATAGATATAGAAAAACCCAAAAGAAAATTATGATACAAAGAATTCCCCCGCCCTCCCCTCCCCATCCAACAAAAAAGGTATTTAGACCATTCCTCAATCCACAGTCCCTCCATAGCAAATCAATTTTAACAAATTACACATGACTATATATATATGAGATGGGTTCAAATTACACCTCTTCTAAACCATTGGATTTAAGTAGATCCAACGATGAAAAAAAGATACTTATTAATGCTAATATTTTGATTAGGATTTTATTTATTATTCCTTATTTATGACATTCCATACCTATCTCTAAACCCAAAAATAGTTCTACGTTTTTTTTTTTTTTTTTTTTCTATCTCTCTCTCTCTCCTCTCCATAATCACGTTTTTCTCTGCTCTCTCTTACTCCTACATCACTTTTCCCCAAATCAATTCAATTGCCTTTCTCTTAATTCCAATCTTTTCTAAAAAAAAAAAAAATAATAATAATACTTCCAATCTCACCACCACGCTCCTTGCCTCAACATGAACACCCCTGATCTTGACTCATGATCATGAAGGTTGTTTCTTCAACTAGGACACACTACAAACAAGTATTAGTTGCTTAATGTATCAATATAATTGCTACATGTGTGGTAAGGGATATGCGTGGTCAAATCTCCATGAGTTTTTATTGACCAATCTCGTTACAAACAATCTTGTCACAAAAGTGTTCTTATAATACAACTCAATTAAACTCAACTACGCATTAATCTCATCTGGTTGGATCTACTACATGAACTTCCTTGTTTCCATATAATTCTTTTAAAGGTTATATATATACTCATGATGTTTAAAATAGAAACTAAAGTCTTAATTATGTTTTTTTTCTTGAATTATTTCCGCATATTATCATGATGATTCTCATATGACAGAAACTAAAGTCATACTATTATCCCTTTTTTCTTTGGGTTGTATGGAATGCCATAAATAAGGGATAATAAATTAGAT
Organism: Quercus tomentella; assembly: GCA_028535165.1. Lineage (NCBI taxonomy): Eukaryota > Viridiplantae > Streptophyta > Magnoliopsida > Fagales > Fagaceae > Quercus > Quercus tomentella. The sequence continues at coordinate 49,466,574 of JAPQVY010000068.1, forward strand.
CCTAATTACAATATTAGTATTAATAAGTGTTTTTTTTTTTACCGTTGGATTTACTTAAATCCAATGGTGTAACTTGAACTCATATATATATATATATATATATATATATATATATCAAATCCCTTCCAAATTCCTGCAAAAACCAAATTCTTGTTTAATGTAAATCAGGATTCCTCTAAATTAACCTAACGTAGTGTACTGCCACCGTGAGCAATGGTAATGTGCTCTCTCTCTCTCTCTCTCTCTCTCTCTCTCTCTCTCTCTCTCTCTCTCTCTCTCTCTCTCTCTCTCTCTCTCTCTCTCTCTCTCTCTCTCTCTCTCTCTCTCTCTCTCTCTCTCTCTCTCTCTCTCTCGTGCACACAATTTGCCTTGTAATAATTTTTGGTAAGTGAGATAACGACAATGACTAAATTGATAGAAAGTTAGAAAAAAAAAAAAAAATCATTGGGACCAAATTGAAATTCAAAAGATTTTTTTGCCTAAAATTTACCCCTTATGATTGTGTCTTTTAAATATAAGATTTGATTTGTTTTGTAGAGGTTTCCAGCAATTAAAAAAAATAAAGAATTATATCTTTTAGATAGTTCCAACTTGCTTAAACTTAACTTAAGTTTGATAATTCTTAAAGCTTTTATTGATTACCATTTTGTTAGTTTTAGGGACCAAGAAACCAAATAAAGCAAAAATAAATTGTTTGGCTTTACACTTTAGTCTTTACATTTTCGTCAATCTCAACCTTGAAGTTTTCGTTTGTTCTATTTCCCTGAAGAAAATAAAAAGTTTAGGGTAAATTGCAAAGTATATTCCTGAAGTTTGGGGTTGCTTGGATTTTACACCTTAAAGATTGAAAAATTTAATTTTACACCCTGAAATTTGATTCCGTTAGTAAAAACACACTCTCAATTAGTTTTGGCTGTTAAGTGACATGTCAACATGTTGACATGTTTTTATTTTTGACAAATCATCTCTTAAACGACACAGTTTTGCCCAAAAATCAAAATACAAAATCAGCTATTTACACCATACCATTTCACCCAAATAAAAACTATTCCCAAATCCCTAAAACTCACGAACCCAGCTTCTGATAGCAGACCCCACAAACCATCCAAGCTCATCTCATTCTGTATATTTATAAATGTACTTTTTTTATGCCTAAATATACATTGTAAGATACCGTGAATTGAACTTACTATTTATAGAGGTGGGACAGATGTACATGTAGCGAAGAGCTTCAAAATCTATGAAGAAGAGAAGAAGGCACTCAAGGAGATGAAAGGTCTGTTTGTTTTAGGGGTTTGAAATTGGATTTCTAAAAAGTCTAGCTAGCTTTTAAAATTCTCACTTTATTTTCAAAATTTTGTAAAATAAATTGTACTAAACAGTTGTGAAATCAAGTAAACGAATGAAAAGACAAAAAGAAAACAATAAATCGTGGCTTTCCAAGAAACATGCCCCTAGAGTAATGAGAAGCCTTATAATTGAGTTCATAAATCAGAGGTTTGACGAAGACGAAAACGTTTATGAGGAGAACCTGATCCCTGATCTACTTGGATGGGTTCGTGGGGTCTGCTATCAGAAGCTGGGGTTCGTGGGGTAGGGATTTGGGAATTGTTTTTATTTGGGTGAAACAATGTAGTGTAAATAGCTGAGTGTTGTGTTTTATTTTTGGGCAAAACTGCGTCGTTTAAGAGATGATTTGGCAATAAATAAAAATATGTCAGCACAATGATGTGTTGCTTAACAGCCAAAACTAATTGAGTGTGTGTTTTTGCTAACGGAACCAAACTTTAAGAGGTAAAATCAAATTTCTCAAACTTCAAGGTGTAAAATCCAAGTAACTCCAAACTTCAGGGGTGTACAAAAGTTTATGTCCGTTCTTTGCAATTTTTTTTTTTTTTTTTTTTACTGCTAACCATTCCTATGATTGATTATTTGGTATCATGTGTGATGTATCTCTTTTTTTTAAAAAAAAAAATTATTATTTTAATATTAAAAATAGGGTAGAATACTATTTTGGTTTCTAAATTTTGCCAAAAGTTTATTTTTCATCCCTGAACTTTAAGAAATTCATTTTTCATCCCTAAACTATTGAAAATATTTTATTTATGTCCTTAAACTTTAATAAAAGTTTGTTTTTTCATTCCTAAACTATTGAAAAAAGTTATTTATTCATCTCTATTTTTGTCTCTAAACAATTGAAAAAACTCTTTACAAAGTTTAGGGATGAAAAAATTAACTTTCAAAGTTTAGGGGCAAAAAAACAAATTTTTGTTAAAATTTAGGAACCAAAATAGTATTTACCCTTTAAAATATATATTAATTGAAATTGATTTCATTGTATTGACTAACAAAAATATATTGCTATTTATACAAAATGATTTAGAACTAAGGAATTGAAGTCCTATAAGAAAGCCACACAAGAAATAAAAATAATTGAATTCTAAAAGTTTTATAACATAAATATAAGGGAAGAATATCATGACACCCCTTAAACTTTGGGGTAGTGGCCATTACATCTCTAAACTCTTCTTTTAGCCAATTTAGTCCATAAACTTCACAAATATGCCAAATTGAAACTTTTGTTAGTCTTCTGTTTAAGTTGACTAACGGTGATCATGTGACACACACATGGTACATTAAAAACAGTCGGTGAAGTTTTTACCTAATTAAAAAGGAGAATTTGGGTTTCAATTGAGAGAGAGACCGTTGTCGCAGATCTTGCCATTCTTGCTCCCAATAACACCATTCATGGTCCCATGGCACCCTGCAACAACAACAGCTACTTGTGCATCAATCCTACCACCTTAGATTTCAAATTCGGAAGTTTACCAGTTTTGGGTATGAGTGTTATAGGTATGAGTTGTGTTGAGATTTGAGTTACAAATTGAAAAGAAGAAAATGAAACATAGAAAAACAAAACGTAGATCTAAGTCAGGGCAGTGTTACTTTATGTTCAGGGGTTCATTAATTGAACCCTTGACTTGAAAATTTTTTTTAATATAAATAATATTTTTTTTATCAGTTTAATTTTCCCTTAGAAATATGTTTGAATGCCTTTTTTTTTTTTTTTTTTTTTTTTTTTACTGAAATACGTTTGAATGCCTTAAATCTTGCACACCCTAACTACATATCAACCCAATCCAAAACCAAACAACATAGATCACCACGTCCCCAAATTAACTAAATAACAACACAAATAACATATATCTCTCTTTGATCACTGACCTCATTCTCATGAATCTCATCTCAACTTTCTTCTCAATTTGACTATCTTGGCATCTCCGACTCTAAGAGTAAAAAGTGAGTATTTATAAGTTATGAGTGTCTTTCTTTATTATAAATTTATATTATATGTTTGTTTATCTGAGTATCTTGGCATCTTCAACTCTAAGAGTAAAAAGTAAGTATTTATGAGTTATGGGTGTCTCTCTTTATTATAAATTTATATTATTTGTTTGTTTGTCTATGCTTGATACCGAATGTGTGCATTATTTTTTATTTTTTTGTTATAATGTTATTTGTGTGAATTGTAATGTGTGTGAATGTGTACGTGTATAGTATAAATATAATATCACTTTATATAATTTTATAATTAGAAAATACAAAAGATTTGTTACATGTGTGTAATCATATTATAATAACTTTTTGTTATAAAGTTAGTGGTTCAAGGAAAAAAAAAAGTAAAATTAGTAATTGTTCAAGTATTTGATTGGTTGTTTCTCAAAAAAAAAAGTATTTGATTGGTTAAGTAGACATTTAGTGTATTATTTATATATGGATAAGTGTGGCTGTGTGAGCCAATTTAATTTAGTATTAGTGAAGTTGAGTTTTGTATAGTTTAAAATATTTTTATAAACACAATGACAAATAGATAATAACAACTGCATAAAAATAAAAATGTTAAACAAACTTAACAAAATAAATTGGTCACACCTACCCATGTTGACAACAAATAATGATAACTGATAATGAACTATATGATTTCAAAATATAAAAACTCATAGAAGGAAATTGGAAAATTATTAAATACTCCAGGTAGGGGTGTGCATGAGTCGGGTTGGGTTAGGTTAAGGGGATTTTTTGACCTAACCCACGGTGGGTCAAAAAAATCCAACCCAACCCAACCCACATGGGTCAGGTTGAACCCATGGGTTGGACAAATTTTTTTATTATTATTATTAAATTAAGTAGAAAAAAATATAAATATAAATATATTAAAAAAACCCAAAGACTAGTATCAATGTAACTCCTTAAAGACAAACAACACTAATGACTAAACAACAATAATAATTTACTAGGGTTTTAAAAAATTTATTAATTATATAATATATTTTAAATATATATATTAAATATATGGGTGGGTCAGGTTGGGTTTGGCGGGTTTGGAATTTTATGACCCAAACCCAACTCGACCTGCTATCAAAAAAAATTTTGTAACCCAACCCAACCCACCAAGCCCTAAAAACCGACCCAACCCGGTGGGTTGGGTTGGGTCGGGTCGGTTTTGGCGGGTTGGTGGGTTGGCTATACACCTCTAACTTCGGGAGTACCATAAATGCATACTCTCTCCTCTCACATGAATTATGGATCCCACCATAAATTTAATTAGTGAGACCCATAGTTATGTGAGAGGGGGGAGTACGCATTTATGGTACTCCGGGAGTACTCAATAATTACCCAAGGAAATCATAAAACTTCATTTATTTGCATGTGTGTTTTTCCTTTTCTTTTTTTGGTTCATTAACTAGATATATTCAAGTTTTCTTTTTATTAAATTTTGTTTAATTAAATTTCTTAATGACCCCCTTCGAACAAAATTCCTAGAATTGCCACTGATTTAAGTTCAATTATTAGATTGGGTTGGCTGATCTCTTCTTCTTCTTAATTTCAAGGTTCCATTATTTTAGTTTTTATTTTTTTTCTTGGGACATGTGGCGATGGGTTTACAATTTTGTGAAGATATGCAGTTGCGAATTCATTTGGTGGGATTTACAATCTGTGAAGGTTTACGATCTTTGATTCCTCTCTCTCTCTCTCTCTCTCAAACTTGAAACCGAGTTTATCCTTTTCTCAATTGGTAGTTAATCTTGAAATTGATGGATTGAGTTTTTTTTAAAAACCACGTGTGTTTCACTTGAGTTTTGTTGGTCAATTTAAACAGAAGACTAACTTAAGTATCAATTTGGCACATTTGTGAAGTTCATGGATTAAATTGGCTAAAAAAAATGTACAGGGGGTATAATAGCCACCACTCCAAAGTTCAAGGAGTGTCATGACATTTTTCTCATATATAACTAAGCATCAATTCTTTAAAAAAAAAAAAAAAAAAAAAAAAAATACACTAAGGACAAAGTTTAGCGACAAAATTGGTTGTAACCTAAGGTTACAACCTTACTCAATATCTTCTTATTGGAGGTGAATTTTGAGAATTCTACTATTGGATTACATATTCTTCTTATGTCCTCCATGCTTGCAAAATTTCTAGAAAATTAAAGATCAATAGCTATGCCATCAATAAATTATTTAAATTGCTAGTTTTTGTAATTTAAAATTATGCATAAAATATAAGCTTATAAATCATATAGTATATAATATCTAATTGACAAAAAATTTGACATGTTTATTAAGAGTATAAAGAACATGCAATTCAATGGTTAGATTTTCAAAATATGTAGTAATGTTTATTTTATTGAGTAAGGTTGTAGCCAAGGTTGTCAAAATCGGAATCTTATGTAAGATCGTGGAAGGTAGGTAGGATTGTGGATCGTAGGATCGGATTATAGATCATAAGATCCTACATTTTTTCATATTTAAAGCAAAAAATATATTGATAATGACTTTGTATGTTGAATAATCATGTAAATTGTGATTTTATCCATAAAAATAATAATAATAATAATTTGCATTATATGATGCAATTTGCATGTCATACATCGTTGCGTCTATACTAACGAAACAAGTATATTTAAGTTTTGAACCAATGTATCTAAAAAGTTCAATAAATGTTTAATTAGCAACTAAATACTAAAATATTTATCAACACATATAAAAATATTTTCCAAGTTCCAAGTTTAAAATCCAAAATAAGTTATTAAATGGAAACTAGCTAACTAAAATATGAAATCCAAAAGCAAGATGAATATTAAGGTGATACTACAAAAAACTGGGGCTAAACTCCTGCAAGGTACTCATAAAAAAATAAAAAATAAAACAAAAAACAAAACAAAACAAAAAACCCCCAAATATACTGGAAGGAGACACATCAGTCCTTTCTAATCTCTTTCAATCCCTCTCTTGATTTATCCATTCTTCATTTGATCATAATAATATTGACTTGGAAATAGAACATTAAAACATTCTTCCCAAATTAAACTCTCAAGCTTTGAAGTACTTGAGCCTATGATAGCCTTTAGCTACCTTTCATAGTATAAATTCACCTATTATTTCTTCAAGATTAACCACTCAGTAACAATTATAGAACATGCTCAAAAAAATTAATCAATCAATATACAAATACAAGTATACTAATAAAATTATATATAAGAAAATCATTTTCCTAAAATTAGAACACAAATTAGTATGTTGATCAAACAAATTTAACAACATTATAGCTTAAAAGGTAGCAAAGCCAATATAAATTCATCATTTAGAAATGATGAAGCATTCTTTCATTTTGATTACAAGTGAACTAGAAACTAGAAAACATTTGCTTAGGTTAACATAATTATATAAAAATAAAAAATCATACCATCACAACATAGAAAAATAAAAACCCTTAAAGTTTCATCAAAACCAAAAAATTTATCCCATAAAAAAAATAAAAAAATAAAATTAAAAAACCAAAAACTGATGTTTTGGTAGGATTGTTAAAATCGGTAGGATCCCATACAATCCCATACAATCCTACACGATCCTACCATTTTTACGATTCTAGTGCGACTCTAAACGTTTTGGTGAGGTGGGATCGTAAAATCGTGCGATTCTAAGATCCAGATCGCGAATTTGACAACCATGGTTATAGCCTTAGGCTACAATCAATTAGGCTACAATCAATTAGGCTACAACAAATTTTGTAGCTAAACTTTGTAAAAAAACTAATCATCAACAAATAATCAATCGTTAACAACCATTAATGAGTTCCATGACTAACATCCTGCTTCATACGAATGACCAACATTCACATCAAGGATGCTAAAAAATATAGGTTTTAGCAACTCAAAACACTACTTTATCTATTTTAATACCCCACTTTATAATACACTCAACATCAAAGGTTTTATTTTAGCATTTAACATATTAAAATAATATAAACAACACAATAAAATAATATTCTCAACACAATATTTTAAAATAAAAAGGAGAGAGAATGAAATAAAAAGCATATATATATTTTAGGTTTGGAGCTATAGTAGAGTGTCAAAGATGACACTTTACTATAGCTTGGTTGCTAAATTTTTTAGATTTAGCAACCTTGATGTAGCTTGCTTTTTTGTGTTTTGGTTTCTAAAATAAGTTTTAAGTCATTTTAGCATCTTTAACGTGAGTGCTTAGGAAAACATGAGAAGGGAGGCTCTTGGTAAAAATATATGCAAGTTGGTCATTGGAAGAGATAGACTTGATTGACCAATCTTAGCAAATAATGCATTCGCAAATGAAGGTGAAAGTCAACTTTAATGTGCTTGGTGCGAGCATAATAAAAAAGGGTTTAAATGAATGGCTAGAGAAAAACCAATATCACACCAAAGTGTGGGAATGTCAAGAAAGATACCAATGTCCTTTAAAATAATTTGAAGCCAATATATTTCTACAACAAAAGAATCCAAAGATCGATACCTAGCCTTTATGGACAAGCAAGATACCATCGGTTGTTTCTTAGTAGACCAAGTAAAATGGGCCAAGGAAGCCCAAGATGATATGAGAACTAACCCAGCAGAAATACTGGGCAACCCCAACTAAGTAAAGAAAAATACATGGTAGGCCCAAAGGAGGCCCAGCAAGCATAGTTAAGCAATACATGGTAGTAACAATACAATGGCGTGACAGAAGTATTAGTTGACCCACAAACCAGAAGTAAAGGGAGACAGGGGCTGAATTGAAGAAGAAAAGGCCCATACCCAAGCAAGATCCAGCTTAGAGAAGAAACGAGATGCAAAAAATGAAGACCTAATGACTCATCCACGCCACAAAGGGTTAAAAATAAGCAGTAGGATGCGCAGCAAGACCAGACAAACCCGCAGGCAATGGCAAAATCATGAACGACAGATAAGCTATGGATTCATATGGGAGTGGAGCACGCACAAGGCTTAGGCACCACCCACTTGTACCCAGCCAATACAGGCGCGGTGGGCCATGGGTCGGAGGTAAGAGAGGGTATGGTCTAGCGGTGGGGAGAAATGGGAAGTCTATTCTGGGATTCTCGCTTAAGCTCTTTTAGGGGAAATGTCCTGCTGGGATGACATGCCACCCAAAAGAAGGAAAGATGAGCTGGAATCACTAGGTGCATGCCATAGGAGTTAGTGAGAGAGAACACCCAACCCTTATCTGAATGGGGATGCTACGGAAAGCAAGAAAATAAAACAAAATTCTCTTTGTTTGGGAATGGAGCGTGGCACAGCCAGCACAGGGCAGTGGTGGTGACTAGGTAGCTAGCAGACCAATGGGTGGCCAGGGAAGGAGACCCACAACAGGCCAAAAGTAGTTGATGGATAAAATGGTAAATCTTATCACGACAGGCAGTATAAAATAGCCTTAGTTGTGTACAGTAAACAACAACGGAAAAACAAGGAAGAACAGAAACATAGAAAGAAATAGAAAGCAAAGAGAAAAGTAGAGAGAATAGGCAAAAAAGAAAGAAAAACGAGAGAGTAGGAAGTAAAGTGAGAAAACAAAAGTGTGATAAGCCATGCACCAATAAGCTGCTCCCTTCTCTCCCTCTCAACAGCCTACTCTCTAACTAGTCAAGAGATTTAAGAATAAGCCACTTAGGTCCATTCTTCCAAAGTGAACAATTTCTATGGCAAGATTATCCTATGAGGTTGCCCACATTGGAGATTGGTTCCCTTCTTGGACTTAAATCTGCCAAGGAGCTAAGTCTAGCAGACTAATCTCCTTTCCCTCTTTTATCATGATTATTTAAGCATTAACATTGTTCTTTTATTGTTGCTAACTTATTTCTGCCATATTCATATTATCACGTTTTCTTCTTGTTGCAAAGTTGTTTAAATATTATCTTTGATTGATAGCAAGCATTTTAGTTAGAATATCTTTTTTATCCTGTTATATTATGTGTCTCCCGCCATAACGTTTTTTGTGACAGCATCCCCTGTTGTGGGCATGTGACCAAGATCTCTACAAAGGGGTCCTAGCTTGTGCACAAGCTGGCTTGAAGTGAGTTTCAGTTGAGCCAGTCCCGACTCTCCTACCCTAGGACTATTAGGCCACAGTACGGTAGGAAATAGCCCAATCCAAAATGCAAAAAGGCCCACCACACTTGTCAAAAGATGAAGTTCATTGGACACCTCCAGGTGATTTGTGGTACAAGGCTAATGTTGATGTCGCCATTTTTTCTAGCACGAAATCAATTGGAGTTGGAGCTCTCATCCGTGACTAGGGGGAATGCGTTGAAGCTGCTATTAGCAAGTCCCTCCCCTTCCTGTTGGGGTTGCTGGAGGTTGAAGCAAAGGCTTTGGAGGAAAGCATGATCTTTGCATGGGATGTGGTCTTTGAGTGTGACTTCAAGATTGTTTCTAGTGCAGTAAATGGCCTTAGCGAGCCACCAATAGTTATAGGAAATATTATTGATGGAGTCAAGCAAAAGTTGCAGGACTTCTATTGGGTTTCTCATATTTGTCGATAGGGTAATCGCTTTGTCCATATTTTAGCTAGATATGCTTCTCATATTGTTAATTATGTAACTTGGATAGAGGAAATACCTTATATGACTGAGTCTGCTGTAACTTAAGATGCATTGTTTTTATCTTCTTCTTAATAAAAGTTACGGACTTCTTATCAAAAAAAAAAAAAAAAAAAAGTTTCATCCAATCCCTTTTGAAATCATAAGACTTAAATTGCTAGTTTTAAAATTATAGGGTTTAATTTGTTACATTTCTAAAATCTCAAGATTTAATATATTACTCCTAAAATTATAGGGTTTAATTTATTATTAATCCTATGATCTTTCTCATCTTCAAATTATGTAGTATGCTTAAATTACATTTTAAACCCTATAATTTGCATTATTATAAATTAGGATTACTACATTTTCCAATCACAAAAACACCTAGAGGTGTGATAAGTGTTATGCGTTTGTACCAAATATTAAACTTATTAACATTTCTCCGTGCATAACACTCATCACACTTCTAAGTATTTTTGTGATTGGAAAATGTAGTAATCCTAATTTATAATAGATGAAAATTATTAACCTTTACAAAAAAAAAAAAAAAAAAAAAAGTGCCTCTTAGCACGCGCATGAACGCATGCTCAAAGGCTAGTTAAATTTTAAGAATTTGAATTTCAAAACGTATACATGTGTTGTATATTTTTAACTTCCTTCAATTTTTTTAGTAGTAGTCATCTGAAACTCTTGTTAAAGATTTTTTTTTTTTAATTGTATTTTATAAGAATATGAACGTGGGTTGGGCTTGGACACGGTACTGTTTTTTTTTTTTTTTTTTTTTTTTTAAATAAAATTTTGAACGTGGTAGTGGTATTTAAAATTTTATGGATTTGTTTTTAACTTCAGTTTTTCTTAGTAGTAGTTATCCGAAAGTTTTGTTAAAGATTTGAAAGTAGGGTTTTTTTTTTTTTTTTTTTTGGATAAATTTGTAAGTGGTTTTTTTTTTTAGGGAAAAGTTGAACTTGGGTTTGAATGTGGTATTTGAAATTTTTTGGATTTCTTTTGGATATGATCAATTTCTACTAAAATAAATATTCAAATTTCTTTATATGCCCTTAGATTTATTTATTTTTTATTTTAAGTGTAGTATGTAATATTTTGTAGTGTTTTATTTTAATAGTACAAAAGGCAATAACTAACTCTAAGAATCCTCTTAATATATAGAGATAACTACTTGGTGGTGAGAAGTTTTTATTTATGTAGAAGTGAGTATTTTAATTTTTAAAATTTATAGAGGTAAGCTACATTTTAGGATTTGTAGTGGGAAGTTGAGTGTGGAGAGTGGAGACGCATCAAAGATCAAAGTTGTCTTTTATGAAATTTTTGGCATTATAAATAATTGTGGGACCTATTTTTGAGGGTGAGAGAGGAGGACGTGAATATAAAAAATTAAATTGGATCAGGTTTTTTTATTCATTGAATATTTAATTAAATAACCTGTGATTGTTGGAGAGTGGTAATTTTACTTTTATCTGAATAGTAGTATTTTACTTGAGTTTTTAAACGTGTAGTTATCCATAAATTTGAAAAAAAAGGGTGGTCGGGGTTGGTTTTTTTTTTTTTTTTTTTTGGGATAGAATCATAGAACGTGGGATATATATATATATATATATATATATTTAGAGATAAAAGAAACTGTTTTTTAAATTTAGCTAAAGTTTAGAAGTTTTTAAATTAGTAATTTTATATGTATAACCCTATTTCTTTAGTTTTATAAACTGGTAAATTTGAGGGTATTTTAGGCATCAAAATTGAGGAATCCAAAAAGGGGAAGCTCTTTAAATAGTAGTATAGATAACAAATTAAACCATATAGTTTTACAAACAACAAATTAAACCTTAGAGCTTCAAAAAGTAATGATTTTAAGCCCTAAAATTCAAGAAGTAATAAATTAAATTGTAAGATTTAAAAAAATAAAAAATAAAAAATTAAATCTATATTTAATGAGTTAAAATTTAATTTGTTATTTTTAAAAACTTAATGGTGTGATTTATTAATTTGTATTTTTTAAACTCTCACTATTTAATTTATTATTTTTGAGAAAGTATATAGAGACAAAAAAAAAAATGAAAAAGAATTTAACACAAATTTTGAAAAAAGTGATATAAAATTATAGACAGTGGGTTTAGATGATAACCATTAAAAACTTGTTGATTTAATAGTGTGGAAGCAAGAAATTAACCCGAACTTAATTACTTGCTTATAATCACAATTAATTTCTATTAAGGGTTCAATACAATCCGCAATGGGAAATTTGAATAAGAACTAGATAACTCTCTACTCTCAAAATAGTGTCAATGACTTTATTCATATAACTTTACTGTTACATTCCTCACTGTGTGTTTCACTCCTCTCTTTCTTTTCTTCTTACTCTAGGAAAGTCGTTCCAAAAACTCCCCTGTTTGTCTGTCTTTTATTTATTTATTTTTATACTTTCCATCCTTCTTTTTCTTTATCCTTATCCTTTGCTTGGTTCTTTTCATTTTCTTCTCCAACATGTGCCAAAGTAGGTGTTGTCTTGATGTGGTTGGGCAGCCTTTTGTCCCATCAGGCTCTTCTTTTCTCAAGGTTATAATGAACAAAGATTTTTGGGGCCTTTTGTCTTATTTTGATAAGTTATCTATTGCATTAAATGCAACTATATCAAGTGGGTTGTTGTGGATTTACCAAGAAGATCCAAAGGGCATCCTCGGATATTTCGTGCATACCTTGAAAAGATGCTTTGGTAGCTCCAAACACGGACTGGTGTGGGCAATATAATCAATAGATTTTTACCTTGGATGACTTTCGTGGTTTATTCATGCTTGAACTAAGGGTGATGGGTCCTGTTAGATCAGATTCTTGTGGTTTGGGACATTTGGAGAGATCTCCAATGATTTTCTATTTGCCTTTGGTCCTTACTTCGGGATATGTTCCCCTGTTAGGAGGATTCATATTTTGGTATGACACGTTCTGGGCTTGTTGTAATCTGAGGCCCAATGCTTATTTGGGTTCAATGTGTCATCTCCCTACAAATTGATATAAAAAAATTATGGTTATTTATTTATTTTTTTTAATTGTGTACGTAGAGCATTAGCCGTTACTTTTGGAAGATTTAGGAAGAATTTTATTTTTTTATTTTATGCTCTGTTTGTTTCAGTATTAATATTTTCTGAAAAATGGATCATTTTTAGAGAGCATTTTTTGGAAAATTATTTCATTTTTCGGTATTTGGTAATAATCTTGAAAATGAGCTTGAGAATGTTTTCTGGTGTTTGGTATGCACAAGTTTTTATAACATTTCTTGTATAATATAAAGCATGTATAGCATGTGTATTGTGTAAACCCACCTAATGTAATCAATATATTATATATATATATATATATATATATATATATATATGAATTTGGTTTCAAACTAAAATTTTGACAACATATACAATCAAAAATATTTGTCCAACTTTCATGATTTCAAACACTCATCTTGCTCATATTTATAAACAGTAACGTAAATTATATATATAATTCAAAATAACCAAAAACTTCATTTTAAATAGTTCAAAATGCCGCATAAGCCAAATAGTTTAATTGACAAAATAATCTAGTACAAATAGTTTGATAAATACCAAAATGTCAAATTGTTATAGAATTGTTGACCGATCTATGAGAGGGAAAAATAAAAATGTTATCAGAGAATGGTGTTACAAAGGGGAAGAGAAACAGGGAGAAAAAAGAGAAGAGAGATAGATAGAGAGAGAAATCTATGGGAAGAGAAGAGACTAGAGGGGGTGATAATGAGGGGACTGTGAGAAGAGAGAGAGAGAGAAAAAAAAAAAGGAAGACAAGAAATGAGAGAATTTATTGTGAGAAAGACTAAAGGTGCGAAAGAAAATATTATTTCCCAGGTGAGAAGAAGATAATATTTATAAGAGTAATGTGCTACGTGAGAGAGATATATTGTTTTCCAAAAAAACTTATTTGAAAAACAACCTATAGAAAATAAACATTATTTTTATTATGATTTTCTGTTAACTAAAGATAGATTTCTGTTGATTATTAACTTTTTTTTATGCTACCAAACATTAGAAAATGTAGAAAACTATCTTTACAGAATGTTTTTCAGTGAAACAAACAGAGCGTTATGAGTATTGCTATATGTACAAACTATTTTACAAAATGCTGATGTAGCCAATATCTTAATGGTTTTCATCTAGGCCCACCATTAATATCACATTTTTATTTGCTAATAATCATTCACCACATCAACAATTTGTAAAATTTTTTGTAAAATAGTTTGTATCTTTAGCATTATTCTTATTTTATATAAAAAAAAATAAAAAGTATAATTCTAACTCACCTTAGACCCTAAGTTTTTCTAAGGATAATCTCCCTAGGGTTTAGCTTTTTCTGGTTGGATAAAATTGAAGAAGTTTATATATAAAAAAAAACCTATATCAAATTAAACCCCGAACAAATTTGTCCACGGTCACTACTGGAAAGAGACAGAAAAGGAGAGATATCAAGGCCGCCGCCCACCGGTAAGACTTGGGGTTGATTTTTTGCTCAGTTTTAAAAGTAACAACTGTTGGTTTTGGTTTTGCGAAGTCATAGACATATAATATTTTTGAAAGAAAGAGACTATTAATTCCGAACTCGATCCCGCAAGAAGTGACTGGTCATCGCACTGAGACTGAGACTGAGAGGCCCCAACTCCAAGCTTCCAACTCTATTGTTATTGATCTAATTAATTAATAAATATGTCACTTCAGTCCTTTGTTGTACAATTTGAAACTTTAGTGTTTGATTTTTTATTTTTTTTTTAAATTGAGGGTCTAATTTGTTACCACCCTTAAAATATAGGGATTAAACTGAAATTTTGCCTAAATATAAATACTCTTGCTCTCTCTCTCTCGAAGCCACCACTCGTTTCAATTTTGTTTCCCTCTAATTTTGAAAGAGTTCTCTCTCTCTCTCTCGTAGTCTCTTGAGGTATCTCGCTCTGATACATTTTGATTTTTATCCATATTTTTCAATTTCTATTTTTCCTTTAACTAATAATTCCGATTCTAAATTTTGATTTTGATTTTGTAGTAATTTTAAATGGCTGCGTTTGGAGCCGCTGCGACCACGAATACAAATCCGAATAAATCCTTTGAGGTATGTATTTTTTATTATTCCAAGTTTTAGTTTTTTTTTATTTTTGCTCTTTTTTTTTTAATGATTAAAATTTGGAATCTTGTGCTTAATTGCTAGTTTGTTTAATGTTTCTTTAACTTTAATTGTGTATGAATTTATTTTCACAGACAAATTTGGAAGTTAACATCTTTTTTTCTTTTTAAAATGATTCTTGTAGTGAAAATATATATATATATATATATATATATATATATATATATATATATATATATATATATATATATATAAAATATTAATCTGTGAATTAATTAATGCACTGCTTTTAAATTGAATTTTTGATTATGCAAAATTCAGTGACTTTTGGGACTATTACAGCGTTTTATGAAGCGTTCTGAGCCTTAGGTTTTGGATCTTTTTTTGTGAATTTAAAGCCTTTATGTTATTATGAAGTGAAAAATTTGTAGTCAGATTAGTTTGTTTGTGTTGGCTGAACATATAAAATATATCTGACTGGTTGAATTATACAAATATTACTCTTGTTGTGCTTTGTAAATTCTTAATTTATACGTATTTGTTTTCCGATTCTGTTAGGTTGGTAATATTCTTAACCATTGAGCTTAACTGCTACTGTATTTTCAAATATAGGTGGCTCAACCTCCTAGTGATTCAGTTTCAAGCCTTTGTTTTAGTCCCAAGGCCAATTACCTGGTTGCTACGTCCTGGGATAACCAGGTTTGTTCAGTTGGTTTGTTAACATCATTGTCATGTTGCTAATGTTTAGTCTCTTTAATCCTTTATTCGATTCTGATGGCTGTGATTTTTTAGGTAAGATGTTGGGAGATAATGCAAAATGGGGCTGCTTTAGGCAGTACACCCAAGGCCTCAATAGCTCATGACCAACCGGTAAGACTAACATATACTATTAGCTTCTTGTTCTGTTTCGGAATCCTAAATGGCAATAATTATTTGCTTTGATTTTTATCTCCTCAAGGTGTTGTGCTCGGCTTGGAAGGATGATGGAACAACCGTCTTTTCTGGGGGCTGTGATAAGCAAGCGAAAATGTGGCCTTTGTCTGGTAATCAACCGGTGACGGTGGCCATGCATGATGAACCCATTAAGGAAATTGCATGGATTCCAGAGATGAACCTCTTAGTCACAGGAAGCTGGGACAAGACCCTGAAGTAAAATATCAATTCCTCTTTGCATTTACATTCCCAAGATATCTTTATTAGGAAATTTTGTTTAATTTTGGGTTTAATGCTTACGTTTTGCTTTGATGAGTCTACTTTATTTTATAAGCCATCATACTTTTACACTAAGTGCCCCTTATTTATGTTGCTTTAGATAAAATTGTGCAATAAAAAATCATGGCCATTTACTAGAAGAATGATCATATGGTGGTTATTTAACTAATTTCCATGGTTGGCTCATATTTAAACCTAATGGTTGCTTCTAAGTAGGAACCTTGGAATTGTGCTCCTTTTTTATGTACTTTAGTATGAATAATCAATGGCTACTCAAAGGAAAGAAAATTTTTGTGGTTACCTATCTAATTTATGAGAAGTTCTTTTGAGAAGTAACAACTAAGAATGATTCGATTATAGTGGGAAGATGGATGTCAGTTTCCTTTTCCCCTTGCTTTATTACATATCACTGTAGGGTAATGTGTAAAAGATCATCTTTTCTTCATCAGTTTTCTGTTACATTGTGGACGAACACATTCCAAAGTGCAATGTTTTCTTTTGTTTTGGGTGATATAGGTGTGGTTTTTACTGATTTTGTTTGCTAATTGTACAATATTTTATTCTATATATGTGAACATATTTTGGAACTCACTAGTTATGACATAATTATCCAACATATGGTTTCTTTTGCACTATATATAGTTTTGCATGCTCTTGATCTATTATCTTTGCAACTTGATGCTTTTGTGCCCTTGACTGCTAATTGTTCTGTTGGTTTCCTTCCAATTATTAGGTACTGGGATACAAGGCAGTCAAATCCGGTGCATACTCAAAAACTCCCTGACCGCTGTTATTCTTTTGCAGTGCGGCATCCCCTGATGGTTGTTGGCACTGCAGATCGCAATCTGATAGTTTTCAACTTGCAGAACCCTCAGGTAACATTCTCATCTAATGAAATGAGCCAATAATAATTTTCTTGCATCTTTCTTTGACAACCAGATGCATCATTATTACGAAACAACATTTTGCAAGTCTAGCAGTAATGTTTTGCATTTATAGTTTGATCAAGTTTGAGAACCTTTTTTGTCTACGTTTTATATGTAGATTTAGGCTTCTACAATGTGATCATCTAAGGGTATCTGCACAGTATTAGGGGATATCATTATATCAACTTCTAGCTTTAGCTGATTGGATAGTCTTATTTTTGGTCCTTTTTGACCCTTAAAATTCAATTTGCTATTGCTTTTAAGTGTTCCAATGAATCATTGATTCTTCTCCACACCCCATTCTCCCAGTGAATAATTGATTCTGTGTGCATGTGTTTGGACTTGATAGAAAACATGATAGGGTGGAGGGTCCTGGCTTCAAATTTGTATTTCCAACTTGTTATTATTAAAAAATTATCAGCTGCTAAGAGGCTGTTTGGCCAACCAAATTTGATAACTCAATTCTCAATTTCCATAACTCATAACTCAAAAATGGTGGGACCCATAGCAAAAAGGTTGTTTGGCCAAACGATAACTCTGTTTCCATCACTTAATTCTCTGATTTTTGAGTTATGAGTTACGGAAACTGAAAACAACCAAAGGCTGTTTTCAGTTTCCATAACTCATAACTCAATGGTATTTTCGTAAATAAACACACATGGAGGGACCCACAGCCGCAACTTTTGACCACCTTTTGACTTTTTTTTTTTTTTTTTTTTCACTTGTTCGGTCTTCAGTTCTGGTTTTTTTTTTTTTTTTTTTTTTTTTTTTTTTTTTTTTTAGCTTCGGTGAGTTTGGGTACTGAAAAAAAAAAAAAAAAACAAAAGAAAAAAAAAAAAAAAAAGAAGAGAAAAAGTTACACCGGCTGACAGGTATGGGCCCACAAATAGTGTGAAAAATATTGAGTGATGGAAATTGGGTGATGATGCCAAACGGGTGTGAAAAATTGAGTGATGAGTGATGAGTGATGAGTTATGAGTTATGAGTGATGAGTGATGAGTGATGGAAATTGAGTGATGAAAAATGGTTGGCCAAACAGGCTCTAATCAATTCACTGTATGTGACATTACTTTTTGCTATTGTTAGCAAAACCTTTTTTTGCGATTGACTACTTCATTTATTTTTTTTTTCTGAATAAATTTAAGGCACTGTTGATAGTCATTATTCAGTACTTTCTTTAGCTTTTACTGCATTCCTTCGATTGCTGTGAAATAAGAAAATTTTGGGTTGAAAACACAGGAAAAACCCAAGTGTTCTGTAGCTACTAAGAGAGATGCTCACAAGTGCTAGAGCAAGAGAAATGGTTTCTACGCAGTATAGAGACCTTTTTGTATCAACACCCTAAAAGGCTAGAGCATTGTTTTTTTCATAACCTCCAGAAGTTGGATGTGGAATTTTAATCTTATGACCATGACTCCTTGCATATTATTTGTGGATGCTAGCAGCACGACTTAGAAGTGCTTCCTCATTTCTTGTTGCTAAGGATTCTTGTGAGCCCCACAGACAAAATATGATACATTATTTTGGTTGGCATGTTTCTTTGTTTGTTTTTATGGTTCAACAAATGGGTGGCTTTATCATCTAATCATTGCACAAGTGTGATTTTGGAAATATGTATATTTTGTTGACATAAACTTATATACCTGGTATTGGTTTACATCTTTGATAAATATTTGGAAGCTTTGTGAACTGGGCATGACCAGTTTTTTTTTTCTTCTTCTTCTTCCCTTATGCGTGTCCCTTTTAGGAATGGAATAGGTTTCTTTGCCATTTCTCATTTCTATTGGTTTACTGTCTCTTTATACCAGAAACTAAACTACAAAGTATTTTGTGGTTTGCATCATGGTGATACGAGTTGAGTAACTTCTTTGTTGTTTCAATAAGCACAAGTAGAACTCTGAGCTTCAGTATAAAAGGAGTTGAATTTTACAATGGCCTTGTAATGCCTCTTCATGGGATTTACAAATATCCTTGTTTTGTACTTGTATTGTTATTAGAAAGTATATATATATATATATATATATATATATATATATATATATATATATATTTTGTTAAATTACCGATTGTCCCAAGAGCTTAAGTTATTGGAATGTGGTAAATTTAATCATTTAACTACACAATTCTAACACTTTCCTTCACGTGTGGGTCAAAACTACCTTTTAATAGGTGAGGCCCAACACGTGGGATTTTAAATGGGACGTAAAGTGGGGGAGATAGGGATCGATCTTAGGACCTCCTGCTCTGATATTATGTTAAATTACCAATTGTCTCAAAAGCTTAAGTTATTGGAATATGGTAAATTTAATCATTTAACCACACAATTCTAACATACATATTAATGAGCAAATGGTTGAGATTCCGTGTAATTTCAAATGTAAATTGTGTTTGAGTCATTGAGAGTGCTTGTTGTCTTATGTTCCCTTTATTTTGCTTTCAATTTTCAAGTCTAATCACGGGTCCAAATGCCAACAGACTGAGTTCAAGAGAATCACTTCACCTCTAAAGTACCAGACAAGATGTGTTGCTGCCTTTCCAGATCAGCAAGGTTTCTTGGTATGCAACTGCTTGTAATTACATTAAGTTTAAATTGTCTATTTATGATTATTATTATTATTACCTTTTCTTAATGGTTGACTTTTGACATTTCAGTCTTCTACTCCCTTATTTTGATAATTCTGTATTGTTGGATGTTCTCTACTTTCCCAATATGGACAGTGTAATGTATTTGTTGAAAAATGAAAACTTTGTTCTTAGTATGCTCTATATAGATGCACAAATAGTTGATAGAGCATATTTTCTGAGTGGAGTTTGAATTTAGACATTGATAGGTTAGGGAACTGAGGCTGATTGTTTGTGGTTCAATTAGGGTCTTATCTAGGGTAGGAGCTTGAGAATTTTCTGGGATTGCCCATGTTGTCTTGTAATCTATTGGATACACAATCTTTTCTTCCTCATATGCAGTCTGTGATCTGGTACCTTTCTGTGCCAGGGTTATGCTTTTCCCCTCAAGGTAGTGGATTTTATTCTAATTGTTCACTTGCATGAAAAGTGTGTTGGTCTGTCTTCATCGTGTGCTTGATCATGGCTTGTTTAACTGTTCCTTGGTAACCATGGAGACTTAAATATACTACATGTTGTGATCATGCTTTAGTTGCTTGACTGTCCCTTGGTAACCTTGGAGACTTAAATATGTTACATGTTGTGAAAGAGGTTTTGCTACAAACTATACGAGAGTTATAAATAGATATGTGTCATGTCTTGTCTTTTTTTAGTGCAAAATTAATATCTGAGCATTTTTCATCTGGTTTATCTTATATTTAGTGTCTCTATGAAGTGCTGCAAACATTGAAAAGGTTATCTTCCTGAAACTTGTTAGATCAGCTGACAGAATATCTTGGAATGAGGATCCAAAGATGTAGCGTCACAAGACCTGAAAATTAGGAGTGAAAATGGAAATCCAATATTTATGAAATTGTATATCAAATCAAGCAACAAAAAATCTTCCGCAATATCAACGAGTTTTAAAACTTTCAGCTGAAGAGGTGTCAGAACCACATACAAAGTCCTTACCAAAATTAACCACCACAAATTGAGGCCATACCACTGAATTTCAGTCTATTTTAGCTAAAGAGGTCGCACAACCATGTACAAGGTCCTAGCTAAAAAGTAACCACAAACTGAGAGCATTTAGATGGAAATTTTGAGTTGGACGACTTTTCAATTGGAATTCTTTAGATGCGTTTAACATTATGGAAATTCTAGCAAATTTAATAATGGAAGGGTGAAAATAAAAATTACCAAGAGTTGTAGATCTACTAGTTGGCATCTCCTGGTGTTACCAATGGAGACATTCAGGTTCAAATCCCCCTCCCCCAATTATCAAATTATCAGAAAGGGTAAAAATGAAAATTGAGGCCATGACCTTGTCAAATGGATAAGGGTGCTTTTCAAGGAATCTTTTTTAACAAACATCATCCGGTGGGATGAAAAACATAGAACCTTAAACTAGGATGAAAACCTATATCCCAATCCTTGTGCACCCTCCATACCACAAAACTCAGGACATGCAACTTGACCACGTACTTAATTCATCCTTTTGTTTATCTTTTGTGGTTTCTTCCAATTAAAGTTATGTGCTCTTTTTTATTTCAATTACCCTAAAGCAAAGAAAATTTCTCTTTTTATTTTTTAAAATTGAAAATGCTTCCCTCTCTCTCTCTCTCTCTCTCCCATTCCCTTTTGCCACCAAATCCAACTGCTCCAGTGGTTTAGAAGCTACACTGGAACCACAATTTAATATCCAGTGTTGGTAAAAGCGCACTTTTAAGTGTAAACGTCCCTAGTTCGTTCCTAGGCATCAATATTCTAATTTCCATTTTGCGTATATTAAAAAAAAAATGAAACGCCAAAGTCCCAGAATTTGGGAGAAGGCAGTACTGCAGAATTTTTTAAGACTATTGGATCAATAATTAATACAGTGACTGATTTTGAGAGTTGTTAACAATAGACAATATGATGATTTAGGTTTGAAACTTGACATTGATGGTCCTTCAAGCTACCTAGTAATAATAATAGAATGGTATTAATTTAGAGTTTACGTAGTAGAAAATGCTTGCTCGATATAAACCTATTAGCTATTTTCCTGAGAAGTTAATGTTAAATTAAAGATCTACTTTTGGTCAAGTAGTTCATTCTGAGCATTCAAAGTATTTTATGCACCTATAGTAACATTTGAAAATTGTTATAACATCTAAATCACTCATTAAATGATTCAATTTTCTGGTTGACATGATCTTTTTGCTAGTACCGTATCCCAGATTTCAAAAGTGCCCCTTTATTTGGCCAAGTTTGGCTTTGTCATCTTTCCACATTCACAAAAATGTCTTATTAATCTCTTGCTTTCTGTTGTAAAAATTTTTCTTTTGTGTTCTGAATACGTGCAAATGTGCTTGCTGGTATCATATTTCTTAATTTAATGTCTTGTTGCACCTCACAGTTTTTTACCACATTTATTAGTATTGGTCAACTGCTTTGATTAGATTTTCCCAGTATTATTCTGGTTTGGACTATAGTGGATTCTCAGGATAATTGATACTGTGTTGTTTTGTGTCTAGGTTGGCTCGATAGAGGGAAGGGTTGGTGTACACCACCTTGATGAATCACAGCAAGCTAAAAACTTTACTTTCAAATGCCATAGAGACGGAAATGAGATATACTCTGTTAACTCTCTAAACTTTCATCCTGTAAGATTCTGTATTTCCATTTGATCTCCCTGCAAATTATTTATTTGATAGCTTGTACTTTTACTGACAACTTGATTCTTCACTAGATGTAGCTCTATTTCCTCGAGTTTAGTGGAAATATATGTCTATTTGGTGCTATCTCTATGTTGATCTGCTGCCTGCTTAAATTCTTATATGCCAACCCTCTGTTTCAGGTGCATCACACTTTTGCAACTTCAGGGTCTGATGGTGCTTTTAATTTCTGGGACAAAGACAGTAAACAGAGACTCAAGGTATCTTCAGATAAGCTCAATTCAAATTTGAACCTTTTTTCATGGTTTTACTGCATTTCAATGAAGTTAAGGTTTTATCTTCTTAATTCTAAACTGAATACAGATGCTTTTGTCAATGATTGTTTCACAAGCAAAATGTCTGTTTGTTGTGCACAAAAAATCACAAAAACATTTTTTGCTGACCTATATAATATTATCCTGAATCTAATGTACAATATCAGGCCAAAGAAAAAGGAATCCAATACAACTTTTTTCTTCCAGGCCATGGCTGTGGACTTAAATAGCTAAAGTATATCTTTGCAACACAATTTTTTTTTCAGGCCATGGCAAGGTGCAGTCAACCCATACCCTGCAGTACTTTCAACAATGATGGTTCAATATTTGCATACGCGGTATGCCTCGTCTCATTTTTCTTATAATCAATAATGATTCAGTTTCTAGACATTCGCTCTCTCCCTCTCTCATTAAGTGTCACCTGTTATCAACATAATGTGTGAATTTCATGAAGTTCTCTCTCTCTCTCTCTCTCTCGCGCGTGTGCGCGCATGCACATGCACATGCACATGTGCACAGTTTATGCACGTGCGCGCACACACACATACCTTTTCTTAAAAATGTGTAAAAGGGGTTATCCAATATTTACAGGATGTATAAGTAGCATTGCCATTATCATGTTGTAGATATCTTTGAAGCATTCTGTTTTGGAAACATTCACATACAAATGGAAAAAGTTTGGCTCAAACATGTTTGGATCTATATTTTTCCAACCTACCATGTGGCAATTGAAGAGACCAGGACCATGTGTAATTTTAGTCACGTGACGTTGTTAATGAGTCATGTGACTTGTTTAAATAATATACATGAATATTATTATAAATCGCCATGTAATGAGTTGGAAAAGAGAGCTCAAAACATGTTTGGAGCCAAACTTTGTTCCATACAAATATGATAAAAGGGTATATCCAATATTTACAAGATGTATAAGTTGGGCTTCCGTTATCATGTTGTAGGTATCTTTGAAATTAATGAAAGATTCTGCTCTGGAAATAATAATAATAACAGTTAGAATTGTGTGGGTAAATGATTAAATTTATCATTTCCTAATAGTTTAAACTTTTGGGACAGTCGGTAATTTAACATAGTATCAGAGTGGGGGGGTCTTGAGTTCGATCGCTGTCTTCACTCTACCTCTCATTTAAATTCTCACGTGTTGGGTCTCACCTATTAAAATGTAGTTTCGCCCCACACTTAAGGGGGGGAGTGCTAGAAGTATATAGTTAAATGATTAAATAATTTAAATTTACTATATCTCAATAGCTTAAGTTTTTAGAACAATCGGTAATTTAACATGATATCAAAACAAAGCATGAGATTTTGAGTTTGATTCCTGTCTTCTCCACTCTACCTCCCATTTAAATTCCCATATGTTGGGCCTCACCTATTAAAAGGTAATTTTGGCTCACATGTGAGGGGGAGTGTTAGAGTTGTGTGGGTAAATGACTAAATTTACTATATTCCAATAG
This sequence comes from Quercus tomentella, assembly GCA_028535165.1. NCBI lineage: Eukaryota > Viridiplantae > Streptophyta > Magnoliopsida > Fagales > Fagaceae > Quercus > Quercus tomentella. The sequence goes on from JAPQVY010000068.1 coordinate 49,490,799, forward strand.
CTTAAACTTTTGGGACAATCAGCAATTTAACAATAACTTTATTAATTTTTTTTTTAATAATAATTATATTCATTGAATCATGCAGCTCATCTTGATGAATATATTTGGTGCATTGTAATCACATTGCACGTAATATGCACATTTTGCCAATCCATACCAACCGATGTCAACTCTTTGTTTTTTAGTTAATTCTTGACTAAAATTTCGAGTATACCATGTTTTGGCTATACCGCCCTCTCTCTTAAACTGGATATGTTTTCTGAGAGGATGGTAAATAAAATAATGGCTTTTAGAATATGAGTTGCTTGGAGTGGTCTATTCAGCTAGCATTTAGATTAATATGTTTGAGAACCCTTTCAAGTCCTGGGATAACGTTTGTGGTATGGAAGAGATCTGGTTGAATCAGATCTAGCTGATAGGGTCAATATCTGGGCTCCAAACTTTCATGGAGATTATTATAGTTATTTCAACTGAATAATGGACACTTTTGGCCTGAAACCTGTTTGCCAAAAGCACATATTATTGTAAATTGGCTAAGGGAATACAATAGTTTTTGTTCCTTTTATTGTTTTATTTAAGTTGGAAGTTGGAACTGAATTTCTTTATCGTTATTATTTTATCTGAAGGTGTGCTATGACTGGAGTAAGGGTGCAGAAAATCACAATCCAGCAACAGCAAAGACCAACATTTTCCTGCATCTGCCACAGGTATATTCATCTGTAATTCTGTATGTTTTAAAGTGTATATAATTTGTTTTATAAACTGCTTGTCTATCCTTTGGAACATCCTGGTGAAAAGTGCTACTTTTTTTTTTTTTGGATCCAGGAGTCTGAGGTTAAAAGCAAGCCACGAGGAGTTCAAACTAGAAAGTGAAGGTTGTGCTCGTTACAAGACTTACAACAGCTCGTCAAAAAATTGGACATTAGCTTTTTATTTTTATTTTTATTATTTTTTATTTTATAAATTATTAATTTTTTTTCGGCTTGGTATATTGATGAGACTTTTTTTTTTTCCTCCTTCCCTTTCCCAATTACTGTTGAGTTAATTTTCTGTGTGGATACATAGGTTAGAAACTTAGAAATGAGGTTCCTCTGGGGGTTGTTTGTTTTTTCCCCTGTATCATGACGAAGGGATATGAAGATTTTATATTTGGTTTTTTGTTCCATGCCTTACAAGCTTCTGAGCTTTCTCACAGCTGGTTGTGTGCAAATTTCTATGTTTCTAAATGGCATTTAAATGTTAGTCCGGTTATGCAGAATCTTCTTCCCGTTCAAGATATCTGTGTGAGTTGATTGTTTGATTATCAGAGTCTAACTTGATTACCTTTGTGTTCAGCTTTTTTGTTCCTTTAGAGTTCGTACGGATTCAATACTTTGGATGATATTTGCCAATAAATTCTAGATCCCTTAGCATACAGCCTTTTATGGAAGAAGGCTTGTTTGGTTTGAAGGAAATTGATTTTCGGAAATTTTTTTCTGTATTTATGGGTGTTCGGGCAATGAAAAATGTTGGTCAATTGGAAATTATTTTCCTATTGACTATAAAATAAAGGCACTTATAGCAAAAATTGGTTTACAGTTGAAAAATATTTTACTTCGTACTCAACACAACCTAAAACACATAACAAAATAGCTAAATAATAAGGCTATGTTTGGTTTAGGCTAGATCACTTGGTTTCTATCATTCATATCTTGTTTTTTGTGGGCCTGCCATGTGTTATTCGGCTTAATTTTTTTTTTTTCAGCTTCATAACTAATCATTCAAAAAAGTGAGAATGAGTTATGAGAAAAAATAAGTTTAGTGGCAAAACATTAATAAAACATATAAAAATGGGATCTACAAGGGTGACTTGTCTTACTCAAGTTAGAAAGCACTAGTTGCTCCCAATGATTAATAAAACATACGAAAATGGGACCTACTAGGGTGATTTGTCTTACTCAAGTTGGAAAGCACTAGTTCCCCCAATGACTCTTCGGCCCTTTGTTTGAACTCAACTGACCCAAAGCCCAAAAAATAAAATCCTACCAAACCTTTAAGGAAGGAGAGAGAGAGAGAGAGTAAGTACCGAAAGGAGAAAATACACACTATAGGTGAGAGAGAAACAACCGTTGATTTGTGGGTTTGGGGAAAAAGAGTCAAGCAAGTGTGTGTGGGTTCCTATGGGTTTGGCTTCTTTGGTTCCTGTGAGTTTGGTTTTTGTGGGGAGAGAAAAATGATAGTTTGAAGAAGGGGAAAGGAGATGTATTGACTAGCGTATACCACAAAGTGAGCTAAAGTGTTTTTTTTTTGTTTTGTTTTGTTTTTCTCTAGAAAGAAAACCAAGGGGATTTGGGGTGCCGAACACGGTGAGAATGAGTTAGAAGGAAATAAGGAATTAGATGTAAGTTATGAGTTATGAGAAATGAGATATGAGTTATTAGATATGAGTTATTAGATATGAGTTATGAGGGAACCAAACAGGATCATTACTGTTTCATTATTCTTTACTATTAGATTTTTAATATAGTGGGAGCTTTGTAGCTTAATTGGCTTTCTAGTGTTTTCAAGATAGACATTTAGGGTTTAAATTTAATGTCCAACTATAGTATCATCAAAAAGATTTTTAAGGTAAAAATTTAAAAAGTTTGTTTTTCATCTCTAAATTTTGCAAAACATTTTACTTTACGTCAATTTGTATATGTCCATTAGTTTATATTCTACGTGGTATAAAGGATTGCTGATGTGGTATCTGACTTGGACTAAACTATTTTATTTTAAAAAGTTTTGGACACATGGCACACATTTATTAGTACACATGGAAACAATAATACAATCAATCAAGTGAAAGTAGCATATGCTACTGAGCATTCACATCCGGTTTTTTCAAAAAATTTCATTTTACCATCTCAAAAGCTACTTTATCTATTTATACCATACCATTTTACAACACACCCAACATTCCAACTTTTATTTTCCTATTCAACTCATTAAAATAATATATACTGCCCAATAAAATAATATAATCCAATCTCTCTCTCTCTCTCATCTCCCCCCATCACTCTGATTATCTTTTCGTCACTATCTCTTTCAACCACCCATCACCACCACATCTGCCACAAGAAACCTACCACCACCACCACGAAAAAACCCACCACCATCACCACCACCTCTGCCACAAGAAACCAACCATCACCACCGTGAAAAAAACCCACCTTACCACTGGGAACAAAACCCATAAAATCCACCACCACCTCCACCTATAAAACCCACAAAACCACCACTAAAAAACCCACCAAACACTAGTCATAGCCACTGTGAGAATCAAAGGACAGAATCAAACCCAAATCAAAACCCACCACCCCATATCTAGATGGACACCCATAACAAGAACCACCAAGAAACCTCCACAACAACCACAAGAAACCGGCCACCATGCCACCACCACCAAACCCACCAAATGCCGGTCTCTATGCCAATCTCCACGCTGGTCTCCACATTGGTCTCCACGCAGATCTCCACCGTGCTGTCCTCCATGCCACCATAACGATCTCAACTGCGCTAGCCGCCTCGCCACCATGTTGATCTCAAACATACAAGTGAGGACTGAGGCTACACTACTATAGAGAGAGAACCAGAGAAATGAGAGAGAGATAGATGTGGAAGACGCAGAGAAATGAGAGAGAGAGATGTGGGAGACAGAGAGACAAAGTGGGAGACAGCTAATGAAGGAGAGAGAATAAATTAGTAAAAAATATATACAAGCCTGCTACAGTACCATCTTACATATAAGATGGTACTGTAGCAGTATTGTAAAAAAATTTACAATTAGAAGCCCGGATAAAGGCTCAAGGTTTTGAAACCCGGATCGGACCGTACGGTTTGACCGAAAAAACCTCGAACCGCTCATTTTTGCGGTTCTTTTAGCCTCAAGAATTGCTTTATAGGAAAAAAGCAGGGACTTGCGCGAACTGCGGTCGGACCTCATGGTTCTAAGAACCGTGATCAGACCGCTTCTCATGGTTCCCTGCTTCCTTTGAATCTGAACCTTGAAAAAAAAAAAAAACACACACACACACACACACACACACACACACACACACACACACACACACACACACACAGAAAAACAAAAGAAAAAGAAACACAACTGCTGGGAGTCTAGAAAGCACGGGTGCGGCTCTAGGGCCACCGCACCCGCACCGGACTTGCAGCGACACGGCGACGCTTCTTTGACGCGTCGACTCGCTTTTTTTTTTTTTTTTTTTCGATCCTCAAAGCCATTGTCTCTCCTTTAGCTTTATCCTTGTCTCTGAAAGTTTCTGGAAAAGAGATTAGCTCAAGCGTTTCTTGAAGAGAATTCTACAGCATAAGCAGAGACACTCTTTGGAGTTGACTATAACGGGAGAGCTACTATCAAGAAGAAGAGAGAGTCTAGACTGTTTAGAGAACTAAAAAGCTAAAAAGAAGAAGGGAACTTGAAAGAAAATTTTGAATACACGGCTGAGATGGGATTTGGGAATTGGGATATGGGAATATTGGGATTTGGTAGAGATAGGACAAAAAGGAAGAAGGGAACGGTTGAGATGGGATTTGGGAATTGGGATTTGGTAGAGATAGGACAAAAAGGAAGAAGGGAATGGCTGAGATGGGATTTGGGGATTGGGATGTGGGATGTGGGAATATTGGGATTTGGTAGAGATAGGACAAAAAGGAAGATAAGGGAATATGTAAGAAAGAGAAGATAGAGAAATAAAAGAATCGGTAGAGAAATATTGGGATTTTTCTATTTTTTTTATTAATTTAATGTTTTTATATATATTTAAAATAATTATTAAATTAATTACGACGTCATCATGGTTCAACCCTGATTCGACCTTAAAAACCTTGAACATCTCCTTTTTACGATTCAATGAACGGTCCGGGTCTGAAAACCTTAGATAAAACATGTTTTTTATGTTTTGATGGTAAAATATACCAACATATGGCATATGGCAGTGCGAGTACTAATGCTCTTAGAGACAAGAACCTTAAAATCACTAAATTTTCATTTGGTGATTGATTTTGGTCATCTTCCTAGCTGGCCAGAACATTCACCAACCCCATAGACCCCATAAATCTATAGATACCACCTTTACATCTCACATTTTCAAATCTCAGGACATCCCCAAATTCCATACCAAAACTCTGTTGGTTTCATCTCAAACTTAGTTCTCTCTCTTCAATGAAGTGCTAGGGTCGAACCTTTGAAAGTTTGGCTATGTTTCCTGGTTATTCATCATTAGAAAACTAGTCTATCATTCTTGAGCTCCAACTATCACGATCCATCTATCAGTTCCATTCCTATTATTATTGTTTTGAAGTTAATGATCTTTTTATTCGATTTATGCTAGATACATTCACACATTTTTATTCCTATTAATACACACAATTATGGTAGTTGATTTAACCAAAGGTGCAGATCATAAAAGTTACTTCGGTTGTAGATGGAAAGAAGCATGAATCTTCTCAATGATACATATTCTGCACCGTATAGTTCTTTCTTCTTTGTATTTAACATGCTCTATTTTGTGTTTTTGTGTATTTTGATGATAACATGTCAGTCACATGCTTGTTTGTTTGATTTTTTTGAATTATGTAAGTTTAGGCTTTCTTCCTAAAGCATTTGGTGGGCGTATGCCACTTTAACACCAGTGTAAGCTGGTATGATCCGAACCACTTCCTAGTTTTCTTCTTGGTTGTTCTTGTATTAATTATTTTTTTAGGGTTTTGCTCAAAGCTCAGTGGAGTACACCAACCATATGTAGCTTACGCCACCTTATAGAAAAACCCTACTTTGCCTTTAAATTCGTGCTATATTTGCAAATTTGTATATATATATTTTAAATTTTGTATGCTTTTGAATTTTTTTATAAAAAATTTAATGTCATAAAACTTAAAATACGAAAAATAAATACAATTTTCCTTTTAGATTAGAGTAGAATTTCCTTGATTTTAGGTTAAATGAACTAGGAGCTTAATTTTATGGTAGGTTAATTAGAAATGAAAATCAGAAACTCTATAATTAAAAAAAAAATGTATTAAATGTATTGAAGGTCAAAGACTTTTCCATACAAGGTGATAGTCAATTAGGTTTAAATTTCAAAACTTGATTAGTTAGCTATTATTTTTGGAAGATTTTACTTTGTGCTTTTCTTATTCTTTGTTTTAATTTTATGATTTACTTTCCTAGTTTAGATTTTACAGTTAGGGTGCAAGTGTATGATTTGTGATTAGGGATGGCAATGGGGCAGGGTGGGGCCGAAGGATGGGATCTTCGCCCTCGCCCCACATGGATTTTTCTTGCCATATCCCCGCCCCGTCCCGCATGACGGGGAAAATTTCTTGCCCCATCCCCGCCCCTTAAGGCCCCGTGAAGACCCGCGAAGCCCCGCCTTACACCATAAAACTTTATTTCTTGTTAATTTTCCCTACAACTATTATCATTTTTTCAAATAAAATGACATGTTTCAATAATAAAAATATACTTGAAATTATAAATAAATTTATCCTATCAAATCAAACTAATTTTTAGCAAAAACTAAAATAATATTATCTAAATGTTTAACAAGACAATATCACAACAAAAATCTCATAGTATGACACAATAAAAAAATCCAAACTCCTAATACATAACAAAATAAAAATTGCCTAGTTCTTCAAAAAGAATCTCCTCCCATTTTGTGACTATTTCATAGAGAATGGGACAAAGTTTCAAACCTGTACCTTATATATTTTTAATAAAAATACAGAAAATAAAATTAAATTGTATATAATTTTTGTGTGGAGAACGAGAACGAACAGCTAGAGCTAGTACATGATTGATGCCATCATATCGGCAATCAAACCAATAGGGAAACATATTCCTCATCATCTCGTTCTCCAAAAATTAAAAAACAAAAACCCAGCTTGTAAAATAGATATGGATTTTGACAAGCATAAAGAAGCAGTGTTGTTAAGCAGCCAAATGCCCACACAAAATTACAAAAACAATGACACAGACACAAATATTTAGAGCCTCGGACCCGTACCTCATTAAAAAAAAATTATATTATGTTCATGATGAAAAGTAAGTTGAGAAATACGTATGAATCATGAATGAAATCAGTAATTCAATAGTATATAAATTTGTTTCTAATAAAGACAAAAAAAAAAAAGGTTAAAATTGGTACCTTATTTCCAACTTTGCTAAAGAGAAAAAAGAGGTAGAGCCACGTTAGGTAGAATAAAATAAATTGATGATATTTTTGTTTAAATAGTAGGGTTTTAGGGTATGAAAAAATTACAATTTAACCCTTATTAATGCGGGGCGGGGCGGGGTGGGTCTAAAAAGTGTAAACCCATCCCCGCCCCGCCCCGTGGTGCGGGTCTAAAATCTCGCCTCATCCCCGCCCCACCACCTTTGCGGGGTGGGGAAAACCCACACGGGGCGAAACAGGGAGGGGCGGGTCAAGTGGGGCGGGGCAAAATTGCCATCCCTATTTGTGATACCTACTTAGTAATGTTCATTTAAGGATAATCTAGTAATACGAGTGAAGGCCAACTATAGTTCGGTAATAATAGGCGCCTAACACCTTTTCAAGAAGGTACCATCAACACTTAGCTTGGGCCAGTTTGACCTTTGTATATAGGGTTTGGATCGAAAACCAGGTAGCGATTCCTTTCTTAGTCTTTGTGCTTATTGCTTGTAGCATACTCTCGATGCCATGTCTAGGGTAGAGCCCAAACCAAAGAGCCCCTCAAAGCCGTGCACTAATCATCGAGTTGTAATTGTGTCCTAGTTGCTCACACTACCCATCACATTACCAACAAGTTTCTTTGATCTTTCCTTTTTAGGTTGGCCTTATAGTGGTAATCTCAAACTTAATTTCCAACAACACCCAACATTAGCTAGTTGGAATATGGTTATCTAGAGATGATTATATTTTTAGACTAGTAATTATATCACCTCGATTTTATTCATAAAATAATCCATCAAGTCAACAATGTTTTTATTATTATTTTAAATATCAAATAACCAGTGGTGACTCCAGGATTTTTTTTCTAAAAGGGTCAGCAGTGGTAAAGCTAGAAATTTGTTATGGGGACAAGTAAAAATATAAAATAATTAATTTTTTTATATGTACAACTTTCATATTATATACATTATACAATAATCTAAAATAGTATTCTAAATATAATTTAGTATAGATATTGGTAAGACAACAACCATTGAATGCATAAACAAATATAATTAAATAACTAATCATACACGTGGTCAGTCTCTTGGAGTTGGACTAATGGTAAATGTGAAATTAAGAAAAAAAAAATAGTAAATGATATAAGTTTTTACTTTTAAAGTGTATGACTTCCTAACCATACACGTGGTCAGTCTCTAGGAATTGGAGCAAGCACTAAACGACTTCTTGAATTTGGAAATCTATAGAGCATTTATCAAACTACTTGATGAAAAAGAGAGAAAAACTAAAAACCATAGAAGGGAAAAAGAAAGATATAGAGAACGAGGAAATAATCACAAATATAGACACAAATCTATTGGTTATGACAATTGTGTACTTTTTTGTTGATGAATAAAAAAAGTACCAGAAAAAACAACTTTATTTTGCTGTCAATGGAAAAGTAAGCCAAAGTCCTTGAAAAAAAGGGTTTTTTTTTTTTTTTTTTTAACGAATGAGGAAAAATTTGAAACATTTTTTTTCTTATTATAAAATTAAATATTTTAAGAGTAGTGCTATTGACACAACACTTTCATAATAAAATCTAGATGACAAGTTGTTAAAGGTAGAAAAAAAGTGATGTTAGTTGTGAGTCTTGATAAAAAATAGTTACAACTTGCCACTTTATTTTTATTGTTAAATTATTGTGAAAATATTGTGAAAGTAGTATTAAGATGATCATATTCAAACTTATATCAGTTGGGTTTAAACAAAATTTAGAGTCAGGGGGTTCAAAATTTTATTTTAAGGGCTCAAAAAAAATATTAATATATATATATAAATTGGCTAGGTTAGGGGGTTCATTTGAACCCCCTGGCCTTAAGGTAACACCGCTCCTACAAATAACATCGTGGGCATTCTATTCAAGCAGTTTATGTGCTTGTGGATGATTTGACTGATCCTGCTCCTGCCATGACATTTGCACATTTAAATGTTACTACTGTACTGTCAAGAGGATTAGCTACCAAATGTATCAATCCAATAGTCGATCCTTTAGATTCAACTTTAACTATTCTCTAACCTCGGATAGTTGGTAAAGAACATTATGAAATTGTGCAAAGAGTTAAACTAAATTTACAATGATATTAGGCAAGGATTATTAATTCAACATAGTTATGGGCTATTAGTAGGGGTGTCCACGAGTTGGGTTTTTGCTCAACCTGCATCCGACCCGACCAGATTGGGTGGTCAAGATCTCAACCCACTGCTGATTAGAGTGGTTGATCGGATTGGGCAAATCCGACCTTTAATGGACGGCGATTGGAGTTGGGGATCTAAAAATCAGCCAAAATTCGGCGAGTTAACAGCAAAAATTAGTGAAATTTCAGTGATATTTTCCCCAGATTTGGCGAAATCTCACCAGATCCAGTGAGATCTCACCAAATCCAGTTGAGATTTTATGGATCTAGCTGAGATCTTGCCAAAAATGGCTAAGATCTCATCGGATCTAAAAAATCTCACCAGGAAAAAATGCTCTGTATCTCAGTTGGTTCTGGTTTCTTCCGATTTTGGGTAGAAGATTCAAGATCGAACCAACGGTTTCGAATTTCAAAGAAATAGACCCGCCATTGACTGCTAGAGTAGTCGGGTTGGCTAACGGTCGGCCCAGGTCCAATCGGATTTACCGAGTGGATCGGGCCATCGATTGGGTTGGACAACCCTAGCTATTAGGTACTGATTATCCATGGTATTGAACTTGGGTAATAAGAATAAGTCCAAATCTTTTGTCTCATCAATAGTGCTTCACTCCATACTCCACCAATAAAACTTGGACAGCTAGCCTCTCCCATTAAGTGAGATAACTCTGACTTTAACACTGACATTAACGTTAAAATCATACCTTTTTTTTTTTTTTTTTTTCTTCTCTATGTGGTTGACGTTAATAGGAACTATAGAACTCTTTTTTCTCTTCTGTAGCTTTTGTTTCTTTTGATTTTTGTCTCTTGTCACAGCTTTAGTTTTTGATTTGGACTCTTCTCTCTATTATCTCATTGTATTCCTATCTTTCTCCCAAAGTTTTATTGTCCACTGCCACAGAGGTTCCTTTTGTCCTATAGGTTTTGTTTTCAACTTTTGAGAGACTCCTGCTGAAACAAGCAACCTTCAAGGCTTTTAAGTATTGTTTAGTCACACAGTAAGTTTTCTCTTTTTGGTTTAGTGTAAATAAATTCCTTTTTTTAAAAAAAAAAAAAATTTCTTTTAGGATTTATAACAACTTTCTTATATACACTTGTGTGAGTTTGTGTCTAAAGTGTGTGTATATATATATGTTGTTTATTAAAAAAATAACTATGTTGTTTTTGTTTTGTATTAAGGTCATGAGTGATAGCAATTATCATAGTAAGACTAATAGTCAATCGGTTTGAAAATTGAATTTTGAAGATGAGGGTTAACCACCTGTGATAGTTGAACAACCAAAACCAGTATCAATAGATAGCAACGATAAAATTCATGCTAACGTAGAAGAAGAAGTGATTCTGAAATTAGGAATTGAGTTTGAGACTGAGCAAGATGCGTATGATTTCTATAATAGTTATGTGCGTGTAGTTGGATTTAGTATTAGGCGAAGTAAGGGCCACAAGGGTGATAAAGATGGTTCACGTAAATGGTTAGATAAAGTTTTTTGTTGCTCTTGCGAGGGTATACGAGGGAATGACAAAAGAGATGATAATGTGAAATGTCATCGTCCGAAAACAAGATGCGGTTGCTTGGCAGAGATGAAAATTAGTTGTCGATATAGTGAAAAATATGGTGTGGTAAAATTTGTGTCAGAGCACACACATGTCTTAACTTCTCCTCGTAAGCATATATTCCTTAGATCTTAAAGGCCCGTTAATCCAGCCCAAGCTGTTGAGGCTGAATTAGCAGATAGTTCAGGAATTGCACCAAGAGCAAGTGTAGGACTAATGGCCAGAAGGGTAGATGGACTTGACAATCTTGGCTTCATTCTTGAGGATTATAATAATTATTTGCGTACAAGACGAATAGATGAGATGAAAAGTGGGGATACAGGAGGCCTACTTGAATATCTTCAAAGAATGCAATCTGAAGACCTTAATTTTTCTTATGCAATTCAAGTTGACCTTGATGATCTAATTACAAATATTTTTTGGGCAGATGGTAGAATGAAGTTGGATTATGAATATTTTGGGGATGTAGTGTGCTTTGATACAACTTACAAAAAAAAATAAAGAAGGTAGGCCGTTTACATTGTTTGTTGGTGTAAATTATCATAAACAAACTATCATCTTTGGTGCTACATTGTTATATGATGAAACATCTGAGACTTTCATGTGGTTGTTTGATTCTTTTCAGAAAGCAATGTTTGGTAAGAAACCACAGACTATCCTCACAGACCAAGATGCTACAATGGCAAAAGCATTAGCTTCACAATGGTCAGAAACACATCATTGTTTAGCATATGTACCAGAATGCAGCTAAGCAACTCAAAGAAGTGTTTGGAAGGTACAATACTTTTGCAGCATATTTTAGTAGTTGTGTATATAACCATGACTATGAAGATGATTTTTTAGATGCATGGGATAACATGCTTGATAAATATGATCTAAAAAATAACAGTTGGTTGCAAAGACAATTTGAGTTAAGGGAGAAATGGGCTTTGGTTTATGGGAGGAAAACATATTGTGCTGATATGTCTACTACTCAGAGAAGCGAGAGTATGAACAGTCAAATTAAAAGGTACATAACTTATAATTATGACTTGTTGCATTTCTTTCGTCACTTTCAAAGGTTGGTTGATGATAGATGTTTTGAAGAATTGAGAGCAGATTTTAAAGCAACTCAAAGTAAACCATCATTAGAATATCCAGTAGAAATATTGAAGCATGCAGCGAGTGTTTATACTCTTGTAGTATTTAATTTGTTTAATCATGAATTATGGCTCACTTGGGATTGTGAATTGCATAAGGATGGTGAGGTTGGATCTGTGGTAAAATATAAAGTTATTTCTCCCCGTAAATCTCACCAACACATTGTTCAATTTGATTCATTGGCTTCTACAGTGATGTGTAGTTGTAATAAATTTGAATTTGTTGGAATTTTATGTGCCCATGCCTTAAAAGTGTTACCTTTTCAAAATTGTAAAAGTGTGCCAAATCAGTATATTTTAAAAAGGTGGACAAAAGATGCAAAGGATGGTTCTGCAATGAAAAATTATATGCATGTAGGACCACATGACCAAAATGCAGACGTGGGAAGTCGTTATAAAGTATTGCTTAAATTGTATTCTAATTTGGCAGCAAGAGTTGCACTGACTGATGAGTCTTTTCGTATTTCTTTGGATGCTCATGAAAGTACTTTGAACAAAGTAGAGGCAAATTTGAAAAATATATCAATTGAGAATCTATTGTTGGGAGCACTCATTTCAAATCAAAGGCTCAACATGCTAATGACAAAGTGCAGCCTACTAACTGTGAAGGAAATAAAATTAAAGGAATTAAGCTTAAAGGGAGACAAGCATGTGTAGGGACATCTCGAAGAAGAAAGGGTGCATTAGAGAAAGCTACAAGAAAGAGAAAATGTCAAACTAAAGCATCCTCTCATATTCAATAGCTCACACCGGTATGAAATGTGTTTTGTGTTTTGTTACTTTGTGCTTATGATTTGTTAGACAATAGTATGTACTAATTCTCTAAATTATTTATATGATTTTCATTGTGAAATGTATCAGGAAGATAGCATGGCAAATTTAAATACACTTGGCTTTACTAATATGTTGAACTTGATACAGGTAATTAAATGAAAGTTTATTTATTGATTTATTTTTTGCTTTGATTTTTATTTGTTTCATTGTTAAATGTATCAAGAAGATAGCATGACAAATTTAAATACACCTGGCTTTACTGATATGTTGAACTTGATATAGGTAATTAGATGAAAGTTGATTTAATTATTAATTTTTTGCTTTGATTTTATTGATTTCTGATTTGTTATACATTGATATGTATGCACAATTACCCAAAATGGGAAATCAAAGAAATTATGAAGATGTTGAATAACAAGATAGAATTGAAGATAGAAGTGTGATTGCTTGTAGGACTTTATCAGCCACGCTCCAAGTCCATAGAGATCATGCATTGAGATATTAACTTAATTTTACAAAATTTTTATCTTTTACTATGGTTTTCAAAATGTGTCTTTTAGTTAGATCTTGTTAGCAAAAAGGCTCCTTGAACTTCTGTATTTGGGGGAAGAGCAATGCTTTTTGTTTGTTTGTAGGCCTAAAACTTTTGCTTCCTTTAAAAATTATCTTCCTTGAACTTCTGTATTTGTGGCACTTGCCTAATTTTGTTCATGGAGTCCTATTTTAATTGTAGTGACAAAGTTCTTGACTCTAGAGTCAATTGAAAGTCATAATCCATATAGACAAAATATTGGTGGATTTTAAATTTCATATATGAGATCCTATTAGCCTAGCATGACAGTACAATTGTAACTAGCCTCACTTGCCAAGGTTACTCCCTGCCTATGGATTAGCCTCTTCTTGATAGCTCCAAGCAATGGCCAAAGCACAGTGGCTAGCCAAGCAACACAACTGACAGCATGGTTAGCCTTGAGAAGGAAAACCCATGTCACTTGCTTTGCATTCTTGCCTCTACTTTTCTCTACAGACCTGAAGGCAGAGTCTAGACCATCAATCTTCACAACTGAGAAATTTGGGTTCTCCATTGTGACTACCACTGGGTTTCCTTTGCAGGTATCTTTTGCCCACCAGTTAAAAAGTCCAATCTTGGATCCATTAAAGTTTGGAACTTGGAACCTCAAATTGAAAAAGTAACACAAAAATTAAGAACCTTTGAAGAAATTTTTTTTTAGAATCCAGATCTCAAAATTGAGAAATAAGCAAAACCCATTTGAGAAACCAGCTAAGAATATCAAAGAAAAGCTAAAAGGAATTTACTTTCAAGGCTATGCATTAATTCCACACAAACATAATGTGAGAAAGTAAAAAGAAGAAAAAAAAAAAAAAACAAGAAAGAGAAGGAGGCCCTGGGAGGTGAGTGCTTGTTCAGTTCTATGTAATTGTAATTGTACTCTCACAAACTCAAAAGCCACTCTCACTCACTCTTAAACATTGGAAAAACCACATTATGAGGGAAGGTATCTATCTGCAGCTGTAAGAGTCCCTTGAAACCATGTGGGGTATTTGTCAAGCAATCTAGACGACAAAAGCACAGCTTCCCAAATAACTCCCTCAAAATTTTTAACTATTCTTAATTTTTGGTGTATAATTTCCAGCTTATAGAATCTAACTTTAGTACTTTAAAATGGCATTAAGGTTTTTTATTTATTTTTATTTTTATTTTTATTTAATACTATGAATTTCAGTGCAATGTTTGGTGATAAGCTTTTTTAAGCAATCAAATGATAATTCACCATCATCAAGGGATGTGTACAACTTCAAGCAGATAACAATGTTTTTGTTTCTGCAGAATAGGTCCGATTTCTCTGTTTTGTTTTCTGTAGAAATTTTTTTCCTGCATAATGTTTCTGTTTCTGCAGAATCGGTATGGTTCCCCTGTTTTTGTTTCTGTAGAAACTGTTTTTCTTGCATATAATGTTTTATTCCTGCAGAATAGGTCCGGTTTCATCTAAAAAAAAAAAAAAAAAAAAAAAAAAAAAATTCTATTGAGACATATCGACCTTATCTCAATTGAAACACAAAACCAAAATATATCAGTCCAAGCATTCTCAGCAGATATCCATTAATCCAGTCAGTCCTTATCAAATAGAGTTTGATAAAATAATGAAATTTGGAATTTAAATTAAATGTTATCCATATATTCAAATCAAATTGTAATCTCTACAATAAAATATATACAAGAGAGCTTCTATGGAGGAGCTTCCCATCCCAGTCACTCATTCAAGAATTTCAACAAACATGTAAAATACAAAATCCAGCAACCCCAATTATTTACTGACTACAATCTTTACATCGTCCAAAAACGTTTTTCTTTCCACATGTTTCATAATGAAACAAAAATCAAACACCATTATCACCATAGACAAGTCACTTTGTAGAAACCAATAGAAGCAGATGAACACTTGAAGATGAAGATGAAGTGAGGATGTGTTTGTAATTGGGGCGAAGTGAGGATGAAGATGAACACTTGAGACGTCAATCACATAGAGAAGAGAAAAAAAAAAAAAAAACCTTGATAGCCTTGAAGGTTGCTTGTTTTAGCAGGAGTCTCTCAAAAGTTGAAACAAATCTGGACCTATAGGACAAAAGGAATCTCTATGGCAGTGGACAATAAAAACTTTAGGAGAAAGATAGGAATACAATGAGACAATAGAGGGAAGAGTCCAAATAAAAAACTAAAGCTGCGGCAAGAGACAAAACTCAAAAGAGTTCTTGTTAACATCAACCACATAGAGAAGAGAAAAAAAGAAACCAAAAGTCGGAAACAAAGATAAGAAACAAAAGCTGCGGAAGAAAAAAAAAAGGGTATGATTTTAATGTTAACGTTAGTGTTAAAGTCAGAGTTATCTCACTTAATGGGAGAGGACAGTTGTCCAAATTTTATTGGTGAAGCATAAAGTGGAGTACAATTGATGAGACAGAAGATTTAAACTCAATAAGAATATCTTCTAAGAATTTGATTCAACCCTAATTATATTGTTACTGATTACGTAAAATATTCCATTTGTGGGTATCTCTTCTCTTTTGAATGATTGAAAGGTGCTTTTGGGCAGGCCATGAATGGATGGTGCTTTCAAGTCAAGTATTAAAATTTGTAATATTTTAAACATCACTCAACTTTTAGGGTCTTCTTAAACTTGAAGGAAAAAGAAAATATACAGCTCTTTTTTTTTTTATTTAATAAAAAAATTATTATCCCCCACATTAGTGGACTTTCTCAGTTTCTCTAGTAGGGGGGCCGGGCCTGATGGCAAGGCTCAAAATCGTACTATTAATGTGAAGGTAACTTGCATTTGATAGAACGTGAATAATGCCAAACCTTGTAATAAACAACTTTTATTGTTGTTGCAAATCATCCTTCATGAATACAAATGATAGAGATAATAATCATAGAGAGAGGCAACTTTATCAACGATGTAATCATAGAACTTTATCAGCAATTACTAAATTTCCATACATATCTTCATAATAATTTACTTTATACATATCTTCATAATAATTTACTTACTTCTTAGTCATGCAAGTGACTATACTGATGTACCTTGTCATCTCCTGGCAAAATTCCTCCGCCATATGCTTTGCAAACTTGGCAAATAAATTGTCAATTATGGTCTCTCCAAAATGACTAGCCAGCATTGCTTCTGTTACAGCTCTTAAACCATTTGCCATACTTTGTGCACTCTGATACTTGTTATCAATGTCACCATTGGGGTCACTGAATTCAAACATTTGAAGCCTATCTACATTGAAAGACCCCTCGTCTTCAATGATTGCCTTTACTTCTTCCATGCAAGGTTCATAATATGGCAAATTGAACGAATCTACATCCTTCTCCTTAACAAGGCCCTAAAATTGAATCATTTGGTTTTTTTTTAAAAAGTTAGATATAAGGAAAAAAAATTGGCTCCAAACATATTTGGTGTTATCTTGTTTCAACCTACTATGTGACAATTGAAAGACCATTAGAATGAGTTAAAAAAGATAACTCCAAATATGTTTGGAGCCAAACTTTGTTAAGTATGAAATTCAATATTAGAAAAAACAACCTCAGGGACCATGTCAAGAAGCGATTTTGCCAGAAGCTCCCAAAGGTCGTAACAACAATTTGTGTTGGGATCTACATTGCTCCTTCCAATGAAGGTAAGAATCATACGTCCTCCAGGCAAAATTTCCTTAGAGCGTGAACATAGAAACATTGAGAAATCTGTATGAAATTGGTCCATGTAGGCTTTGAATACGTTGGGAGGGCTCGATTTTGCGATGTATATGTTACCTTTGTTATTCACAACCCCTCTTGGCATCTATCCATTAGTGAAGTTAGGATTTTTACTAAGTGGGTGAAAACTATAAATAAATGAATAAAGACTTAGTATTTACTGGAACCCAATTTAAAATTTTAGGATTGAATAATTTTATATTTACCTATGCAATGAAAGAAATATAGTTTATGCAAAGATTATGTAGAGAAAGCAAATCAGATAAATCAATAAACCGAGTTACTTAATAATTTAAATTGATTTCAATGTATTAGACTAATTGAAGTCTAAAGTACATTGCTGTTTATAAGATATAATTTGGAATTAAGAAATTGAAGTCACATGAGGAAGCCAAGTGAGAAATAAACATAATTGGAATTAAAAGCTTAATAAAATAAATATAACTAATCATCAACAGCAAACCAGTTGTTAACAAACATTGAGATGGGAGGCTCTTGGAGAAAATATTTGCAAGTTGGTAATTGGTAAAGACAAAATTGATTGCCAAATCCTTGCAAAGAATTTTGCACTCACAAATAAAGTATTCAACCTTGATATGCTTTGTGCTGGCATGTAAATAATTGAAGATGGGTTTGATTGCAATCAAATGGATATCAATAGGACAATGCCTGAATTTGCAGACTAGATTAATTGCCAAAGAGAGATCAAGATTCGATGAATGTGAGGTGCATGCTGTAAAGCACCCGTGATGCTTCTATAAGAACTTGAATCAGACAAAGGTGTGCATTTGTGTGAAGCACATCAAGGTATCTTACAAAAAAAACAATGGAACATATTTGGAAATAAAGCAAATTGGTGTCACACATGACCTGATTGAAAAACAAACTAAAGAACCTGTCAATCCATGAAGTAATGAAGGGTCCCGAGGTCCTTGAGTTAACAAACGAGACCAAATTGATGAATAAAATTGGTAATAATGTTGGGATTGTTCCATGTGATGATGATGTCGCCGTTGTAAAGGAGGTGGAAGACAATGGAATAGCCACTAATGCGATAAAAGAATATAAATTAGTTTGCAGAAGAGGCTACAAAACCAAAATGGCGGAATTGATAGGTGAAATGTTCAAACTATGATTGGGAAGCCTATTTGAGACCATAAATGGCCATTTGTTACCAGACTCAAAATTTTTAAAAATATCACAGAATTTATCATTTCTTATGCAATCCTTTAAAAAAAAAAAAAAACAAAAAAGTCTGACAATTCTTTTACAAATTTTAGTTAAGCAATTGCCCCCATGGCCCCATAGAAGGTGGCTCTGCCACTGAACATATCATTCATTAACCTTGCTAGTGGGTGAATTTTATTTTATTTTTTTAATAGGGGAAAAGTTATTTTTAACACTAAACATATATGAATTTCTCAATTACTCATGCATATTTTTGCTAAATCAAATTGGAATAGGTTTATGAATAATATACTCTGAGAGAATGCTAACCTGTGAAAGCCAATGAAGACTATAAGAAGAATGTACAAGATGTAGACACTGGCTTGGAAAGAGCCTCCCATAGAAGGAACCAGGTGTTCCAGAAATAAAACAAGGCCCCAACTTGTCTCCCTTGTCTTTCTTAAGCCTCTCATGGAAAGCTGGTAGAGTTTTGAAAATTGCATTGAAGTCATTTTCTGGGAGATCATTTAGTAACACTAGAAACTCAGGTGATTCGGTATTTGTTTGCTGGCACATTTCATGGATGGTGTCAATAATTTCAGAGATCACCAAAAGGGTGTTGGGTCCTGAAGAGCAACCCAAGTCAGCCACTTTGAAACAAGTGGGAATTCTGATCTTTAACATGTCTTTAATGGTATCCACTAGGAAGGACCTCGACTCCAATATTACTTTTTTCTGAAAGATACGGACATAATAATCAAACCTTTTAGTCAGCTTAATTTAAAAACAAACAACATAATAATGGAAAATTTTGTATGTGTTTTCAAAAGAACATGTGTATTTTGTATGCCATCTCTGTGCCTCTGCAAGCAGACTAATGTTCATGTATGTATGTCTGAGAAAGAGAGAGAGAACCTGAAGGAGTGAGTTATTGGCGTAGTAGCTAGATTCTCCATCTCCCCCATTCATGCAAAAAGCATTTTCTACTGCCATGGCTACTCACACTGCCTTCCTGTTCTTGATCTCTAATCTATTCCTCTATCTATGAATAAGCCCACCGAAGGAAAATACTCTGGAATGTGCTCCACTTTTCTAAAGTTTCTTTGCTTGGCATGTGATTGTAATTCCTAAGTGAGTAAAGCTAGTTCACACACACGTTATCTATTCCTCTATCTTGAATAAGCTAGTCTTTGAGCCTTTGTTTATCTTTTTAAAAAAAAAAAGAAAAAAAACTAATTTAATTAGAATATATGATTCTTTTAAAAATTTCACGAAAATAGACATCAAACATCTAAACTCAATAATATATTATATGTAGTAATTCTATCGAGGAAAAAAAAAGTATATAAAGAAGAGATAAAGAGGCAGGTACACATGACATTATTTGTTTTGAAAGATTAAATTACTTTCTGTGTCTTTGGAGTTTGGAATGATGTTAGCATTCAGACTAAAAAAAAAAAAAATTATGTTACTTTTATATATATAAGTGAACTTGGCCGCATCACCTGCATGATTACAAAATGCAGTTGCGAGAATTATTTGACTGAAAAGTGAAAAAGACATTTCAAAAATACTTTCCAGTTGTATGAAAATGATAGTTGTCGGGTTGAACTTGTTCTTGTATGTTACTCTCGTCCGACGTAATTTTTGTAAGGCTGCGTATCTTCATCATCTTCTTTTATTATTTTGTGTTTGTTTCTTTTACCATTGCGTATTTATCTTATCATAATTTCATTTATCTGTATTTTTCAATTTGCCAATATGAAAAAGACTAACGTGAATGAAGGGAGATCATAAAATGCATATTGTCGGGGATAATTCGCGAAAGTGCCAAAAGGAAGAAGAAGGAAAGTTAGTCCAACGTTCATCAGGGTTCTTTAAAATGTCATAAAATGAGAGAGTCAAATCTAAAAGTTCATTCAAAGAGGTTATTAACTACACTGCAAACCATGTTTTGGCTACAATAACGGAGGAAGATGGTTTTAAATGGTACTTGACTTGCTTTTATGGTTGGCCGGAGGCACAACAAAAGGAAAAATCATGGAGATTATTGGAATATCTGAAGACATTCGTGGTTGGACCCTGGCTGGTCATAGGGGATTTTAATGCTTTCCTACATGCCTCGGAAAAGAAAAGTAGAAGACCACCACAAACATCACAGGTTGAAGCTTTTAGGGAAGCTATGGAATCTTACCAACTTCAAGACCTTGGATTTAGGGGATATCCTTTTACTTGGAATAATAAGAGATCTGGGGAAGCAAACATGAAGATCTGACTGGATAGAGGCGTGGCTAATAAAGAGTGGTTAGTGAAATTTTAAATGAGTACAATTACCAATTTATCATCACATGCATTGGACCACTTACCAATTATGCTACAAGTTCAGTCATTTTGTCAATAAAGGCATAGGCGTGAGAGGGGATTTAAATTTGAGGAGTCATGGTTGCTTTGGAATGATTGTGAAGTTGCAGTAAAGGAGGCATGGGGTAAAGATGGAGATAGTACGCATGGGTTGGTCTCAATCAAGGAGAAAATAAAAACATGTGGAGCAGAACTCATGAATTGGGGCTCGACAAGAACAAATCCGGATGCAACTACCATTAAAGAGATTCAAAAAAGGCTTGATAGATTGCATAAAGCCAAGACCACAGAGGATAGTAAAGCCGAGTACCTAGATTTGAGTAAAAGAATGGATGAGCTTCTACAAAAGCAGGAAATTTAATGGGCTCAACGGTCCAGAATTTCATGGTTGAAACATGGGGACAAGAATACTAAGTTTTTTTCACTCCAAAACAACACAAAGGAGGAGGAAAAATCATATACAGGGTATTCAAAATGTACAAGGGCAATGGGTGGAGGATTTAGAGGAGGTGGTTGAAGTAGCTTCAGTCTACTTTTTCGTGCAGGAGCGGGTGATCAGATGGAGGAGTGCCTGAATGCTGTTCCAATTATGGTGATTGCAGACATGTAAGAGGTCCTGTCTAGTGAGTTTACTATAGAAGAAATCAAGGTGGCCTTGTTCCAAATGGGACCTACAAAGGCTCCAGGACCCGATGGTATGAATACCCTTTTCTATTAAAAATTCTGGCATGTAGTGGGTGATGATGTAGTTTTTGCTGTTTTGGATTTCTTAAATAATGGTAACATGTTACCTGAAATAAATTATACAAACATTTTTTTTTATCCCTAAAGTGAAAAATCCAGAGAAAATGTCTACTTTTAGACCAATAAGTTTATGTAATGTGATTTATAAAATAATTTCCAAAGTTTTGGCAAATAGATTGAAACAGGTACTCCCCCAGATTATCTCGCCTACTCAAAGTGCCTTTGTACCAGGGCGTTTGATCACAGACAATGTATTGGTGGCCTATGAGACATTACATACCATGCACTCTAGGAAAAAGGGCAAGAAAGGGACCTTGGCATTGAAGTTAGACATTAGCAAGGCTTATGACTGAGTCGAATGGTAGTTTCTATAAGGGATTATGGAAAAGATGGGCTTCCCAGCTGTGTGGATAGAAAGGGTGATGAGTTGTGTTATTACACCATCCTTCTCTATTTTGGTGAATGGAAAACCTTATGGTATGATACATCCATCTAGAGGAATACACCAAGGAGATCTTTTGTCACCGTATCTATTTCTTTTATGTGCAAAAGGTTTCACTGCTCTTTTGGCAAAAACAGAATTGGAAGGGAGGATAAGGGGAGTGTCAATTTGTAGAGGAGCACCCAGATTTACTAATTTATTGTTTGCAGATGATTCTTTGTTGTTTTGTTAAGAAATTCAGACTGAAGGGGAGGCTGTAGCGGAGATCTTTCAAACTTATGCAAAGGCTTCAGGGCAAATCATAAATTTGGAAAAGTCTTCAGCTTATTTCAGTAGCAATACAACAGGTAGCTAGAGATAACAGATTTTGTAGATTTTGGGGGTCAAGGAGGTGGGGAAGTTTGAATCTTATCTAGGGCTGCCAACCTTGATTGGACGGGCTAAGTATCATACCTTTTCATATTTGAAGGACAGAATATGGAAGAAATTGCAAGGGTGGAAAGGCATGTTGTTATCCAGAGTTGGAAAAGAGATTCTCATAAAGGCAGTGGCTCAATCTATACCCACATACATAATGAGTGTATTCCAACTTCCTTTGAAATTATGTGATGAATTGGACATTTTGTGTGCCAAATTTTGGTGGGGACAGGTAGGCAATGAAAGGAAAATTCATTAGAAAAGTTGGGATAAATTGCCAACTTCAAAAATGGAGGGAGGAATGGGATTCCGGGACTTAAGAGCATTTAATTTAGCTATGTTGGCTAAGCAAGGTTGGAGCATGATTCAATGCATTAATTCATTGCTATACAAGTGCTTCAAAGCAAGGTATTTCCCTCGGTCTTCTTTCCTTGATGCTGTAGAATCACCAAGTTGCTTATATGTTTGGAGAAGTTTGATGGCAGCTTTACCTATTCTCAAATTTGGTTATTGTTGGAGAGTAGGCAATGGTTGTTCAATCAGTGTATTAGGGGATAGATGGATCCCAAACCACCCAATAAACAAAGTTCTCCATCCAATCCATGATCACTTTGATGAGCTAGCTGCTTTAGAATTGATCAACTCGGAGCTGCATGTATGGAGAAGTGAGTTGATTATGTCTACATTCCACAGGGAGGATGCCGAAGCAATTTGTAGAATTCCACTTAGCCAAAGAAATGTCTCTGATTCGATAATCGGGATTTACAATACAAATGGGAAGTTTATTGTTAAATCGGCCTATAAGGTTGCAAGGAAGATTCAGAGAGGTGGAGATCGGGCAGAAAGTTCAAGTGGCTACGCTGGGAAAAAGGTTTGGGCTACATTATGGAAGTTCCGACTCCTAAATAAAATCAAAGTCTTCGGCTAGAGGGCATGCCATGACATCTTGCCCACTTGCTTCAACCTATCAAGAAGAAAGATTATTAATGAGAAAAAATGTCCTATATGTACCAGGGAATCAGAATTAACCATCCACGCATTATGGGAGTGTGCTACAGTGCAAGACATCTGGGCAGTGAGCATCACGAACTTGCAGGAAGGGTGTCAAGGACAACCAGATATGATACATCTCATGGAGTACTTGTTGGACAGATTAATGGCTGAAGAGCTGGAGCTGTTCTGGGTTTAGGCATGGATCATATGGAATCAGCGTAATTGTGTGGTGCATGGAGGTAAACTGAGGGATCCGACTAGTCTAAACAAGAGAGCAGAAGAGTATCTTGAGGAGTACAAAAGATCCAAGACTCAACTGATA
This sequence comes from Quercus tomentella, assembly GCA_028535165.1. Classification (NCBI taxonomy): domain Eukaryota; kingdom Viridiplantae; phylum Streptophyta; class Magnoliopsida; order Fagales; family Fagaceae; genus Quercus; species Quercus tomentella. The sequence continues at coordinate 49,514,355 of JAPQVY010000068.1, forward strand.
GTAAGCTTAGTGTTGCAACCCAGCAGTGAAGTTTGGCAACTGCCTCCACCATCTGCCTACAAGCTTAATTTTGATGCGGCGGTCTTTTTGGGATTGAATAGATCTGGATTTGGAGCGATAGTCCGTAATGACAAGGGTGAGGTCATGGGGGCAATGACTGCCAGTGGGCCGAAGGTGAGTACAAGTGATGAAGTAGAAAGGCTTGCATGTAGAAGAGCCCTTAAATTTGCTGTGGATGTTGGTTTCTCAATGCTGATTATTAAGGGAGATAATGTCAATGTGATACAAGCCATCTCCTCACCATTGGTTAACCATTCGTTGCTAGGTAATGTGGTGGATGATATTTGCCATTTGATTCATGGTTTACAGTGGGCTAGTATTTGCTGCAATAGGAGGGGTGGAAATAAGGTTGCACATGTTCTTGCACAACATGCTAGGAATACTTTAGATGATGATTTGTATTGGATGGAGGATTCCCCTCCACCAGCAATGGAAGCTTTGTATCTAGATGCTTTATTTTTATGAATGAATGAATGATCCTTTCTCAAAAAAAGAAAAAAGAAAAAAAAGAATAGAGGTTGGCGCATCACAAAAACAAACCCAAATTGCCAAACAACTAAAATGAATAATAAATTATATATTTGAAATATTTTACACAGGAAAGGAATGAAAATTTGAGAGGGGTGACTAGGGGGAGAGATAAAGAGAGCTCTGTTGTGCTGTCACGTTCACATCAAGCCCTTAGTATGTTGTTGCTCTTAAGTTGCTAAGAGAACTTTTGTGTAGTGAGTGTAGTGTGTAAAGTCCATATTTTTAGGTTGGCAACCATGAACAAATTGTAACCTTAAAACTTAGTTTGTCTAGTTGTTAGTTTAGAGATATTTAGAAACAAGACAAAAGAAGTTCTGTACAATTGAAGACTTAAGAAAGTAGGAAAGATAAGTGCATAAAAAGTCTCACTTATCTCGACAAATTGAGATTCATGCACATATGAATTCTCACTTTCTTTCTCAACCATTGGATCTAGGGTTTTGATGGATCTTAAGTATATAAATACAAACCCCAGAGCACATTTTTACACTTTCACGAGGGCAGTGTTTTGTACACAAATTTGGAGTTTTCCAAACACTTTTGAAGCTACGACTGGAGACCTTGTGCAATCAACAGATTTGAATATAAAGTAAAGTTGTTGCAATCAAATCAACCACAGTTGATGATCTAAACCTTTGAGTGAAGTCTCAAAATTCTCTCTCTCTCTCTCTCTAGGAAACGCACCACAAAAAGCCTCATCCTTTTTTTTTTTTTTTTTTTGTAATCTTTGTGGGTAAGATTATAGGAATGGGTTAGTTCTCTAATAACTATACCCATCCCACCCCTTTTATTAACTTGTAAACATCATTTCCATATATATAAAATTATTCTTTTATCTTGCTTGTTGTTAATAGTAGCTTTATCTTCCTATGCTCTTGTACATATTGTGCATATATCTCTTTCTTTATTTCTATGTTTATATTATTGTTGTTGGGATTTGCTATTGGGTTTGTTCTCCCTAGATGGGTATTGGACCATCTCCTAAGCCATGTATGGGAAGTACCCTTAGGGATTAAAAAATCTCATCCCACCTAGGCATCTAGGAATTTTAATATTATTGTTTTTAATTTATGTCATCTCATTTACTTTCAAAGCAATCTCAATCCCCTTTTAATTTATGTTATCCCATTTACTTTCAAGAAATCCTCATCTCCTATTATTTTATGTCATCCCATCTACTTTCAAGCAATCCCAATCCCCTTGTAATTTATGTCATCCCATTTATTTTCAAGCGACCCCCATCCCCTTTTATTTTATGTCATCCCATTTACTTTTTTTTTTTTTTTTTGGGTTACAAGATAGAAATTCTACTCTAATCTAATCTAAGTATATATGTGTGTGTAAAACTCTTTCCTGGAGACTTGAATCCTGACCCTTTCCCCCACACCCTATAAGCACTTATACTTGTGGAGTGACCATCACACCAAAGGTGTGCGGTGGTCATTTACTTTCAAACAATCCACATTCTCTTTTATTTTATATCATCCCTTTAATTTCTTGCACATTCCCACTCCCCCTTTACTCTATTACTCTTACACACACCCCTAAATGAAAAAAAAGATTTTCTATTATCTCTCAAATAGAGCACAATATGCGTATGTCTCATAAGAATGATGACGGGTTAGAACTCCCATTTCTTTATGATGAAGAATCCATAAGGCTTGAAAGAGATTAAAACCTATTTAAGGGAGAAACAAAATAAAAAAGAAACCTTTTTTTAATGAACCTTTACAACATTTCAACTCTTTACATTCTTGTCATTTAAATTTCAGCTCTTTATTTACTTGCAATTTAAATTTCTGCACTTATTTTTCTTGCTATTTAAATTTCTGCACTTTATTTTCCTTGCAATTTATTTTCTGCACTTTATTATTTTCAATTTTTTTTTCTTTCCCACATCTTTCTTTCTAAAAAAAAAAAAAAAATGAAGTTTTTCAAATAAATAGTCTTTTTAAAAGACGTGTTTTTCCTTGTTTCTTCTTAAAAGTTTTCAAAAAAAAAAAAAAAAAAACACTTTTCTTAAAAGTTTTCCCTTTCTAAAAGATTTTTCACAACAAAAACTTTTTTTAAAATGCTTTCCCTCTACTAAAAAAAAAAAAAAGATTTCACAATAAAAAAAATCTTTTAAAAAAAAAAAAAAAGGGGAACCCGAAACTTTTTTCTTCTTCTTTCAAGACAATAAAACTGTTTTCAAAATAAAATAAATCTGTTTTCAAAAACTGTTTTCAAAATATAAAATATGTTTTCAAAATAAAAAAAATCTGTTTTTAAAAACTGTTTTCAAAATAAATAAAAATCTGTTTTCAACAACTGTTTTTCAAAACCAAAAAAATCTGTTTTCAAAAACTGTTTTTAAAATAAAAAATCTGTTTTCAAAAAAAGGGGAAAACCCGAAACTTTAAAAAAACGACATAAATGTTTTCAAAGGTTTTCAAAAGAAAATGCTTTAAAAATAAAATTTTTTCAAAGCGTGTTTTTCTATATACAAAAGATTGTTTCAAAAATGTTTTTCTACATACAAAAATTGTCTTCAAAAAATAATTAATATGTTTTACCACATTGGTTTTTCCCACAAAAAATGTTTTTTTTTTCCTTCTTTAAAAAAAAAAAAAAAAAACTAAAAAAAATCTTTCAAAGAAAAAGTGTTTTTACTACGTTTAAAAAAAAAAAAAAAAAGAGGTCTCTTTTACCAGGTTAGTTTTCTTAAAAAAAAAAAAATAATAATAAACAAGAGTTTCTAAAATAAAATAAAAAAACTTTTTTCAAGACTTTTCAGTAAAATATCTTCTAAAAAAATGTGATTTTTCAAAATAATAAAAGTTAACGTTGCAACTTTTTATTCACTTTTATTTCAAGCCTTTTCTCAGAACAGTTGTAGTTTGAGGATTTTTATTCAAGGCTCATTCTCTTAAGTCTTTGAACACCCTATAAGCTGACATTGTCCATAATATTTCTTGGCACTAATGAGTTTCCTTTGTCATCTTTTTGCATGATTAAAATGAGAAAATGGTGGGTGATAACAAGGTGCTACTCTTCCAACCCTCTCTTCTTCTTATCACTACAACAAAATGTATTTTCAGTGACGAAAAAATTCGTCACTAAAAGTCCAGTTTTTCGTCACTAAGGACCTTTAGTGACGAAATTCGACTTTTAGTGACGAAACTCATGTCGTCACTGTAACCCCGTCACTAAAAGTCCTGGTGACAAAAAATTTCGTCACTAAAAGTCCGATTTGATTTTTTTTAAAAAAACTTTTAGTGACGAAAACGTTTCGTCACTAAATGTTTTCCTCACTAAAAACACTATTCAGTGACGAAAATATTTCGTCACTAAAACTATGTTCGGGTACATATAGTGAAGAAAAAATTCATCACTAAAACTATTTTTAAGAAAATCCAGGCACATATAGTGACGAAAATTTTTGTCACTAAAACTTATTTTCTATTTTTATTTTTTTCATGGCTTTGATATTAACCTGTAACCTGTCATTACATTATTAAAACTTCACATTTGAATAACACATTTATTTCAACAACACATTTATAAAAAAAGATCCATACATTTCATAAGTAAAAAATAAAACAAGTATCCAATTCAAACTCCTTCCATACAAGTATACAATAATTGTTTGCAACACATACAATAACTCAAGATGTTTTATAACAATACAAAAAGTATAACATAATATAATTAGAACTAATGAAAGATGTCCTCATGCCTCTTGCTTAGCTCGTGCCTCTTGGTCCTTAGCTCGCTCCTCTTGGTACAATTGAAACATTCTAAAACTTCATATACTATTGGAATCACTGCTTGATCATAAAGATCTCTTTGTTGAGCTGAGGGACCAAAAACCTACATATTACCACAAACAAAATCTTAGCATCTACCATCAAATATGAAACTAGATTCTCAAAACTAACAAATATGAAACTAGATTCTCAAAACTAACATTGTTTAACATTTCTGACATACATGTTCAAGTTTTTTTTTTTTTGCTAACATTAAGTGGGGGAGGGAGATTCAAACTCAAGTTCTCCTGCCTCTATAGAGAACTAGACAATATGCCAATGCCGCTAAGTACAAGGCTCTTGGTGACATATACATTCAAATTATAGGACTCCCTTATACTTTCCATTTTAGTGTTCGGATGTAAATGTGTACATGGTGGCACATCATTTAATATTCTATTCTTACTACACCAAGGAATGAATACTTATTTTAGAGGATAAGACACCATGCACACCATTAAATTGACATTTTCCATTTCAAAGACAAATGAAGAGGACCCTTTTCCTGGAAAAAAAAAATCTTAACAAGAACACGCCTCTTTACCTACTCATTTTACCCTTTTCTATCCAAGTTTTATGTATATAGCCCTTATATTAGATCACCTTGAAATAATGTGAAACCAAAGAATCCCCCATAAACAACTAATTAATCTTTGAACCTTAATTCTTGAAAGCAACAACCAAACAATTATAAGTAAATATTGAACCACACTTTGAAACGAACACCCAAATGCCAAAACATCAAAGTCTAAGTAAAACCCAATACCCCATTTGTGAAAATCTACTCATCACACTTTACACCAATCAGAAAAGTGATGAGGACAGCACTCCAACCTACATCAGAAGCAACGCCTAAAGAAAATTCTTTGAGTGCTTACCATATTCAGAGAACACAACAGCAGATTGGACCTATCCAAGTAATTTATCACATTGGGCATAACAAACAGAGTTTATATTCCACAACCAAGATAGCTGGGACAGTTGTTATCATGTACTGAACTCTTTAAACTACTTAATAATAGACCCATAAGCAAACAATGAAAAAACCATAGAATTTTAGTAAAACTGTGAAATATCTCAACACTTAAACAATGTGCAAACCCATAAACCCCTTTATAAGTAGTTTCCTCTTTGGCATCCCAAGCCTTACTTTTCACCCGCTATTAACTAACATCAATAGTAGAAACCATAAAAGCAAAAAAAATACACATATATCACAATAATCTACAGCTATAAATCCTCACATTAACATCCAATCTTCAAGACAACTATAAATATTCATTTCAATTAATGCATAACCCTACAACTACAAACATAAACAATTTTAAATATGCTTTAACATACATTATCAACCTGCAAACCATTGTATTTCTAAAAACCAAAACAGAACACAACAACAGTACTCATAGGAAAACATACCGTTGATTCCAATCCTTGTCTTCCCACCAGTCCTTGATCCTAAACAAATAAACATAAAAGTGAGCACCACCAACAAGCACAAAATCACCCATACATCACAGAGAAATTTAAAATACAAATAATTTGTGTAATTTGCATTCATACTTGGAACTGTAGCTTTCCATACCACAAACAATAAATATTCATTTAATTATTGCATAACCTTACAACTACAAACAAAAAACAAACAAAAATTGTTTTATCAACCTGCAAACCAAAATAGAACACAACAACAGTACCACCAGTCCTTGATCCTAAACAAATAAACATAAAAGTGAAAAGGGAAGGTGAAAAAAGAAAAGAAAAGAAAAGAAAAAGAACCTTACCGATTCCGAACAAAGGCCACGGCGAAGGGAGGTGATGGCGAAAGAGGCGAATCGGCGAGCTGTGGGAGGCGAAGGGTCGTTGGACGGCGGTGACGACTTTGGGATTGTCGTGAATGGTCTGAATCGGTGGTGACGACTTCGAGATCGTCGCGAATGGTCCGAATCACCAGGAATCGTCGTGAAGGGTTCGAATCGTCAGGAATCGTTGAGGATCGTCGCGAATGGGAATCGGAATCGTCAAGATCGTCGCGAATGGGAATCGTCGAAACCGTTGAGATTGTCGCGAATGGGAATCATCGAGAATGGGATCGTCGCGAATGGGTTCGGCGAATGGGTTCAATGAATGGGATCGTCGCGAATGGGTTCTTTGGTGAATGGTTCGTCGGGAATGGGTTCGTCAGCGAATGGGTTCGTCGCGAATGGGTTCGTCGGCGAATGGGATTGTTGCGAATGGGTTCGTCGGCGAATGGGATCGTCGCGAATGGGTTCGTCGGTGAATGGGATCGTCACGAATGGGTTCGTCGGCGAATGGGATCGTCACGAATGGGTGTTCGTCGTGAATGGGTTCGTCGGCGAATGGGATCATCGAATGGGTTCAGCGTTGGTGTATTTGGCTTTTGGGAGGCTTTTGGTTCATCACTCTTTTGGGAGGCTTTTGCTGAAATAAAAGAGAAGTTATAAAATGAAAAAGGTACCTGAAGGCTGAAGTAATATATTCCTTTAGCGACGAACCTTTTCCATCGCCAATGCCTAGTTTGTCGTCGCAAAAGGTATCACCTTTTTTAAGTTTTTAGTGACGAATTTCGGTTTCGTCACTAAAGAACTAGGCTTGTTAAGATTTTTAGAGATGAAATTTATATTTTGTCGCTAAATCATACTTTTAGTGACGAATTGTGATTTCGTCACTAATTCTTCCTTATAGTGATGAAATAATTTTCGTCACTAATACTATCCACAGCAATACCTATAGTGACGAAATATTTTGTCACTAAAAATTTCAACTTTTAGCAACGAAATATTTCGTCACTGTAGATTAATTAAACTTGCGCTAAAGTTTCCCTCCACTGGCGCCCATTTTTCAGATCACAATAGTGACGAAATTTATTTTTCGTCACTAAATGTTATAATTTTTTTCATTATTAGTGACGAAATTCATATTTCGTCACTAAAGCTGTATTTTTAGCGACGAAAAATATTTCCTCACTAATTTTCGTCTCTAAAAGTACATTTTGTTGTAGTGTATGTTGCGATTTGTTTTTGTATAATATTTAGTATTCACATGCTAGCTATATAGTAAATAAATACTCCCATTCTATTGTATAGTATACTTGCAAGCTTCTTTCACATGTTACTTATGTATATACCTCACATGTATTGATTTTATATATTCTTTGGAGTTAATATTCACATTGTTGAGGGGACCACAATTTGACTCCCTACAACCACTCTAAAAACAGGCCTGCGTGACGTGATGTCGAATGCCATAAAAGATTTGCGTGTGTCTTCCTCATCACCAATTGATTTTGAGGTGGAATGACACAGCTCACAGTCCGACAAATGGTATCAGAGCCAAGGTCATGGGTTCGAGTCACGGGAGTGTCATTGTGAGAGAGCGATTGTTGGGGGGACCACAATTTGACTCCCTACAACCACTCTAAAAACAGGCCCGTGTGGTGTGATGTCGAATGCCATAAAAGATTTTAGTGTGTCTTCCTCATCACCAATTGGTTTTGAGGTGAAATGGCACAGCTCACGGTTCGACACATATGTTAACTATACATAAATATTTACTCACACGTGTGTGCGCGCATATATATATATATAGTTTGCAAAAATCTTTTCAAAAAAATCAAAATGTCAAGTATTCTATTTCTTTATAAAAAGTTAACGTTTGAAATAAATTAAAATGAGGTACTATCTTCGGATAGGCGTTGTGGGGTGCCTAACACTTTCCCCACACATAACCAAACTTTCAAGTCCAAGATCTTTGGTTCAAGGACTTTTGGTTTACCTTAATTAATGAACCTTTAAAATTTGGTTTAGTTAATTAGGTAAATTAAAATAAATTAGACATCTAGGTGACCAATCACACCTAATACAAAACCAATGGTTGGTGGTAACTCCTAAAATAAAAGTAAGAAAAAGAGACCCACATACACACACCCCACTCTAGATACACAAGCAAACAAGAGTCACGTCGCCAAGGATCCAATGTGCGACAAAACCCATAAAATTTCAATTTTTGGGGGCCTCCACAGTACCAAAAGAAATTAGGAAAATATAATGCATAATAACAATAGTTAAAAGAATATGGACCATTTCATAAAAGAATAATATCAATCAAAAACATAAAAAATGATAAAATTATATATTTGTAAAAATGGAATAATGGAAATTATTTTTTGAAATTGTTTAATTTTTAGGGAGAACAAATTATCTAAAATAAAATTTATAGAATAAATTATACAAATTTAGTATAAGTTTGTTATAAGTTTTGATTATCATAATAATCTCTTTTAAGAAAATAAAGAATTTGAATAATTTATTTAAATAAAAATTATATATATATTTTTTGCTTGAAGGTATAATCAACCTCATGCAATTCATTTAAAAGTAATGATGTCAAAACAAATGAGTCACTGTCCTAAAGATTAAATTTGTATATTCATAGCCTTAAGATTTAAAAATACTTTCACTTAAATTTAGTCAAATCGAAGTGGACTGAAATACTATGTTCATGTAACTCAACAAAAGTGTAACATATAATAAGATTTTAGATATTACGAGCTTGAGATATATATATTTTTTAAAAAAATAAATTTGGATTTAGAATATGTAATCTCAACCTAAACATTTCTTTTCTATATATGTAAGTGCACAAAAATGGACCGAAGTGGACCAAAATGGATCGAAGTGGTCCGAATAGACCGAATTGGACACAAATGGATAGAATAGGACCGAATGGGAACAAGGAGGACTGAAGTGGACTAAAAAGGACAGAGTGGACCAATGTGGATTGAATAAGAATGAATGGACAGATTAGGACAAAGTGGACATAATAGACCGAATAGGACCAATGTCAACTAAATATGACTGAAGTGGACAAAATGGACTGAATAGGACCAATGTGGACCGAATAGAACCAAAGTGGACATTATGGAACAAAGTGAACTAAATAGGACCCAAGTGGACTAAATAAGACTTTTGAATATTTATCATTTTTATTGCATTTTTATGGCTCATATTTCTAATTTCTAATGTCTATTTTGTTTGTATTTTTTAACTCAAAACTAAAGGCTTTAGCCCAAATATAATAAAATATCATACTTTTCAACCCAAAAATTAAGAAAAAAAAAGAATTTTTGAGCTAAACTTGAAAAGACAACCTACAAAAAGAATCAATTAAAGGCACAATTAGTCCAAAATGGACCAAAAGGGACAGTGGATTGAATTGGACTGAATAGCAATTGTTTAATTTTTAGGGAGAACAAATTATTTTCAACAAATTTTAGAGAAAAAATTATAAATTATATTACAATTACAAAAATAATTATTTATTTCCACGCACCGCGTGGGTCTGCGACTAGTATACCTAATAACTCACACTCATAAAACAAACAACTCTCAACACACAATCATGGATAATTTTTTAACCCCAAATAATCTACCAACTACTCTTTGAAGAAATCCACCATGTTCTTCTAGGAGGTTTTCACATCTCTCCACATGGGAAGAACCTTAGGTAAAAGCCATCAAACCTTTTGCAACAATACATATTTATATGGCTTCAATTTGATTCCTTGATGGACAAAGAATACCCATTACTTCTTTGATAAGGAATACTTTTCCTTCATGACAAGGAGAATCATTGTCTTCTACATCAAGGAAACCTAAACCAAAACTAATTAAGAATTTGAGGCAATATTCTACGAAATTTGTTGCAATAAGCTATCATTTCAAAATTTTTGTTGCAATAGAGTACAAAAATAGTTGGTATCAAGTTATTGTAACTATTCTTCATTTTAAATTTTTGCAACAAAATTTCCAATGTAGTAAAGTATTAAAACTTCTATTGCAACCGAAAATTATAAGCTATCACAACTAAATATTGTTGATGCTATGATTTATTATTTTAAGTTACTATTGCAACAACTTTTAACTTATTTCACACCCCAAAGTATTTGGTTTTAAATTGAACATTTTCAAAAGTAATGCTACAGAAATAACATATTTCATAAATTATTTATAACAAATTGATGATAGGTCGTTATTGATTCTTAAGAGTGACATTACTTTATTATCTACTGTTGACAACTTTCTACATCAAAAATTTTGAAATATTTGGTGAGTTACTCATGTGAATTGGACCCAAGCCTTACCCATTTGGTGAAATGTTACTATTTACAATATACATATATACATATATATATATATATGTAAATATAATTTTTTGGATAGGAAGCTTGAAATTTTATTCAACTAGAGATGAAAACAGTACATCTTGAACTAGATAGGGCTTAATCATACAAGGGTTTTCCTTTCCTCAATCCAACTACATAGCTCGATATACCTTTAGCATTTTGAGCTAGATAATGAGTAGTTTTATTAGAGTACTAGCATCAGGTGTGCCAAATGCCAAATATTTGGCATTTGGCACACCAAATACCAAAAAACCCTCTCACATTAGATATTCCAAATGCAAAATTTTTTAGCACAGATGAATAGTACTGTTCCAAATTTGGAATGGTACGGAAGGAATGCTAAATTTTTTTTTTTCCATTTTTTATTCTACTTTTTGTACAATTTTCTCTCTCTCTCCCGTTTGGGTCTCTTCCTCTCTCACTTTATTCATATCTCTCACCAGTACTTGGTTCCTCTCTCACTGCCACCAACCTTACAAATTGCCAATTTCGCTGTCGTTCTTTTGCCGTTGTCCAGATCTCAGTCTCCATTCTCTCGACACTATCCAGATCTTGCTGCCATTCTCTCCCTTTTGACTCTCTCTCTCTCTCTCTCTCTCTCTCTCTCTCTCTTAAATGAACCTGCAACCTATCGACACCGCCTCTATCTAGCCGCCTCGCCCCTTTTTGATCTGAGTGTCTGGTTGGTGGGTGGCTATTTGTTTTTCCTCTAGTTGTGGTGAGTTTTAGGTGGTGATGGTGTTGTGTCTTTTTTTTCTTTTGTTCCTTTGGTGGTGGTGGGCTTATTTAATTTCCTTCGGTGGTGGTGGTTTTTTGTGTGTAATTGTGGTTGGTTTTTTAGATGATTTTTGTTGCAAATTTGGTTGGATTTGGGTTGTGATCACGGTGGCTGGTGGTTATGGGTAGTTTTGGTGGTCGGAGGCTGGTGGTTATTGGGTTTGTGTTGTATTGGAAAATGAATTTTTTAATTCGCTAAATATATTAATTTAATATGTTGAATGTCAAAATAGAAGATGTGATGCATAGCGTATTGTAAAATGATGTATTAAAATAAATAAAGTAGCTTTTGATGTGTGAAACTGGCATTTGGGATAGAATGGCTGATGCTAAGAGCACTTTCATCAGGTGTGTCAAATGCCAAATATTTGGCATTTGGCACACCAAACATCAAAAATAGACCCTCATGAGGTGTGCCAAATGCCAAAAAATTTGGCACACTGCTACAGTACCATCTCAAATATGAGACGGTACGAACATCAATGCTATAATTGTTTTCCTTATTTTATTCACTTTTCTCTCTCCTCTCTGGTCTCCGTTGCTCCTATTTCTTTCTCACTTTCATTTTTTTTTTATCTCACTCTCTTCCTCTCTCTGTCTGCAACAGCCATCACCGCCGCACTTTGCAACTTTCATACAGAGACCGAGATCCGATCTGATTCATACCGACGAGGCCGAGATCGGGCAAAAACTTTGGTTTGCTCTCACTAATCCGTAGATCTCTCTCTCTCTCTCTCTCTCTCTCTCTCTCTCTCTCTCTCTCTCTCTCTCTCTCTCTCTCTCTCTATTTTGGTGGTTGTGGTAGTATTTCTAATGGTGGTTGGTTGTTTTGATTGTTGGTGGTTGGCTGATTTTGGTTGAAGGTGGTGGGTTGATCGGGTTGTGGGTGTGAGGTTTGGGATGGTCTCAGATCGGGTTGTGGGTGTGAGATTGGGCTGTGGGTGTGAGATTTGTGGCTATGGATGGGTCTCACCAGTGCCGCCGCCGATATTGGTTGTGCTGGTTATGTTTTTTTTTTTTTTTTTTAGGCAACATTGGTGGATGTGGGTTTGTGCCGGTGGTGGCTGTCGGTGTTGTTGCAGTAGTGGTTGTTGGTGGCTGTTGTTGCAGCAATTGTGCCGTTGTTGGTGGTGGTGTTGTTGATGAAGATGATTTTGATGATGATGACGGTGGTGGTGGTGGGAGGGGTTAATATATTATTTTAATATGTTGTAAATATTATTTTAATGTATAGAATTGAAGGACAGAACATCTGATAAATGATATGTTGTAAAATGATGTGCTAAAATGATAAAGTAGGTTTTTGGTGTGTCAAAATGACATTTTTTTTGAGAGAGCTGATGAGAATGCTCTAATGCTGTTACCCTGTTTGCCAACATATGAAAATTGAGCAGTAAAATAACTTTTACTTTTTAAAAAAAATGCAGAAAACACCTTCTACATCCCGTGAGCCAAAGTGCATATATTTTTACAACTTACTATAATAAGATAAAAAATAAATCATACAGCATCCACACTAGATGTGGTAAATGTGCCAAATGCCAAATATTTGGCATATTTGGCACATCAAACACCAAAAAACCCCATTTATCAGATGTTCCAAATCTCATAAATTATGCAACACTGAACAGTACCTTCACAAATTTGCCACGGTACGGAAGAAATGTGGCATATGATTTATTATTTTTTATTCGGCTTTTCTCTCTCCTCTCACTTCTTAAATTGATTTTTTCTCTCTCCTCACAATCTGTCTCTCTCTCCCAACCGGTGTTCTTTCCTCAAATCAAACCCAAAAATCTTCTTTCTTCTCTCTTTGCACCTCAAATCAAACTCCAATTCCCAGTTCAAAACAAAACCCAGAAATGGAATCATCACAAACCCAGAAAGAACAAAGGAATCGGCGATGGAGGCGAGGTAGAGCTTGGTGCCAGGGATGGCGAAGCCATGCAGATCGGTGTACGAGCAGTAAGCGAGGTTCGTGAGGGCGAGGTCTGCCGCCGGAGTGTTCGTCATGATCATGGGATTGGAATCGATGTGGGCATCGACGTTGAGGTGAGATCGGAGTGTTCGTCACGATCGTGGGCATTGACATTGAGGTGAGATCGGAATCGTGGGTTGCCGGTGCTAGTGGGTTTTGGTTGCCAGTGCAAGTGGATTCGTGGCTTTGGGTTGGCGGTGCTAGTAGTTTCGTGGGTTTGGGTTGCCGGTGCTAGTGGGTTTTGGTTGTGTTTTTTGGGTTTGAGTTGCTGTGTTTTCTGGGTTTAGTTAAGTGTGTTTTAATGGGTTTTGTGGTGGGTTGTTGATGACGGTGGTTGTGGTGGTGGTTTTGTTTTCAGTTTTTTGTTTTGCAATGGATTATGGCTGCCACGGTGGTGGTGGCAGCGGCGGCGGCAGCAGTGTTGTGGTTGTTATTTATTGTGTTAGATATATTATTTTATTGTGTTGTTTATATTATTTTAATGTGTAGTAAATATTATTTTAATGTATAGAATTGAATGATAAAACATCTGATAAATGAGATGTTGTAAAATGATGTGGTAAAATAATAAAGTAGGTCTTTAGTGTGGCAAAATGGCATAAATTATGCCACAGTTGTTGTGGATGCTTTAAAGCAATCTTTAAAACTTACAAGTCTTATTTTATTCCAATTTTCTAATTTCTCTATTTGACTCTCACCTCTTCTCTCTGCCAGATAAAAGCACGACTCTCTTTCTTGGTGGTGCCATCACATTGGCGGTGCTTCCACAATTTGCGTTCGAGGTTTGTGATGTTGGTGGTTGGGCTGAGTCAGAGGTGGTGCGATTGATTTCGGTTTGAGTCACAACGTTTAATTTTAGATTTGGTTTTTATTTATTTATCTTACTTTAGTTGGGTTAGATCAGAGGAGGAGTGGTTGATTTGGGTTTGTAGCAGTGGCTCAGTCATGGGTTGTTGCTGGGTTAGAGTAAGGTTTGGATCGCAGCAGTTGATTTTAGATTTGGTTGATTTTGCTGGTGGTCGATTTTTGGTTGATCTGGTTTGTTGTGTGGTGGTGGTTTTAGATCTGGTGTTTGGGCGGTGGTGGTTTCAGATTTATATTTATAGTTGATATTAGTACTGTTTGGGTTCAGTTGCTACTTTTGGTGTGGGTAAAATATATGATGGAATGCAAAATAAAAACGTGAATATATAACTTAAGATATTATTTTATTAAATAAAAATATAAAATGGATATGGGAAAAGTTAAAGAATGCCCTAAACCCTCATTTGGGAGGAGGGAATGAAAAGGAATGAAGAGAATAATTTTAGAATATTTTTCCATTCTCTTGTTTGGGAGTTTTAATGGAGGGAATGAAAAGTCTATTCTATTGTTTGAGAGTTTAAGTAGGAGGGAATAGAATGGGTAGGAGTGAACACTCATTTCTCTCTATTCCCTTAAAACCTCAAATTTTCATTCCCCCGAAATTGTGAGGAATTGAAGGGAATGAAATTAGGTTTAATGATTTTTTTTACTAAAACTCTCAAAATACCCCTATATATTCAGCTATTTATTTTAAAATAGGGATCTAATAGTAATATTGTTATTCATTTTCTTTTATGTTACTCCCAAACAAGATTACTTACGTTCCATTCATTTGCATTCCTTTATTTTAAAATATCTAAACAAGGTTACTTAATTCCATTCCATTCATTTCTTTTTTCCATTCATTTCCCTAAGTTAAATACATTCCATTCTATTCTATTCCTTTATGATTATTCTATTTCATTTTATTCCATTTTCTTGGTTTAAGAACTATTTCTAGAAATATTTTATCTGAAAATGATAAAACAATTAATTTTGTTGACAACTTTTTATTTTTCTCATAAAAGTAATGTCAAAACTTTTCCGTTATGATTTATTAACAATTGTTCTAAATGTACCATTAAAATAACCCAATAAATAAAATAGTGTTTTAGGTCTGCAAAATGCATATATATATATATATATATATATATATCTTTATATATTAAGAGGATTCAGAAAGTTAGTTATTGCTTTTTTTCCTGTCAAAAATACCCCTAAATTAATTAACCAACAACTTAAAAATAGGGTTAAAATAGTAAATTGGCAAAATAAAGTTAGTTATTGCTTTTTTTACTATAAAAAAAAAACCCCTACCTAAAACTTAAAAATGAGGTTAAAATAGTAAATTGACAAAAATAATAAATTCCTACTTCTACATCGAAATGCCTTCCTACTTCTAATAAACTCCTACTTTTACGTTGATTTAAATTCCTACTTATACTCACTAACTCCCTACAAAATAAGATTACTCTTTTCTTAGTTTTAAAACTCTTCCAATCTACAAAACTCACTCCACGTATTCATTTGTTTTTTTTTTTTACTTCATCATAATGTATTTGTTTCTTCTGTTCTCCTTTTCTTTCAATTTTTTTTTTTTTAAAATTTCATTACACCCTTAGGGTTTTTTTTTTTTTTTTGATTGGAAAAAATAGAAATCCCAAATTATAATAAATACAAATTATTAATTTTTACCAAAAAAATAGAAGAGCCTCTGAGCACGTGCGTGAGCGCGTGCTCAGAGACTAGTATATATATATTTGGGTAGAAATGCAAAATGCATATATATATATATATATTTTTTCTGGTAAACTAAAATGCATATTTCATAATCATATATAATAATATTACGTGTTACGCGCGTGCTCAGAGGCTAGTATATATATATTTGGGTAGAAATGCAAAATGCATATATATATATATATATATATATTTTGGTAAACTAAAATGCATATTTCATAATCATATATAATAATATTACGTGGTGGGTAACGTGGTTAGAGTGGTACAAGATATTTTTTTATCAATACAAAAATAGATAGAAGAGGGACCTGAGATAGCGTCTTACGCTTCAAAAGTGGTACAAGATTTTGGAGCCACATTCACGTACTTCCATATCCCGTGCAAATTGAACCCTCTCTTCCATATGAGCTTAAATCACACGCTACGCGCTTATATATATTAGCTTTATGATGAAAGATTCAATAACAGAGGACTAAGCTTCTGTAAGGATCACAGTGAAAGCAAGTGTATATGAACAATTTCAAAGAAGAGAAAGTCTGGGAAAATGAGAGAAAGAGCAAGAAAATTAAGGAACGAGAGAGAGAGAGAAAGAGAGAGAAGAATGAGAGAAACTTCTATTCAATTCCAGAGAATTCTTTTCATACTTTACATCTGTGCCCACAGAGTGGTTTATATACAACAAGATTAAGCTAAGCCATTAAGTTAAGCTCCTGATATTTAGGGAGTTACGCTGCTCTAACTGATTTTCGTGCCAAGCCTGAACTGCCAATT
Organism: Quercus tomentella; assembly: GCA_028535165.1. NCBI lineage: Eukaryota > Viridiplantae > Streptophyta > Magnoliopsida > Fagales > Fagaceae > Quercus > Quercus tomentella. The sequence continues at coordinate 49,531,051 of JAPQVY010000068.1, forward strand.
GAATCAGATAAGAGTGATGCGCACCGTTTCATTAAAGCACCTAAGAGGGTCAACACATAAGTGAAACGGTGCGTTTGATTGTCCAATCTTATGTAAAATGAAACGGTGCGTTTTCATCACATACAATCTTCTTTGTCTTCTTCACAAGTCTAGAACTGGAACGGTGTTCAACACTTTAATCAAACGTCACAACTCACAAACTTATATATACAGCTTAAATCACACGACACAGGACTAAACTATAAATATAAATACTCTCTCTAAGCCCAACACTTGGACTTTGTTTCCCCCTATTTTTGGAGGAAACGGGTGTATACTTCCTCCCTCTCACAGCTAGTGGGATTCACCAGCTAGTGGGTCCCACTAGCTATGACAGGAAAGAAACATACACCTGTAATAGAGTGTATTTTCTCATACTTTTGAAACAACAGTATCTCTCAATCTCTATATTATTCGAATCGTAATTCAATTTCTTTATTTTCTTTAAATAATTCATACTTTTAATTCCGATTCTTAATTTTGATTCCTCGATTTTTTTTTTTAGTAATATAACTAGAGGTGTTTGCAGTGCGGTGCAGTTTTGGGCTATTTTTAGTACTGTGCTTTGGATGCAGTTTAGCCAAAACCATAACTACACCACACCTTATTTTTGCGGTTACATGTGCGGTGTGGTTTAGAGTTTAGCCAAAACCATAACCATACCGCACTTCATTTTTGTGGTCACATGTGTGGTGTGGTGTATAAGACGTGGTTTGAGTGATTTAAAGTTGGTATATTTTTCAAATTTTGGGTTTTTCCTACCCAGTCCAAAACTAATTTTTCTCTTTATTTTTGGCCAAGTTTTAAATTATTGAGCTAATTTTTCTTTATTTTGGGCTGACTTTCCTAGTCAACACTTGTTAGAATTATCAAAATTTTTTTTTTAAAAAAATTTTAAAACTAGAGTTATTAAACTATTAATAATATATTTAATATTAAAAATAAATAAATATATTAATATATAGAGAGGGTGCGGTATGATGCGGTTTGTGCGGTTTTCTTATTATAAAACCGCAAATCACACTGCATCATGCAGTGCGGTCACTATTACTTGCGGTGCGGTGCGGTTATGATATTTTGTGGGTGGTTTTGGTGCAGTTTTTGCGGTTTGCGCAGTTTGTGCGGTTTGTTAAACACCTCTAAGTATAACTATTCAAGATTTTGGCACTTCCCTTCCAATGGTTGCTTTCAAAGCCAATGCGAATAAGAATACCAATCTGTTGGCTTGTTTAGTGGGTGAAGTTACAAGAGCTGTCATTATTGTCATGACTTTTTGTTTCATAATAGAAAATTCTAGAATGTGGAAGACTCAAAGATACAAATGTTATGGAATGACAAAAGACACAAACAGTTATGGAAAATCAAAAGACACAAATTGTTATGAAATATCAAAAAACACATTTTGGTTTACCACTTCCAACACAATCCCAATAATTCCTTTGAGGTTTGTATTTCTCGTTATTTTAAGGTTTAACAGCCTGTGCCTTTATTATTATTATTATTATTTTTTTTTGTAATGAATAAAATAAGAAATCAAGCTTAGTAGACCGAATATCTGAATCTTGTGCTTAATTGCGTATGAAATTATTTTCTTACAAAAATTTGAACTTATTTAAAAAAAAATAAAATAAAATTCTTGAAGTGAAAAACATTTTTTTAATTATTATTATTATTATTATTGCACTGCTTTTGAATTGACTTTTTGATTATGCAAAATTCATAGTGGCTTTTGGGACTATTTAGTATAAAGCAGGGTTTTCCAAGCCTTAAGTTTTGGATCTATTTATAGCCACTATGTTATTATTATTTTCAATACTCAGATTAATTTATTATGTTGGCTGAACGTATAAAATATATAGCTCACTGGCTGTGGGTAGTTGCGAAAATTTGAATTATACAAATATTACTGCCGCTTTTTTTGTTTTTATAATTTAATAGTTAATGGGGGAGGAAAATTGAACTCAAGGAGTTGTCATGTCAGTTGCTTAACTGGCACAAATATTACTGTTGTTGTGCTTCGTTAAATCCTTAATTTAAACGTATTTGTTTCCAATTCAATTGATTTCTGGTTATTACTATTCTTAATCTTTGAGCTTAATTGCTTCTAGAGTTTTTTTTTTTTTTAAAAATTTATTTTATATATTTTTTTATTTGTTGGTTTAATTGATTTTGGAGTTTGTACTTTTCAAATTTAGGTGTCTCAACCTCCTAATGATTCAGTTTCAAGCCTTAGTTTCAGTCCCAAGGCCAATTACCTGGTTGCTACTTCCTGGGATAACCAGGTTTGTTCAGTGAATTAATGTGTTAACATTATTGTCACGATGCTAATGTTTTGTCTCTTTGCTCCTTTATTCATTTCTGATTGTTGTGATTTTGTAGCTTAGATGTTGGGAGATAATGCAGACTGGGCCTGGTTTAGGCAGTACACCCAAGGCTTCAATGTATCATGACCAACCGGTAAGACTGAAGTTCATAACATATATGAAGCTTCATGTTCTGTTGCTGATTCCAAAATGAAAATAATTATTTTCTGTGATTTTTTTCCCCCATTAAGGTGTTGTGCTCGACTTGGAAGCATGACGGAATGACTGTCTTTTCTGGAGGCTGTGATAAGCAAGCGAAAATGTGGCCTTTGTCTGGTAATCAACCAGTGACGGTGGCCATGCATGATATGGAGCCGTCAAGGATATTGCATGGATTCCAGAGATGAACCTCTTAGTCACCGGAAGTTGGGACAAAACCCTGAGGTAAAATATCAATTCTTCTTTGCTTTTACATTCCTGAGATATATTTATTAGGCAATTTTTGTATACTAATTCAACTGGAGTACTTGACTAGAAGATATGACCAGTAGTGCTTATGTGAATTCTGTTCTTCATGATTTTAGGTTTAATGCTAACGTTTTGGTTTGCTGAGTCTACTTTATTTTATAAGCTATTATACTTTTACGTGTGTTTGGATACCACTTATTTTGTGGAAACTAAAAAATTATTGCTGAAAGTAGTGTAGATAAGGGTAAAAATTAGTTCAAATAGTATAGTGAGGCCTATGAATAGTGCCAAAAAGTACAGTGGGACCCATGAATAGTAGCAAAAATAAGTTGAATAATGAAATAATTTTCATTTATAATCCCAATCCAAATGCACGCGAAGGGTCTGTTTGGGATCCGCTTATTTTGCTGAAACTAAAAACTTTTTGCTGAAAGTACTATAGATAAAGATAAAAGTTAGCTGAAATAGTACAGTGGAACCCATGAATAGTACCAAAAAGTGCAGTGAGACCCATGAATAGTAGCAAAAATAAGCTGAATAGTAAAATAAGTTGGCAAAATTAATCATGCCAAATGGACACTAAGGGTCCATTTGGATACCGTTTATTTTGTTGAAAACTGAAAACATTGTAGCAAAATAATTTTTAAATGTGTGAATAGTGCCGTTGGACCTATTTTAATGAAAGTTTTGTTGAAGAAAGAGATTTGTGGGTCCCGTGAATAGTGCACGGGACCTACTGGTTACTCAAAAACGCGCTTCTCCAAAAAAAAAAAAAAAAAAAACGCAAGCGTAGGGTTGATAAGCTCAATCCAAATGCATACTAAGTGTGCATTTGGTAGCACTTATTTTTGCCAACTTATTTTACTATTTAGTTTATTTTTGCTACTATTCATGGGCCCCTCTACACTTTTTGGTATTATTCATGTGTCACACTGTACTATTTCAGCTAACTTTTACCTTTATTTATAGTACTTTCAGCAAAATAAGCAGATCTCAAACATACTCTAAGTGCCCCTTACGTATGTGGCTATAGAAAAAATTGTGTAATCAACGAATATGGCCATTGACTAGAAAAATGATCATATGATGGTTATGTAACTAATTGTGGAAAGTATCATGGGAAGATGAATGTCAGTTTCCTTTTACCCTTGCTTTATAACATACTACTGAAGGGTAACTGTGAGAGACGTGTCCCTCAAAAAAAGAGATTCGGGTACCTTTTTAGGGCACCTCTCTTTTGGGTAAGTGGTATGGAGTCGCTACTTATTTTTTTTTTTTTATACAAAAAAATAAGAAAAAATACTAATTACAAAATACATGACTGAATAGTTTCATTCATTGATTGAATAAAATTACATATCTGAAAGAAAATTAAAAAGTTATATAGTTTTGGGTCCTAGTTACAATCTACCAAATATTTACATGGCTTGTTGTCCTAGTTACATTCTACCCAAAACAAATGAAGATAAGGCTAGATCAACTAAACCAAAAACCTAAATCCGGAGGCTAGGTTACGGAATGGGAAGGTGTTAAGCACCCATTCCGCCCAGACAAAGTCTGGTCTTCTAGACTCTTGTGACCAATGTACTATGCTATGCATGTCATGCATGATATGTTGAACATGTGAATAAAAAATTAAATCACACAAATTTATGTATGGATGAAATCTCTTCTTTTTGTTAAAAAAAATCAGATCTGTTTTTATTGTTAAAAAAATGATTTTGATTTGTCAAAATATCAGATATATTTCGTGGGATGTAAAAAAAAGGTTTTGTGATGACAAAAATTTAGATCTGTTTTGTTATATAAAAAAAAAAGTGATTTTTGATGACAAAAATTCAGATCTGTTTTGCTCTATATTTTAAAAAAGATTTTCTAAGAAGAAAACTTCACTCATAAACTAAATTTATGTAATCATGAATTAAAATAAACACAAACACAGTAATACATAATCTCTTTCTTTATTTCAATAATTTGCATGTATTAAGAAAATTAGATTTGAGAAAAATTTAGATCTGCATCTCATAAAGATGCCAATCTCTTTTTGTTTGAGAAAACTCAGATCTACATCTAAGGAAGATGTAGATCTATTTTTATATTGAGAAAAAATTTAGATCTACATCTTATAAAGATGCAGGTCTGTTTTGTTTTAAGAAAAAATTCAGATCTACATCTTATAAAGATGCAGATCTGTTTTGTTTCAAGAAAAAATTCAGATCTACATCTTATAAAGATGCAAATCTGTTTTGTTTTAAGAAAAATAATTATTCGTATGCAAATTTATTGACATTCAAGAAAAAGATTATAACAATCATATAGAAAATATCATGCTTTAAACAAAAGGACAATTAACAATTCATAGATATTTGAAAAAGAAAGAGATAATATGCATCATCACATCACAAGAGTAGGGTGAAGGAAACAACCTCTTGCATGAGCACTCTTTGTTCTTGAGAGGATGTTTTAGGGTTTAAAGAAATTTGTTCAATTCTCTTTGAAACCTAAAAACCTTAATTTTGCAGCAACACTTAGAGAGATGATCAGAAAATATGTGTGGTTTGAGAGTAAAAAACATATGCCTCTCAGAGCGTAAAAAAAAGGTGCTGAATTATGAGGTTTAGTCTTGATTTATAGAGGCCAGAAGACTCTAAAAAATAGATATGGATGATTAGGGTTTGAATCCGGACGCATCCTTTTGTGAAAAGGTCAAAAAGGGTGTGCCTTATTGTCACTCGAATGCTGTTGGGCCAAAGCCCACATGATGGCAATTCGGCTCTTTTAGAGTGCCGTTCGACACTCCAAATGTGCCGTTTGGCACTCCAAAAGTGCCGAATTGGCTCTTGGAGGCCGAATGCACTTTCGTGTTCGGGTGCCATTTGGTCTCTCCTTCTAGGGTTTTTTGGCCAATCCTTATACCTAGATGTATTTTCAATCTCCGTTTATGATTTTTTGTCTCTTTTCTGGATAATTCAGGCTTTTTTAAGAACAATGATCTTGAACAATTATCTTGTGGATAAATCCCTTAAAATAAATCTTGATAATGTTCAGATTATCCCCAGTTTTATTGTTATCTAATCATCCCTTTTATTCCTATGCATGCATCCCTATTTTAAACACTAATTATCAACCAATCACAAAATTATCTAATTAATTTTAATTGCTTAACTTATTAGAATTAATTTAAATTAATCATGTGCGGTTAATTCTACCTAGGCATAATGCATGTTGACCGTGCAAACTTGATCATGCGATATCTTTCGATCCGATGGTCCGATTCAGAAATCAGAAACACCGTTGTGATCATTAGAATCTCAAGATCATTTTTATGATATGCAATGAATGAATTAATGCATACAATGCAGGAACAAATTGATGCATGTGATGCAAGACCAAAATGATGCATGTGATGCAAGAATGATTTTTTTTTTTTTTTGGTACATGGATGGTCACTCTAGTCATCTACCTTGATTAAATCATGGGTGCAAAATTGAGTGTCTATAATAACATGTAAGAGATAAGCTTTTCTTTATCATTTTTCTATTAATTTGTGGAAGAACACATTCCAAACGTACAATGTTTTCTTTTTTGTTTTGGGTGATATAAGTGTGGTTTTTACAAATTTTATCGCTAATTGTGGATTTCGTTATTCAATATACTCGTTCATATTTTGGCACTCACTAGTTATGACTTATGACATACTCATCCAACATACGGTTTCTTTTGCACTACATAACGTTTTGCATGCTCTTGATCTTTTATCTTTGCAACTTGTTGCTCTTGTGCACTTGACTACTAATTGTTCTGTTTGTTTCCTTCCAATTTTTAGGTATTGGGATACTAGGTAGTCAAATCTGATGCATACTCAACAACTCCCTGACCGTTGTTATGCTTTTTCAATGCAGCATCCTCTGATGGTTGTTGGCACTACAGATCACAATCTGATAGTTTTCAACTTGCAAAACCTTCAGGTAACATTCTCATCTAATGAAATGAGCAAATAATGATTTTCTTGCATCTTTCTTTGACAATCAGATGCTTCATTATTACAAAACAATATTTTGAAAAACTCATTTTGTCAACTTTTGATATGTAGATCTAGGCTTCTAGATTGTGATCACGTAAGGGTATCTGCACAGTCTATCTCCTGTTGATTGGATAATCTTGTTTTTGGTCTTTTCTAACCTTTACAATTCAATTTGCTATACTATTGTTGAATATTTGAATATTTCCTCAAATTACTAATTAGTTTCAGTTTGGGTTTCCTTAACGTAGAGGGAAAAGTTTTTCCTTGGTATAGAAGGTATAGAAGACAAGAAATTTACTAGGTGGGGAAGACAAGGATTCTCCTTGACATAGAAGGAAAAATATTCCTTGTAGAAGAAGTAATGGGTATTCCTTCTCCATCAAGGAATAAGATTGAACTCTTATAAATAAGCATTGTTGCAAAGGATTTGGTGGCTTTTGCCCAAGGATCTGTTGGAAAAATACATGTTTGTATTGCATACAAAACATATGTAGCGGAAAATTAACGGATCTACTTCATTCGCAATTGATAACATGTACAATGTAAATTTCAGAATATAAGAATAAGAGAGTGTACCTTGGTGTGGTGAATTTCAAAACCAAAGATCAGAAGTTCTTGAGAACACTTTTAATCTTTACTCCAATTCCACTTGTGCCCAAGAAGTGTGATCTCTCAATCAGTTTCTATGAATTTGTTCAAGGAAGAATGAAAAAGTGTCTAACACTCACATACAAACCATTTCATGCCCTTCCAAAAATTTTGTATGTTTCTCTCCTTATAACTGATTATCTAATTGGGTTAGCCTTTTGGCCCTTTCTAATTGGGCTTTAGTATGTGGCTTGGAGTGGGACCAAAAGGGAACAAATAAGACACTAGCTCCAATGGGCCTTGGGTTTTTCTGTCAACTCTTGACAAGTCCAAAGTTACCATTAATTATATTTAATACCACTATATAAATATAATTGCACTCTAGGCCTTATTAATAAATTATATCCCAAGACTTTATTGTAAATGCAACCCCTTCATAAAATATTCGTAGTAACACAAAGTCATTAATGTAGACTGCCACTTTGTAGATTACATCTTAATCCTTGAGCACCGGTTTAATCCTTTTAATTTATTCATTTTATATTTATGAAATCCAATTTCATAAATATATATACTTTAGTAATTCATTACTAAAGTAGTTAGGCCCAACTCTCTGAATAACCGTACCCATTGAACTTATCTCAAGGGAATATTTTATATCTCTATTAAGAGACTATAAATTCCATCTTGAGAATATATGTTCTATCAACACTAAATGTGGCTGTCCAACATACTGAGGTTTTGATCGTATCTTTAGATCTCACTCTTGATATATCAAAGCAACCTACACTTCACAATCAAGTTCATTATCCTCTCAAGATTAAGAGTTCATGTAAATAGAAGTCGTGAGATTTATTATTCATTTGACAGTCATTAAGAGAATAATAAATCTCACAGTGGTCCAGTTCAATATGTCTTAACTTTTAAAACATATCAACATATCAACTAGAAGTCTCCACTTCCATGATCAAGACAAATCATCTTAGTTGATATGTTATAGTCTTCGTAGATGAAATGCCCAATTTCATCACCGACTATGAACTAAAATTCTGAGTTTACAAAGAAATTGTGATTTATATCTTCTGTGACTTTTCACATAAATCACATACTATGCATCTCATGGACTATATGATAATGTCCAAATATTCATGTTACCATTATTTTAGATAATAACAAAACAACTTTATTAATTACAATATTAAGTCATACATAATGTCATATATAATGTCATACATAATATCATACATAGTATCATATAATACAATTTAAGGGCACTAATCCTAACAGGATCCTCCTATGTGGGGAGAAGTGAAAGGCTCCAAAAAGAACATGAGTGAGTTTCTTCAAAGAGTACTTGGTAGATTATTAGGGGTTGAAAGATGACTTGTGGTTGTGTTGAGAATTTGTTTGAGTTTGTATTGTGAGAGAGTTATTGGGTGTATTGGGGTTTTGGGTTTGTCAGTTTATGTTGGTAAGTGTTGTTTTGTGCGAGTTGTGATTGTTGATTAATGTTGTTGTAATCCGTATTGTTGATAGTGGATATTTTGGTTGGCGTTGCTTGTGAATATAGGCATGAAGTTAGCTGAACCATGTTAAATATTGTTGTCTCGTGTGGATGCTTTATTTTCTTGTTCATGTAAATGCGATTCTGTTAGCCTTAAATCACAATAATTGATGTTAGAGCTTCTGTTGTTGCATAATAGCTATTAAGAGTTCTAATGAATCATTGATTCTTCACTCCCCCTCCCCCTAAATGAATAATTGATTGTGTGCATGTGTTTGGACTTGAAAGAAAACATGATAGGGTGGAGGGGCTTGGCTTCAAATTTGTGTTTCCAACTTATTATTAAAATTTATCAATTGCTAATTGACTCACTATATGTGACATTAACATTTTGTTACCATAAGCAAATTGTTTTGTTGGATTGACTACTTTATTATTATTATTTTTTCTGAAAGAATTTAAGGTACTGATAAGAATCATTATTTAGTTATTTCTCTAGCTTTTACTACATTGCTTAGATAGCAGTGAAAGAAAATTTTGGGTTAAAAACACAGGAAAAACTCAAGTGGTTTGTAGCTACTAAGATAAATGCTCACAAGTGCTGAAGGAAGAGAAGTGGTTTCTATGCAGTTTAGAGACCGTTTTGTTATTAAAAAGTACATATGTACATAATAATGAATAAATGGTTGAGAGATGCCATGAAGTTTCATATGTAAAGTGTGTTTGAGAGTTCTCATCTTCCTATCTTCCCTTTAATCTTCTTTCAATTTTCAAGTCTAATTATGGTCCAAATGCCAATAGACTGAGTTCAAGAGAATCACTTCAACTGTAAAGTACCAGACAAGATGTGTTGTGGCCTTTCCAGATCAGCAAGGTTTCTTGGTATGCAATTGCTTGTAATTACATTAAGTTTAAATAATCTATTTATGATTATTATTATTACTACTATTAGAAATACTGAATAAGTGTATTGTATTTCTTAAGTAATAGAATATACATGAGTGCCTTTATATGGGAGGCAGAGTGTGCAGTACAAGTAAGTGTGCTATACAAGTAAACAAGGTGGGCCTAAAACCCACATACCCTAATACACGTTAACAGCCCCCCTTAAACTTAAGGTGGATGTGAGACCAACTTGAGGTTGTCAACCAAAGTACGAAGACGTCCCTTAGGATGTGACTTAGTGAAGATATCTGTAAGTTGATCTTTAGAGGAGACTGAGATCAGCTTTAGAGCACCATGTACAAGATGATAACAGATAAAATGACAATCGATCTCGATGTGTTTAGTCCATTCATGGAAGACATTATTGTGAGCAATATGAATGGCACTCTGGTTGTCACAATAAAGAGGAGTAGCAGAGGATGTGGACACACCTAGTCTTTGAGAAGCCATCGTAGCCAAAGGAGCTCAGATGTGGTATCAGCAAGGGCACGATATTTTGCTTCAGTATTGGAGTGGGCCACATGAGTTTGTTACTTGCTTCGCCAAGAAATCAGAGAAGAACCAAGAAGAAAGCAATAACCAGTGGTGGACTTGCGATCAGTGGGATCTCTTGCCCAATTAGCATCAGAAAATGCACGGAGAACAAGAGGAGACTGAGCAGAGTAGAAAAGACCATGGAAGAGAGTGCCCTTTAGGTATCGAAGAATGCACACAACAGCAGCATAGTGAGTCGATTGTGGAGCAGACAGATATTGGCTCACCTGGTGAACAACATAGGAAATGTCTGGACGAGTGACAGTGAGATAAACTAGGTTGCCAACCAAGCGTCTGTAAAGAGAGGGATTAGACAATGGTTTCCCCCCTGAGGGAGTCAGATGCGCATTAAGCTCAACTGGAGTGTCAACAATCTTGCTATTAGTAAGTCCAGCTAGAGACAAGAGTTCAGAGGCATACTTAGCTTGAGTAATATAAAGTCCATCTGTAGAATGAGTGATTTCAAGACCCAAAAAGTAGCTGAGATGTCCAAGTTCTTTCATCTCAAACTGTTGACTGAGAAAATCCTTAAGTTCTTGTATGCCACTGAGGTCATCACCAGTTATGATAATATTATCCACATACAGGAGAAGTAAAATAGTGCCTTTGTCAGTGTGACAAAGAAATAAGACAGAATCATAATGACTGGCCATGAAACCCAAGTGAGAAATGGTAGAGCTGAATTTGGCAAACCAAGCTCGTGGAGCTTGTTTAAGGCCATAAAGTGCACGTCGAAGGTGACAAACCTTGTTTGATTCAATAGAGAGACTAGAAGGAGGTTGCATATAAACTTCTTCACTTAAATCCCCAATAAGGAATGCATTTTTGACATCCATCTAAAAAAGATCCTATTTACTAATAGCAGCAACAACTAAGAGGGCACGAACAGATGAGATACAAGCAACCAAAGCAAAGGTCTCTTCATAATCAATTCCATACTCCTGTGTAAAACCTTTTACAACAAGACGAGCTTTGTAGCGCTCAATGGACCCATCAGAGCGAGTCTTAATCTTGTAGATCCACTTACAACTAACCACAGATTTCTCAGGGGGGAGAGTCACCAAATCCCAAGTATGGTTTTTAGATAATGCATCAAGTTCCTCTTTCATTGCAATCTACCATAAAGGGTCAATGGAAGCCTCACAATAGGTGTAAGGCTCATGCAGTGTAGCAAGGGTAATGTAGCAATGATAGTCAAGTAAATCTGTAGGAATAGATCTTACCCGAGTTGAGTAACGAGGTGGAATGTCTTGTGCAAGATTTTCAGGTGGAGCAGGAGCAGGGGACTCAAGCTCAAGGTTGGGTAGCTTGTCTTTAACTTGTGCATCTTCCACTTGTTCATTAAAGGGTGAACTAGGAAAGGGATCAAAGGTATTTGGTGGTTGGACAGAGAAGTCTATAGGAGAATCAGGAGTAACTACAGGAGGATCAGGAGCAGCTATAGAAGGAATATGTGCCTCATCTGGAAAAAGATCTAAGACAGAGGAGGAAGATAGGGAGGCACAGAAGTGAGAGAGCTCGACAAAGGAGCGATGTTCCCAAAAGGCAACATTGTAGGACATACGAAGACGATGAGATATAGGATCATAACATCGATACTCCTTTTGAGTTTCGCCATAGCCAAGAAAAAAACAAAGCCTTGATCGAGGCTCAAGTTTGTTATGCTCATATGGCTGAAGAAGAATGAAACAAGCAGAATCGAAGGAGCAAAGGTGGTGATAGTTTGGAGGTGACCCAAAAAGGCGCTCATATGAAGTTTGATTTTGGATAATAGGACTTGGAATGCGATTAATAGCATGAACAGCATGAAGAGCAGCTTCACCCTAAAAAGGAGCAGGAACTTTGGTAGAGAGAAGGAGGGCACGAACAATGTCAAGAATATGATGAAATTTTCATTCGGTTCTACCATTTTGCTGAGAGGTATCTGTACAAGTTAGAGGATGAACAATGCCATAGGAACGCAAAACAGCTTGGAAAGCATATTGAGTGTACTCAAGAGCATTATTAGATCGAAAAATTTTGATACGTTTGGAAAATTGAGTTTCAACCATTTTTGCAAAATTAGAATATACTTGCAATAATTTAGAACGATGTTTCATATGAAAAATCCAGCTATAGCGGGAATAATTATCAAGAAAGACAACAAAATATCGAGATCCACCAATACTAGAGACAGAGGAAGGCCCCTAGACATCAGAATAAATTAGGTCAAAGATATCAGTGGACATTGATTCACTAGTATTGAAAGGCAAAGCTGGTTGTTTTCCTAATTGACATGAAACACAATCAAAATTTTCAGTGGACACTGAACCTAACAAACCTCTAGAAGCCAAGTGTTGTACCTAAGAGGAAGATGCATGAACAAGTCAGGCATGCCAACGTGCAAGGGAAGGAATAGAAGAAACTGCAGCAGCTGCAACAACAAAAACAGGAGCAACAAGTGGAAGACGAAGGTTGTCCATGGGAAACATACGCCCAACTCCGGGACCAGTCCCAAGCTCCTGTCTCGTCCTTGGATCTTGCACAATACACCCAAAATAATAAAAGATAATGCAATAACCTAACTTAGCTAATTGTGCCACAGAAAATAAATTGTAAGAAAGGTCAAGAACATTAAAGACACCAGGAACCGAGAGGTTGGAGGTCAAAACAAAACCTATATTTATGACTAGACATTGTGGAACCATTTGTTGTACGAATATTAAGAGGGTGTGGTGCAGGTTTAAGTTCAAAAAATAAGGACGAGTGAGGTCATGTGATTACAACAAGCAGAATCCATAAGCCAAGAGGAAGGAGACATACCAGATAAAGCTGAGAGAGAAGAGGAATAAGATGCATTACCAACCATATGAATGACGTTAACGATGATGTTTTTAAGGTCATCTGTGGACATGGTGAAAGTGCGTCCTAAAGACTTAGACTGTGCAGAGACAGGAGCCATTGGTTGGATACTCTCAGTGTTAGCAATAGTGGCAGCAGAAATTGAAATAGCTGATTTGTTGCGATGATAGCAAGTTTCAATATTGTGGCCAAAATGTTTGCAAAAATTGCAAAAACGTTTGCTGGATTGTTGGTGATGATTATTGCAACAAGAAAAAGACCTGTCCTTATTCTTCATTTAGAAGCAAAATATGCAAAAATGGACTGCAAAAATGAAATCTATGCGAAAAATTGGGTAAGGAGCACTTGGACTGAAAAAGTCAACCATGGCAAAAGTCAACGGTCAATGCTAGTCAAAGTCAACGATCACAATCAATGACGGTTGACGCGGCAAGTCAACGGTGATGTAAGCATGATAACGTCAGCAGATGATGTGGCATTGACGTGGCAGTGATGACATCAGCAGGTAACCCAGAGGCGCGTGGATCAACTTTGCCGAAACTTTGGACGGCACGTGAGGGCGCGTGGGCTATTCGATGAAGCCGATTCTTTTTTGAAGATGTAGATCGGAGAAATTCGATTCTGATGGTGTCGGCAGCAACAAGATCGGAGCAACCTTGGTGGTGCGTGAAGCACGTGGAAGATTTTGCCGAAACTTTGACCAGCACATGGCAGTGAGTGGATGGTCAGATGAGGATGTTTTTGGCAGCGTTGTTTAGAGGGATTGAAAAGCTACACGGTGATATGTATTATGTCCTAATCAGAGGTCAGAGGTGATAAATTCGATGATGGCAGTGGTTTTGGCGGTGGAGGAGGAGCTTCTGGCGACGGAGATTCAACCCTGAGGACCTCTGACGGCGGTGAAGCAGTCGGGAGAGGGCACTGAAAGGGTTTATGGACCATAGAAGTCGAGGCAGCAGAAAATACCGACAAAACAAGACTGCAAGAACAAGAAAATTAGTGTAGTGGCTCTGATACCATGTTAGAAATACTGAATAAGTGTATTATATTTCTCAAGTAATAGAATATACATGAGTGCCTTTATATAGGAGGCAAAGTGTGCAGTACAAGTAAGTGTGCTATACAAGTAAATAAGGTGGGCCTAAAGCCCACATACCATAATACACGTTAACAACTACCTTTTTTTTAATGGTTGACTTTTGGCATTTCATTCCTATATTCCCTTTTTTGGATAATTCTGTATTGTTGGGATGTTCTCTACTTTCCCAATATGGACAGTGCGATCTATTTGTTGAACAATGACAATTAGGTTCTTAGCATGCTCTATACATAGACACAAATCATTCATAGAGCATATTTTTTTAGGTGATTTTGAATTTAGACATTGATAGGTTAAGGAACAGACTGATTGTTTGGGCTTCAATCAGGGTCTTTATCTAGGGTAGGAGCTAGAGAATTTTCTTGGATTAATCTTATATAGCTTTGTAAATCATTCGAATCCACAATCTTTTCTTCCTCATATGCAGTCAACCTGGTACCTTTCTGTGCCAGGGGTATGTCTTTCCCCTTAAGGTGATGGATTTTGTTCTAATTGTTCATTAGCATGAAAAGTATGTTGGTGCTATCTTCACCATGTGCTTGATCACGGCATGCTGGATAGTTCCTTGGTAACCTTGGAGGCTTGAATTTCCTACATATGAAACTTAACAATTTGAAGATTTAGCTTGGAAACTTGACATTGATGATCTCTTCAAGCTACCTAGTTATAAAATGAGAACCATGTTAATTTAGAGTTTATGGAGTAAAATGCTTGTTGGAAATAATTTTTTTTTTTTTTTTGAGAGAGTTTCAACCTATGACGTCCACTCCTGATAATTGCTCTTTTATTATTAGACCAAGACACCAGTCAATTTTTGGTGTAGGTGGGGATTGAACTCTAGATCTCTTATTCAGCCATTAGAGACTTTATCAATTGAGCTAATTGGAACCCACTTGTTGGATATAAGCTTATTAGCTATTTTCTTGAGAAGTTAATGTTTTTTAATAGGTAAATAATTGGATGATACTTCCTAAAAAGTTAATGTTAAATTAAAGATCTACTTTCCGGCAAAAGTAGTTCATTCTAAGAATTCGAAGTACTTTAATTTTATGCACCTATAGTAACCTTTGAAAATTATTATCATCTAAATCACTCATTAAATGATTCAATTTCCTAGTTAAATTTCTAGTGCTCATAGGTATGATCTTTGCTAGTTCCCTATCCCAGATTTCAAAATGCCCCCTTTGGCCAAGTTTGGCTGTGTCATCTTTCCATCTTCACAAAAATGTCTTATTTATTCTCTTGCACTCTGTTGTCAAATTTTTATTTTGTGTGTTACAAATATATGCAAATGTGCTTACTGGTATCATATTTCTAAATTTTATGTCTTGTTGCCCTTCACATTTTTTACCACATTTATTAGTATTGGTCAACCGTTTTGATTAGATTTTCCCAGTATTATTCTGATTTGGACCATAATGGACTGTCAAGATAATTGAATCTGATGTTGTTTTGTGTCTAGGTTGGCTCAATAGAGGAAGAGTTGGTGTACACTGTCAACTCTCTAAACTTTCATCTTGTAAGATTCTGTATTTCCATTTGATCTCTTTTTAAATTATTTTTTTGATAGCTTGTACTTTTACTGATAACTTATATCTTTGCCATTGAAGTGTTTGGTGCTTTTTCTATGTTGATCTGCTTCCTGCCTAAGTTCTTATCTGGCAACCTTCTGTTTCAGGTGCATTACACTTTCACAACTGCAGGGTCTGATGGTGGTCTTAATTTCTGGGACAAAGACAGTAAACAGAGACTCAAGGTATCTCCTAAGAATACATATATAGTTTTTAGCTCAATTCACATTTGAACCATTTTCATGGTATTCATGCATTTCAATTCAGTCAGGGTTTTATCTTCTTAATTCTAAACTGATTATAGATGCTTTTGTCAATGAGTGTTTCAAAAGAAAAATGTCAGTGTTTTTCGCGCGCACACAATTCTTGCTGACCTATAATATTATCCTGAATCTATTGTATAATATAAGGCCAAAGAAAAGGGGAATCTAACATACAACATTCTGTTTTCTATAGTAACCATGGCTACGGACTTTTCTAACTGAATTATTTCTATGTAACACTACTTTTTTCTTCACGCCATGGGAATTTGCACTCAACCCATACCCTGCAGTACTTTCAACAATGATGGTTCAAGATCATTTGGTTAGAGATTTCTAGTATCGTTGTTTAAGTATTATGGAAATATGTGTGGGTTAAAAAGTGTTCTAAAAATACGTGTTTCAGTGTTTAAAAATACCCTGCAGTATACCTGGTTTCATTTTTCTTACAATCAATAATGATTTAATCTCGAGTTCAGTCTCTTTTTCCTTCTCATTTACTTCTCAATTGTAATCAACCACATGAATTTCTTGAAGTTCTCTCTCTCTCTCTCTCTCTCTCTCTCTCTCACACACACACACACACACATAGACCTTCACATACAAATATGTAAAAGCGTATTTCCAATATTTGCATGTTGTATCAGTAGGGCTGCCATGATCATGTTGTAGGTATCTTTGAAGCTAATGAATGTTCTGTTTTGGAAACCTTCACATCCAAATATGCAAAAGGAAATATCCAATATTTAAACGATGTATAAGTAGGGCTTCCATTATCATGTTGTAGGTATCTTTGAAGTTAATCAAATATTCTGTTTTGGAAATAAGAATAATTATATTCATTGATTTATGCAGTTCATGTTGGTGACTATGTTTTGTAAGGTTGAATTTATTCAACCATCTAATTGGCTTTATTCCGTGCCAAATTTGCTTGTAATTCAGTATTTAGTAACCCTGTATTTAGGTGGGTTTAATGTAAGGGTAGTGAGTGAGATAGAGTGAAGATTGCTCAAGAGTGTGCAAGAAAACAGAGACTCGCGGCTGGGACTCGCGGGTGACTCGCGGCTGCAAGCCGCCAGACACAGCACACGTGCCAAGCATGCTGGAAGGTGAACAGTCATGCAAGCTGGAGCACTACAGGACAAAACATGACAACTGGCCATACGGTTATCTCGCGACTGGATCTCGCGACTTAGTCAAGCCGCGAGGTCAAGCCGCGAGCCACCCCTGTTTTGTAAAACCTGACGTTTCACATTCCTCTCCCACTCCAATATAAATACCCCTTTTACCCACGATTGTGAGAGAGCTTCCAGAGAGAATTTTGAGAGAGAAACCCTAAAGAAAACCAAGATTGATTCACCCACAATCTATACATTAGAGTCTCTTCAAATTCCTCATCTCTCTTCCTCTCCATAGCCAAATCCTTGAGAGGCCATTATACCAAACCTGGTTCTCACCATCATCATCACTGTGAGACAGCTGTTTGGATATCTGGGAAGCAGTTAGGAAGGAACCAATCTTCATTGGTTGATGCTACGGTCTAGTAGTGGAATCCGGGAAGCTAGAAAAGAAAAAGGTTCGGCGCAACCTCGTTGGAGCAAGAAGCTTGGAGGGCTTAGGTGCACTGGGTAGATTAGGCTTGGAGGGTCTATTGCTGTCCATGTATCCCAACTGTATTTTCTAGTGGATTGTTTACCGCTTGGAGGGCGGCGGAGAGGTTTTACGCCGAGGGCTTCGGTTTCCTCTTCGATAACACATCGCGTGTTGTCTTTGTGTTTGCATCTTCCTTCCTCTCTATCTTTGCCTTTTTATTATCTGCTGTGGATTATATTTTGTTTTGGCTTAGATAGTTTTTACCAATTCCATATTATAGCATATGTTAAGTTTCCGCACACTAGTTGTTTGACATATTGCTTGAATTGGTTAAGTTGTAATTTGGGGGTCTAAACGTTCAAAGGTGTTTATACACGTTTTTGAACTTTCATTTGGTATCAGAGCGGGTACACTGTTATTGGTTTCATTACCATTGTGTGATCCTTGACTCCCTTTTGAGATGGATAGGTCTCAATCCCTAAATGCACCTCCATATTTTGATGGTAGTAATTATGCTTTTTGGAAGGTTCGCATGAGAGCATTTCTGTGCTCCATTGATGAATCTGTTTGGGATGCAGTTGAGAGTGGTTGGACTAGACCTGAGGCAGCCAAATCCACATGGGATAAGGCAGCACTCGCTGCATCTAATGCTAACAGTAAAGCTTTAAATGCTATTTTCTGTGGTGTGTCTCCAGATGAATTTCACAGGATTTCTCACATCACCGTTGCCAAAGAAGCATGGGAGATATTGGAAACTACCTACGAAGGCACGAAGAAAGTGAAAGACACCAAGTTGCAAATGCTGACCACTCGGTTTGAGGAGCTCAAAATGAGTGAGGATGAGTCCTTCGACTCTTTCTATGGGAAGCTGAATGAGGTGGTAGTCAGCAAGTTCAATTTGGAGGAGAAAACAGAGGATTCTAAAATTGTAAGGAAGATCCTTCGATCATTGCCGGAAAGTTTTCGTGCTAAAGTGACAGCGATTGAAGAGAGCAAGGACCTAGATGACATCAAAGTCCAAGAGCTGGTTGGTTCTCTTCAGACTTATGAGATGTCGCTGCCCAATCAACGGAAGAGTAAATCTCTTGCTCTTAAGACCATTAATGAGAAGGTAGAAGTCCATGACTCATCGGAAGATGATGTGGTTGACAAAGATGTTGCATACCTTGTCAAAAATTTCAGAAAGTTCTTGAAATTCAAAAATAATGGCAAATTTGATGATAAAAGAAAATTCCAAAGTTCTGGAAGGGAGAAAAGGGAATTCAAAAAGAAAGATGGAAAAGAATCCCAACCTACACAAGGTGTCACTTGCTTCGAATGTAACGGGCATGGACATTTTAAGAAGGAATGTCCGAATTATTTGAAATCGAAAGGTAAAGTGTATGCCACGACATTGAGTGACTCGGATTTGTCTGACTCAGAATCTGAAGAGAGTTGTGATGGAGAGGGGAACTATTCAGCTTTTATGATTATTGCTCATGTTGAGTCTTCAGATGATTTGAACCGGCTTGTACAAGACCTTGGAGAACATAGTGATGATGAATCACTAGGAATTGTTGAAGAATCAGATGCTGAACAAGATGAAAGCACAGCAAATCTTCAAGAGAATTATAACTCACTCTTGGAGAAGTCGGGTTAGTACACAAGGGTGGCCAAGGTTGCTGTGAGAAAAATGAAGAAGGCAGAGGATGACTACAAAAGTCTCCTAATCCGATATAGGGAGGCCAAATGCGAGATAGAAACTTTGAATGGTGAGCTGTCAGAAGCTTACACAAAAGTGAGATTTCTTGAGAATGAGGTTGTGCAAGCACATGCTAAAATAGAAAGGGTCACCACCAAGAAGCTGGATGATGTTATCTCATCTCAAAAGAGCTTTTCAGACAAATCCGGATTGGGATATACCGGAGGAAGTAGTTCATCTGGAAATGTCACTAAAGAAGTGAAGTTTGTAAAGGCCAAAGATCTAGTTGTAGCTGACCTTACTGATGAGAAGCTCAAGATAGAGGAGAAGAAGAATGTGGTGAACCAACGGATGCTGAATCCCCGTAGTCAATCTGTGGGCAGGTCTGAATCTCGTGCCAAGTCACGTCCACGACCACAAAGAGGTCCTAGATCAACTTATGTGTGTCATCATTGTGGACTTCAAGGGCATACTCGACCAAATTGCCAAAAGCTGAGAGCAAAGAAAAGTGCAACTCCTCAAAGGTCAGGAGGACCTAGAAATGATAGAAGAAATTGGGCAGGTGATCAATCTAGAGATCAGAATGGTGATCCCGGAATGATGAACGTGATGAAGATGATTGGTGCATTCACCAACTGCTTGGAAAGCTTCTCACGAAGGTTTGAAAGCCCTAACTCCCGTACCCAATCCTATAAGGAAATCACCCCAAACGCAAGTGACGTGTGGGTGAAAAAGGGTACTCATGCATAAGCATTACAACATGTCCATGCATTAATACTTCCTATGTTTTGTGACGATGTTTGTTTGTTTGCTTGCTGTTTTTGCTGCTGTTTGTTTGCTTATCTACTTGTGCATATTTTTGTTTTTGATCAATCTTTTTCTTCTTATGTGTCAAAAATCCAAAAATCACATAAAAAATTAGAAAATCAAAAGTTTGATTGACATTGTTGAGTTTTTGTCTCAAAACATGTTTTGCCTTGTACCCTTGTGCTAATGGCTTTGTGCATTTTCGAGCATTGCTTGTTTCTTTGCACTCATATCTCTGTGGGAGAAATTTTGAAATCTTTGTGATTGTTGTAAATAGATCTTCAAACTTGTCATGAATGATTAGTGAATGGTTTTGTTGATCTTGAGACATGCATAGACTTGTGTCTATATATCTTCCCACTCTTTATTTTTGTTTTTGCTAAAAAGAGCTCACCAAATGTAAATCTCCAAATGAAAAGAGATATTGAGCTGCAAAAGCCTGTCGCACATACTAGTATTCGACTAGGAAAAAGGGAAAGCGACCAAAAATTAAAGAGAAATGTTTATTCAAAAGGCCAAAGGCTTGTTTCTTAAAGAGATTTATCAAATTTCTCTCTCACAATGAGAGGTGTTGTCTCAAAAGGATCAAAAAGATCAAATGTTATGATTGAAAATGGAGTCAAATGTAAAGCTCCAAGTCATGTTATCAAGTTTTGTGGGAGGTCATATATACATATTTCTATAAGTGAGATAGATCACATGATCTAGTGCTAATTGTGTATGCCTTGGTTGAATTGATCATTGAAGTTTCACATTAGACTAAGGACTATCTCATTGTTGATATCCACACACAACACACAAGTTTATGTTCAAAGAATGCCATAATCATTTGTGTAATTGTACTTGATGAAATATGTTTTTCACATGCTCAATCTTTGTTGTTTCAAGCACAAAAAGATTTTTGAGTGTTTTAGGTGTTTTTGGAAAGTATTTTGTTGAAAAATCTGAAAATTTCAAAAATCCAGTTTTTCCCTGTTTTGGCGACTCAGTCGCGGGTATGTCAAGTCGCGAGCCTCAGTCGCGTGTTCGCGGGTCCATTTTGGCGACTTGTTCGCGAGTGAAAGGTCCAGTCGCGAGGTTATTCAGAGATTTTCGTGGCTCAGCTCGCGACTCCCTCGCGGGTAGACCTTCCAGTCGCGAAAAACACTTAGAAAAATTTTTTTCAAAATTTTTCCTTTGAGGGTCTTGGCGGCTCAACCTGGCGACTTACTGGCGACTCACCTCAGTCGCGAAAAACGCGTGTTTGGCAAAAATAGGGACAGTTTTTAAAAGCGTTTTTCAATTTTCCCTCGAACATTTGTGAACTGTTCATCTTCTCTCTAAAATATCTCCTTCCCAAACACTCCGTGCTCCCATTTTCAATCTCCATTGTTGCATATTTTCTGCTCAAATTCTTCATGTCACAGGTATGGGTTTTCAGTTTCGAACTCATTTCTACTTGATTTTGTGTTTTTCCCCTTGATTTTTTTTTATATGTTTATGATTTAGAAATGGGTTTGTGTTTCGGCTATTGCTCTTTGTTCATGCTTAGCTTGCTGATGATCTTGCTAAAGTTTGTTTTGTTCTTAGTTGTCTTCATCCTGTGCTTAGCTAAGTGTGTCTTTTATTTTATCTGATATTGAGCTGTTGAGTTGTTCTCAAAATGTTCCGTTTGATGATGTGCATGTTCTATTGTGTTAATCTGTTGGGAACATCTGCTAGTTTCAAAATGCTGATTGTGTGTCATATCATTTTTCCATTATATGTCTCATTGACATATATCTGCCTTTAGGATAGTTTCTCCATGTTGTTCTTGTGTTTTGGCTTGTTTATCCATGTGGTTGCTCTAAGTAGCTTATTGTTTAAGTGTGCAAGTTCATCTGTGTGGCTGTAATCTCTTTGTTAATTACATGGTACTGACTCTGTTTACACACATATTGTTCTATGCTGTGGTGGCCTCTTCTGATTGTTCACAGATGGCTCCCTCACCTCCGAAAAGGAAAACTCCTGCAAAGAAGGCTGACAAAAGATTGAAAATGGATTCTAAACTGTTTAGGTCAGTTCATCACTTTGAGAGATACAAGGATATCTTCTTGAAAGCAGGAATTATTCAAGAAAGATTTGTAGATTTGGAAGACTTAAGACAATCCTTTATCCCCAGCTGTTTTGAAGGAAGAGGATGGGAAAAGCTTCTGAGTGATTTCCCTGTAGTATGTGAACCCCTGATTAGGGAATTTTATTCAAATGCTGTGATAAAGGAGAATGAGTTAAACTGCTGGGTTAGAGGTAAAGAATTCATTTTGGATGCACATGTCATAGATGATGTGCTAGGGCTTGAAGATTTAGAAGATCAGGAATTTATCAATTACAAGGATAGGAGTGTTTCTATTGAAACAGTTCAACAAAGGATAGGTGGGCAGAGAGAAGGGAAATGTTTGAATACCACTGCCTTTCCAGTGGACATGAGGTGCCTAACAATAATCATGATGTTTAACCTCTATCCCATAAAGAAGTTGACTACAATCAACTGTGCTAGAGCAATCTTTCTGATGGATCTTAAAGAAAAGAATTTCATTGACATAAGTTCCCACATATATGACACCATTGTGGATGAGACAAGAAAAACCTCTAGGCCAAAATTGATCTTTCCCAGTTTGCTAATGAGGATTTTTAGAAGAAAGGGTGTTCCAATCCCTCAAGACATCAGTCCCATGTCCACACCCTCTGCAATTAACAAGCTTACCTGCAAAAGGATAAGTGTTAGACTTCCAGGAGAAGAAGATGAAGGTGATGAAGGAGAGGGTGTCCCAATGGAGACTGAAGCAGAGGTAGCAGGGCATGCATCAACCTCAACACCCAGGAGGAGTAGCAAAAGGCCTAGAGCATCAACTTCTTCAGATACACCTCCAGATGCTTTTCAAATCATTCTGGAACGACTTGATGGGATCAGAGTAGTCCAGACTGAGCACTCTGAGAGAATGAGAGCCATGCAGGACCAGATTGATGTTTTGTCTGCAAAACTTGACAGCTTCACCACCCAGCATGAACAGTGACCCTTTGGCCATTCCGGTCAAAAAGGGGGAGAATGTTATGTTTCTTTCTGTTGTTAATGACATTGATGATGAGAAGCAGTAAAGCAGCTCTTAAGGGGGAGTAATGTGTTGAGGGGGAGTTGTCAAAGTTGTCAAAATCAGAGACCTTGTTTATATATGCTTATGTTTTGAGTATTTTGTGTTATTTTGATGCTGTTATTCAGGATTCTTTTTGGCTGTACCCTTGTGCTTTTGTAAGCTTTTAGGGTTTTTGTTTTATGCATAGTTTGTAGGCTTTATGGTATGTACCTTGCTTTATGCAGCCTTTATGCTATGTTGAAATCAGTACTTTAATCTAAATGTCTTGCATTTTGATCTTTGTACTGTCACTCTTGTGCCCTTGTAGGATTGTTCCTAGATGCATATACCTTGTGTACTATGCATTGGTTGAGTGTTGAACATACAAGTGTCTTGCCTTGTGCTTGTTAACTTGTATGTCCTTGTGTTCATTCCAAGTGTGAATGAGCACTGTGACCACTACTTTGTGGTGTTCACTTGGTTGATCAAGCCATGGTTTGTTTCTTAACTCCATCTTTGCTTGATCACATATTGCCTGTTTCATATGCATGTTATGATTTTCTGCCTACAATGATCATGGTGTATTCTTGTGTTTCAGGAGTATTATGTTCATATGATTCAAGTGCTTCACAGCTTCTAGAGTTAGGTGTGAGTGAGTTTTGTTCAACTGTTCCCAACTCACATGTTAAGTCTAGAGTCTGTTTTAGGGTTTTGTCACGGAATAGCCAAAGGGGGAGATTGTAAGGTTGAATTTATTCATCCATCTAATTGGCTTTATTCCGTGCCAAATTTGCTTGTAATTCAGCATTTAGTAACCCTGTATTTAGGTGGGTTTGATGTAAGGGTAGTGAGTGAGATAGAGTGAAGATTGCTCAAGAGTGTGCAAGAAAACAGAGACTCGCGGCTGGGACTCGCGGGTGACTCGCGGCTGCAAGCCGCCAGACGCACACACGTGCCAAGCATGCTGGAAGGTGAACAGTCATGCAAGCTGGAGCACTACAGGACAAAACAGGACAACTGGCCATACGGTTATCTCGCGACTGGATCTCGCGACTTAGTCAAGCCGCGAGGTCAAGCCGCGAGCCACCCCTGTTTTGTAAAACCTGACGTTTCACATTCCTCTCCCACTCCAATATAAATACCCCTTTTACCCACGATTGTGAGAGAGCTTCCAGAGAGAATTTTGAGAGAGAAACCCTAAAGAAAAACAAGATTGATTCACCCACAATCTATACATTAGAGTCTCTTCAAATTCCTCATCTCTCTTCCTCTCCATAGCCAAATCCTTGAGAGGCCATTATACCAAACCTGGTTCTCACCATCATCATCACTGTGAGACAGCTGTTTGGATATCTGGGAAGCAGTTAGGAAGGAACCAATCTTCATTGGTTGATGCTACGGTCTAGTAGTGGAATCCGGGAAGCTAGAAAAGAAAAAGGTTCGGCGCAACCTCGTTGGAGCAAGAAGCTTGGAGGGCTTAGGTGCACTGGGTAGATTAGGCTTGGAGGGTCTATTGCTGTCCATGTATCCCAACTGTATTTTCTAGTGGATTGTTTACCGCTTGGAGGGCGGCGGAGAGGTTTTACGCCGAGGGCTTCGGTTTCCTCTTCGATAACACATCGCGTGTTGTCTTTGTGTTTGCATCTTCCTTCCTCTCTATCTTTGCCTTTTTATTATCTGCTGTGGATTATATTTTGTTTTGGCTTAGATAGTTTTTACCAATTCCATATTATAGCATATGTTAAGTTTCCGCTCACTAGTTGTTTGACATATTGCTTGAATCGGTTAAGTTGTAATTTGGGGGTCTAAACGTTCAAAGGTGTTTATACACGTTTTTGAACTTTCATGTTTGGTGCGTTGTAAACACATTGCACATAATATGCACATTTAGCCAATCCATATATACCAACCGAACTATTTAACATCTTGTGCTTAGTTAACATTCTTGATTAAAATTTCTAGTAAACCACGTCTTGGCTATACAGCCCTCTCTCTTGTTCTCACTTTCTCTGAAACTAGATATGTTTTCTAAGAGGATGGTGAATAAAATAATGGCTGTTAGAATATGAAATCATTTTCTTGGAGTGGTCTAATCAGATAGTATTTAGTGTGATATGTTTGAGAAACCTTTCAAGTCCCGGGATAACCTTTGTGATATGGAAGAAATGTGATTGAATGAGATCTGGCTTATAGGATCAATATTTGGGCACCAAACTTTCGTAGATATTATAGTTATGTCTGTTAGTTTTTAGACCCCTTAACACAATATGTTTAACTTAATATTAAGCCAAGTTGATTAACAAGTTTGTTAATTAAATCTAGATTAAACAAATATGTGTAAAACAAATATAACACGGAAAGTGAAGAATATAGATTTGATGATCCAGGAAAACCAAACTAGTAAAACCTGGGGAGGATTTAACCTAGCTATCCTCAAGGTAAAAACAAATCCACTATGAAAGAATTGAAGTTTGTACAATAAGACTTAGACCACTAACATCTTATTGCTACCTTGTGTAGAAAACTTGCTACTATGATCACGTGACAGCTTCGAGTCCACGGACTACTTCTTTCCTTGATTTACAGCAACCACAAGTTCTCCTACTTATGACTTTGAGACACCTCTCAAAGGTTTCAGATCTTCTTGAAAGTTCTTTATGTAGCAATTGAAGAAATCATCAAGTTTTTGATGTGAATCTTGATCTTGATAGCTTTATGTGTGTGTTTGAAGGTAAACATCTCTCAGATCTCACAAAAGATTCAACACATAACTCAACAAAGACTTATAAAACGTAGCTAGGGTTTTTCCTTTTATATTTGGAGTGAAACACTTAACCCTACACGTCATATGGGCTTGGGCTGATTTGAGAATTCTGCAGAAAATTACTTATCCACGATTTTCGATCGATTAAGTCTAATTTTCGATCGATCAAGCCTTGCAGAAATTGAATAGTAATTTCCTGCAATT
This sequence comes from Quercus tomentella, assembly GCA_028535165.1. Lineage (NCBI taxonomy): Eukaryota > Viridiplantae > Streptophyta > Magnoliopsida > Fagales > Fagaceae > Quercus > Quercus tomentella. The sequence continues at coordinate 49,557,365 of JAPQVY010000068.1, forward strand.
ACTTGATACAAAACTTACATCAAACCAAACTTTGAGCACATCTAAACCTAGACTAAATGTTTTGATCATGGTTTGCCAACTTATACAAATTGAAGTTCTAATACATTAGTTCCTAAAGTCTTAGAACCTAACAATGTGAACTTAATAATGGACACTCTTGGCCTGAAACCTATCCACCAAAAGCATATATTATTGTAAATTGGCTTGAAACAATAGTTTTTGTCCTTTTATTTTTTTATATTTAAGTTGGCACCGAATTTTTTTGATCATTGTTATTTTTTCTGAAGGTGTGCTATGACTGGAATAAGGGTGTAGAAAATCACACTCTAGCAATTACGATGACCAACATTTTCCTACATCTTCCACAAGTTAGTCATTTGTATATGTTTTAGGGTTTATAATTGTATATGGTTTGGTTTAGACAAAAAAAAAAAAAAAATGTATATGATTTATTTACTAAGTTGTTTCTCTATCCTTCGGAACACCCTTGTGAAAAGTGCAACTTTCTTTTTTCGATCCAGGAGTCTGAGGTTAAAAGCAAAGCCAAATCCAAAACGATAGGCCAAAAGCGAATTGACCCCTTGTGATAAATTAACCAATTAATTTAGCCAAGTGAATTAATTAAGTTAATTAACATACAAACTCGTGGTAGCACAAACACATCACCAATAAACTAAGTATGCAGTGGAAAATAAATTGACACGGTGATTTGTTTACGAATGGGGAAAACCAACATGGCAAAAACCCCACCGGGTGATTTTAAGGTCACCACTCCCGAAATTCCACTATTATCACAACAAGCGGTTACAAGTAAAGGAATCACATTACCTTATACCAACCTACAATTGAACCTTTACCCCAATACCTAATTGGACTTGTTATGTAGTGACAATTTCTCCTTTTGATGCACGGCTCCCAGTATGTGACTAACCAATTGCGCAAATCTCAGTATGCGACTTCAATCACCAACTAGAGAAGGTTGTTGGCTACAAAGTTCTTCAATTCATCCCAACGATGAAGATCAAGAAGATGCTTGGTCACAAAATCCTACGGTGCACAAACACAGTAACTTCTTCACAAGAATGATGAACTAGGGCAAATTCTGTCTCCGGTCACAATTTGCTTGAACAAACTTTGCTCAACACTTGTACAACTTGTGAATACTTTGACGGCCCTTAAAATAATCCTTTTATATGTCTAGGGTTGTGAGAGAAGAAAGCCTAAACACATAAACACGGATTGGAGTCAAAATAGAACTGAAACTCTATTTTTCATAAACCTCGACGGATGCCTATCTGTCGAGCTGCTGTCGAGTAGCTGTCGAGCCACGAGGCTGGAACAGCTTCTTAAGCTCGATAGATGGCTAGCTGTCAAGTTTTAATGACGGGCACTTCTTCAGCTTGTTTCTTGGACAGACTCGCATGGCTTTAACACTTAATCTTGAAACAAAGTTTCTTAAAGTATTAAACACATTCTAGATTTACCCAAATACAAGCAAAGTGCGTTTTGTCAAAGGATTAACCAATTACATAAAATAGTGACATATGTTCCTACAAGTGAATCACATATGTCCTAACAATCTCCCCCTTTGGCAATCCGTGACAAAATCACAACAAACAAATGAGATATGAGAGAAGTCATAAATCACTCAACTCATATTCACTTGTTGAATACAATAAAATCTATCCTAACACAAACTCTTGAAAAATTTTGCAAGAAGAGAGTTTATGGCAAGAAGACTTTGACAACTTGAATTTCTGAAACACTTTAAACAAAACTCATCAAGGCATCTTTGTTTGAAATAGAATTAATAGATTGCATACAAGTATAAGAAGTATGTGTATAAAGAGAGAAAAGAAACAACACATGTAAGGGTAGGTGAAAGAAACATACATCAACATATAAAGAAAATAAGTATAATGTATGTCAATAATGGTCACAAGACCTAAGGTACAAGAATAAATGTATCTCAAATAGAAATAAAAGAAAAAGATACAAGTAATCCTCACTACATCCCTCAAAAATCAACACTCCCTCTAATAAAAAATGTCCTATACTAACTCTCCCCCTAAGAATGACTACTCTTATATCCAAAACTACTTCCCCTTTTTATCACGAGTGACAAAGGGTAGGAGTGTCAAGTAGACATCTCATCGGTAGAGCTAGCATCTCCATCATCATCATCATCGGAAGCATCATCGTCATCACCATCATCATCATCCTTATCCTCAGAATCAGAAGCCATTGGAGGAGGTGGAGGAGAAGCCTCAGGAGCGAAGCCACCCATGATCGCCTGCCGCCGTGTAATATGGCTGACACGAACGTTCACCTGATACAGCTCTGTGGAGAGTGTATCAAGGCGAGCATCCATGCGCTGTAGTTGCGCCATGATGTCCCCGAGTGACACATCGCTCGTAGAAGAGGAGGGAGCGGATGTGGATGGAGCAGATCGAGATGGAGTTGAATGGGAGGGAGAAGCTGCTAAATCCGACTGCCGTGACCTAAACTGCGCCTCACTACGTTTAATGGTAGCGGCGTCTATGGCACACATGATAGAAAAATGGTTGGAAGAGGAAAAAGGAACAAAAAAATGGCATAAAATCCGCGTGATAGCCGAAGGGAAAATGAGCTTATCATGGGTAGCCGTATCCCTATACACATCTATAATAGAAAGAATAAAATGTGAAGGAAAATCTATAGTGAGGTGCTCTAACAAAGAAAGCAAAAATCAAGCACGAGGCTCTGTGATAGAGTTATAGTGAGAGAGTGGGTGCAAAACAAAAATCATCACCATGTTAATAAATCTAAGACCTTTAGCAAAGGCCTTACATGGTGTAAACTGACGATCACCCTAATCAGAAGGGCACTCGCAGAAAGCAAAAATCATCTCGTCTTTGGACACAATCCTCAGACGCTCATATCCGGGGTAGTCAGGATGCTCTACCCTTAGAACACGGAGCACATCGGATACCAACTCCGGTGTGACAACAATGCGTGTGCCTCGAACGCGAGTATGAAAGAGAGGTACTGAAAAATCGAGTCCATACATGTTAGAGTAAAACTCCTGGATCAGCACTGAAGGACATGTGATTGGGACGTCACACAGTGACTCCCAACCCCGACTGTGAATAACATCGGGTAGGTCAGTGTCGGGGAAGTCCGCCAAAATGACTTGGCGTTCTGAATGAACACTTCGTCAAGAAAAGTTCTCCGAGAAGTCCTTCTGGGCATCCTCATAACGAAACCGAATAGAAGAGGGAGTAGGATCAGACGAAGACGATGCCCCGGAACGAAGAGGGTTCTAGGACGGAGCTGACTTACATTTAGGTGCCATAGACACGACTAATGTAAACAAAAAAGAGAGGGATAGAGAGAGACAAAGCTATTGAGAGAGAGATCGAGAGAAATGAAAACCGGATCGCACAGAACCTATATATAGAGGTTCAGTAAATCTCGACAGATAGAGGTGTCGAGAGGTGTTGAGACAAGTGTCGAGACAGGTGTCGAGAAACAAGACGTCGACAGATGCAGCTGACAAGAGGTGTCGAGGAAGAATTCATCAGACACAATTAAAGAAGCTCGATTGATCCACTAGCTATCGAGGAGCTATCGAGGATCCAAGAACTTTCTTGATCGATCCATATAGCTGTTGAGAAGGTGTCGAGATTGCGATAAGAAACAGCTTAAGAGCTTGACAGATAGACAGCCAGGTGTCGAGGAGGTGTCGAGATTGCTTAAAAACAGTTTTTCAAGAGGGGAAAAACACAGATATGAATGCAATCAAGCATGCAACTTAACCAAGGATCCAATCAACATTTTAAACTCTCAAAATCATCTTTCAACAGCAATTTTAAGCACAAAGATCCCAAACACACACATACACACTAAACAAGTCTAACCAATTTTATATTTAAAAAAAAAAGTTAAGACAGTTTAGTGAGCATACATTAACACATGTAAACCTTATGATGGTCAAATCACATTGTACCTGCACATGTATCAAGAGTAGCAAAAAATATTGCATGTTGTGTGTGAAAAACATTGCAAGATTACATAAGTGTCTACATCTTATGACGATTTGAGATATGAGAAAATCGCTTTAACTCACACACAATCATAACTGTTTGATGGGGACTATCACCTTCGAGGTACATCCTATAACTCTCACATCTCCTAGAAGACACGCTTGCAATCATATTTAAAGCTTTTTGATTCTTTTTGCTTTTATTTTCTTTGCATATTTTCTTTTTAAGCAAATCATGCATGGGCATATAATAGATAGAAAAGAAATACCCAATTATGTTAAGCATTTGACATTGCATTTTTGCTATACCGAAGCATACATATGCCATTTTATGATTGGTGGGCAACAGTGGTGAGATGATTATTTATACCTTTCTCTTAGGATTTTCTAGTCCTTTCCGTCAAAAAGAGTGATACGAGTGTTAAGTACAAGAGATAACTTAATCTTACTCATCACAAACATGAGCCACAAAGTTCACTTGCTTAGTTGTGCATAGAGGTGCTTATCTAAGTTATAAGAGATACAAAGTTTAGAAAACTTTGTTTCAATGGCCATCCAAAGTACATAAGTACCAATGTACACAGAACATACACTATTTTTGTATTTTTCAATTTTTATTTTTATTTTTATATGAAAAAAAAATAAAAAAAAATAAAACAAAATTGAAAATAAGCAAACAAAAACATGTTAAGCAAAGCATAAAACTAGACTGACTTAAGACGAAAGCAAAAACACACAAGTTATGCAAACACAAACAAGAAGAAAGAGAGAGAAAAAGTGATAGAATCACTTGGAACCCTTTTCCTTCCACACCTTGGAAGAACCTTTCCTTTGATTAAACCCTTGAACCGGCGGTGAGGGGGAAGAATTGAAACCGTTCAAGTTTGAAAGGAACATGAGGGCTTTGAGAAGATCTCCAAAGGGAGAAAGAGAGGATTGAAGCTAATTCTGGCTTCCAGATGCTATCATGCCGTTGCTCTGTTGAGTGGCTAACCACTTATAGCAATTTGGTCGAGTATGACTGGCAACTCCACAATGATGACAGAGATGTTGCTTCTTTTGTTTAGGCTTTTGAGAGTTAGCCTTCTTAGTCCTAGGGTTTTTAGCTTCCTTCTTATCTTACTTAGGGGGTGCTCCTAAGATAGATTTACCCTTATCTATGTTCTCACTAGCTAAATCAGTTTCAACATCATTGTTTTCAATTTCAACATTATTCCTAGGAGGAACAAAAATAGTAGTACTAGTAGAAGCAATATTAGAAGAAGAGAAACCATACCATAAACCTGTTCGATCAGAAGCAGATTTCTAAAGACTGAGCATCTCATCAAGCTTTGCACTTGAAGTCCTCTCCAATTGAGCTCTGACTTGAAACAGCTTCGCTTCAAGCTTCTTGGTCTTCTCAGCCAAGAAATTATTTTCAAACCTCAATGCTCCAATAGTCTGATTAGCTTCATCAAACTTTGTGGAAAACTCTTCACGATCAAGTTCCACATCACTGAGCTTTTTGGTGGCCAGCCTGTAAAATTTCTTATGTTTCTCAAAAAGCTTGTTTAGTTTCTCATAGGCTGTATGGATATCATCTTGATCATCCATCTTCTCAAACTTGGACTCCACCAATTCCTCTTTTTCATCCACATCTTCAACAATCCCCTCAGTAGGATTGACAGTGGCAGTGAAGGCATTCAGGATTCCGTCATCCTCATTGTCGGAATCATCCTTAGGTTCGGTGTCGCTCAAGGTAGCAGCAAGTGCCTTACTTTTCCCAATGCTCTTGAGATATGTAGGACATTCTTGTTTCATGTGACTGAAGCCTTGACACCCAAAGCACTTGGGTCCTGCGAGAACAGTGTACTGACCGCCATCCCTAGCATCCTTCTTCCCTTTGTCTTGACTCTTGAACTGAGAAGAACTGGATTGCCTACGGTCCTTGTCGAAGCCCTTCCCATTGGCATTCTTCATGAACTTCTTGAATTGCCTGGTGATGTAGGACTTCATCTTAGAATCTTCATCGTCTGAAGACTCATCCGTGTCACTGCTCGTGGCCTTCAAGGCCATGCTCTTGCTCTTGCTTGACTTACCAATCCTTGTTAACCCTAGCTCGTAAGTCTGCAGATTACCAACCAACTCTGTCAAAGGAATCTTGTCAATGTCCTTTGATTCCTCGATCGCCGTAATCTTGGCATGGAATCTTTCAGGCAGAGATCTGAGCACCTTTCTCACAATCTTGGGTTCAGGGATGGTTTCCCCAAGATTGAAAGCTGAGTTCACTATGTCCTTGAGCTTGGCATAGAACTCATCGAATGACTCATTCTCCTGTATCTTAATCTCTTCGAAGCATGTAGTGAGTCTTTGAAGTTTCGAATCCTTGACAGCTTTAGTTCCTTCATAGGTTGTTTGGAGGATGGTCCATGCTTCCTTTGCAGTTTCAGTAGAGGATATCTTCTTGAATTCCTCATTAGTGACTACACTGAACAAAGCATTCAATGCCCTGCTGTTGAAGTTTGCCGCCTTGATCTTGGCTTCATCCCAATCGGCTGGCGTTTCCTTTGGCTTGGTCCAGCCAATCTCTACAACTTGCCACACCTTCTCATCTAGAGACTGCAAGAAAGCTCTTATGCGTACTTTCCAGTATGCATAGTTAGTGCCATCAAATAAAGGAGGTATGATTAAAGACTGTCCTTTATTCATGACAAACAGGGGTCAATGGATCAACACAACAAAGATTAAAACCTAATCAGAGTGTGTCTGCTCTGATACCACTTGATAGGCCAAAAACGAATTGACCTCTTGTAATAAATTAACCAATTAATTTAGTCAAGTGAATTAATTAAGTTAATTAACATATAAATGCGTGGTAGCACAAACAAATCACCAATAAACTAAGTATGCAGCGGAAAATAAATTGACACGGTGATTTGTTTATGAATGGGGAAAATCAACACGGCAAAAACCCCACCGGGTGATTTTAAGGTCATCACTCCTGAAATTCCACTATTATCACAACAAGCGGTTACAAGTAAAGGAATCCTATTACCTTATACCAACCTATAGTTGAACCCTTATCCCAATACCCAATTAGACTTGTTCTGTAGTGACAATTTCTCCTTTTGATGCACGACTTCCAGTTCGTGACTAACCAATTGCGTGGATCCTAGTACGTGACTTCAATCACCAACTAGAGAAGGTTGTTGGCTGCAAAGTTCTTCAGTTCATCCCAACGATGAAGATCAAGAAGATGCTTGATCACAAAACCCTACGGTACACAAACACAACAACTTCTTCACAAGAATGGTGAACTAGGGCAAATTTTGTCTCTGGTCACAATTTGCTTGAACAAACTTTGCTCAACACTTGTGCAACTTGTGAACACATGTGATGGCCCTTAAAATAATCATTTTATATGTCTAGGGTTGTTAGAGAAGAAAGCCCAAACACATAAACACGGATTGGAGTCAAAACAGAATTGAAACTCTGTTTTTCATAAACCTCGACAGATGCCTATCTGTCAAGTTGCTGTCGAGCAGTTGTCGAGGAACGGGACTGGAACAGCTTCTTAAGCTCGATAGATGGCTAGTTGTCTAGCTAGCTGTCAAGCTTTAATGATAGACACTTCTTTTAGCTTGTTTCTTGGATAGACTCACTTGGCTTTAACACTTGATCTTGAAACAAAGTTTCTTGAAGTATTAAACACATCCTAGATCTACCCAAATACAAGTAAAGTGTGTTTTGTCAAAGGATTAGCCAATTATATAAAATAATGACATATGTTCTTAATAAGTGAATCATATATGTCCTAACACAAAAGGAGTTCAAACTCGTAGAAAGTGAAGGTTGTTCTCATTACAAGACTTACAACAACTCATCAAAAAATGGGACATTAATTAGCTTCTTATTCTTTTAATTTATTTTTGGTTTGGTATATTGACGAGACCTTTAGATTGTTTGATTATCCATGTCTAATTTGATGAACTTCATCTTCGGACTTTTGTTCATGTTCCTGCACTATTGTCATACGGATTCAATCCTTTGGATGATATTTGCAATTACATTCTAGAATACCCTTAATATACTGACTTTTAAAGAATAAAAATAAAATAAACAAAATAGTCAAATATTAAATCATTGGTGCTTTTATTTTTCTTTACCATCAGTATATTTTTAGTATAGCGAATTAGTGATGAGTAGACATCTTGCTTTTTTTCAGTGGCATGCCTTAATTAAGATAGATTAACAAAGGTCTGGTTGGATTTGGATTTGGATTTGAAACTTAGCAAGGAAAAAAGAAAAAAAGAAAAAAAGAAAAAAAAGGAACCTTGCTTTTTGTGATAAACTAGCTGATGTCCTGTGCGATGCACGGGTACTATATCAATTTACTTTAAAATATTTTATTAAAAATTAAAAACTATATTTATTTTATATAAAATTATCTTTATGACTATGCATAATACTTTTTCTTAATATTGTTGCCTCTACCATTGCTCCTAGCCATGAATTATCTCTCTACTTAGATCGAAACTTGTCAATAGCATATGCTAAATCTCCCTCTAAGATGATATATCTTACACATATCTCAATTTCAAAATTAATAGCCTAGACAATCGTTGTTAGTTTTGCTTTCTCTAGATTCAAATTGCTCTCCCTTCACAACTCAATGCTACAATGAACGACTTGTTATCCTCAAATGCCAAATTAGAGATAAGAACTAATTAAAATTTAAAAGATATATAAGAACTCTTTATTTTGTTAGGTTCATAATTTTAAGACTTCCTCAAGTGCCACATTAGAGATAAGAACTCTTCAAAATAGGGCATGTGTCTCAAACATGTGTATTATTTATATGCTTCCATGCCATATGCTTTTGATACATACTGCCCTTCATTTTGGTTCAAGAACATATGCTGGTAGAAGCAAACAGATCACTGAGGAAGAAAGCTAAGGTGCTACTTTCTATGTAAATATTTGGGCAAATGAATGCTTAAAATTAGTATCTTTTTATATAATTTTCACAGGTTTCTCATTATTCTATATGAGAATATAGGGCAATGTGAAAGAAAATATAGATTTAGAACCTAATAAATTTTAATTGTTTACAATTATATGTCCAATTTGGTTGATCAATACCCTAAAGAATACACAATAGAAAAAGGTAAAAGCTTTCAATTCTTATTCCTCAAACTTCCTCATCAGCCAAGCAAAGGATTTTTTTCTTTTGTAGTCAAGTCATAAAATCTATTACAATTGAAGGTACACATAAAAACATATTTTAACCTTATGAAGTTACGATCAAACGATAAAACAACAAAAAATTATGTCTAAAAAATTGAAGAATTTGAATTATATGAGCAAAAAGAAATTACCTAGCTTCAATGATCTTGACGTTGGTTTTCATCCGCTATTCCACTAAGCAATAGACATAGCCCTTTTCTCAAGTTGCTAAAGAAGCATTTAAATACAAAATTGGGGCTTCTAATCTGTAAAAAAAGTTTGTTTTCATGTCAAACATTTGAATTAGTGATTTTTTCTGGTTTTTTGTTAGACACCCAAAAACATATAAAACCAAAAATAAACCTTTAGTGTAAAAACAATAAGAATTGGAGAGACAAACAACACTGCACAAATGAAGCCAAAGAGGCAAAGACACACACTTAAACAACAATAATATAATATTTATATAATTCTAGAGCTCCATCTATGCTTCTCACGATTTGGCATACCATCAAATTAAATACATTAAAATTAAAGCAAAAATAGGCATGAGTGAAGCACTTACAATATCCAAAGAGAGAAGAAATTAACAAAGCTTGAGAGTGAAAGATAAGTTTTTGTAAGCGTGGGGAGAATGTCCGTGGTGGATTTGAGGGCTTTTCATCTTCTGCACTCATTCCTTAAGGTTGAGACAAAACCACATGCATGACATGACCAAATGTATGGGAAAGAGAAGAGACATAAGTAAGAGAATAGCTAGAGGTGAAAAGAGACATGGGTTTGTGTTACTGTGTAATTACACCAGGTATGCTAAAAGGCATGAAGGGAAAACATAAGTCTTAATGATAGAGTTTTTTGTTTTTTGTTTTGGCTGAATGCATTTATTGATAGAGTTTAATGTGGAAGATAGAGAGACTATGCCAAAGGAAGGTGCCACTTGGCAGAACCTCATGATTTCCCACATGAGGTCTCTGCTTTTATATATATATTGATTGATTAAATTTGAACTTATTAATTAATCATGCCATTTTTAACTTTATGTTATAATAATCCAAACATTTTGTAATGGTTTTTAATTAACAAATAAATAGAGTGTTATGTGATAGATTATAAATATTAGGATTTGATTTGTGCCAAGAGACAAAACTCCCACACTATTTTTGAACTTTTCCAAAAGAAGATGAAACAAAAAGTGAGAGACTGAGAAAGGAGACCTTCCCTAGTTTGCTACTTATTGTGTTATTTTTATGAGTTAGTAGAAACTCTACTATGAGTACTTGGTATTGCTACTTATTTATATGAGTACGTTGAAACTCTATTATGATTTGAAAATGAATTCTTCTCGGTTCAAGCGATCTGTTGGACATTAATTTTCAACCTTGGAGATCTCCTGTGCAATTTTCATTGTCCCTAATTCTACTCCAATTGATCTCACTCTTTTAATATATTTATTATATGTATAAGAATTTGAGGCCTTTGTTTTAAATCTATTATAAACTTTATCAATTGAATGTTTGATCAAATCTCGTGGTGAAGTTTTAAAGACAGAATTATAGGTGATTCTTCAATTAATTTAACTTCGATATGTTTGGGATTTTAGACGGAGTTATAGATTGAGAGATGAAAGAAAGAATAACAAGATTTCAAATCAAATTTCTTGAGGATAAGTTTTTGTCTAATTAATTATAGTCAAAACTTGAGGTCTGCAATATTGCATATATGCAGCATATGGACATAGTTAACCTAAAGTCATAGAAACCTTGAGTAAATGCCAAGAAAGGAACATATAAATATATAAATATATATATATATATAATTACGTTTTCAATGTAGAAAAAGAACAACACCCTTTTTCTTTTTGGACACCACACCATGTCTATATATGATAAATCAAAGCACGCACGCGTTATCTAATCTTACCTTTCCTTTTAAAGTCGCCGAGTTACTGCCTTTCTAGGCTTATAGTCTTTCAAATAATTGGCCTCTTGTCCATAACCCATAATACAAAAATTAAGATAATTCGTCTCGATCACATGGGAAAAAAAGATATATATGACCATGTTTTTCTTTCAGTAAAGCTCACTTTATTTGCAAAGATTAGTGGAATTTTATGCCAAATTCGAATCCGTTGAATACATGACTATATATAATCCAATAACTAAAATCCAGTAGTAAAATATTTTTCTAAACTAAAGACACAATAATTTTGCTTCAACTCGATCGGTCCATGTCAGGTTGCTTTCTGATTCAATTCCCATTAGTCGAGCAAAGCATGTAAAATAATTCTCCTAGCCAAATAGAGCAAAACGTGTCACAGGAATTAATACATTCTATTTGCGATTGACACAAATAACCAGCAAAATACAAGTACTTCATTTGCAATATTTCAACTCATTCCACAACTACGCACTACACAGTGCCTGGAACAAACTACTATCCATTTGTTCTTTGTGGAATCTAGTTTTGGCAAAATGTATATACAATTTCTAAGTTCTTCAATTATATTCTCAAACACTTTCTATCTTCAATTAAAGAAAAAAAAATCAAATATATTATTGCATTGACCAATAAAATATAAAAAGTTTTTTTTTTTTTTTTAAGAACAATTAAATTTAATGTAGGTATTTGGATTAAATTGAAAAGTAATATGCTGCTCCTAAGAAACCCTATTTATATTTTATCCTTATTATTTTGCCTTTATAAGTTACACTCAAACATATAGGCTTCGGGTTGGCTTACATTGAAATAACTAAAACTGTGAGGATTTTTACTTCTAATACCCGTGACATATATTTAGATAAAGGAAAACCCTTCAAACTCATTTTATATCTTTTGGTTGAATATGAATTTTGAAAATTTGACCGTTAGATTACATATTCTTTGTGCTCTTAACACGCGTGTCAAATTTCGTTCAAATCGGATGTTATTTACCATTCGATCAATAAACTTATTTTTTATACATAATTTTTTATCACAAAACTTGAAATTTAAAAATGTCATTAATGACATAGCTATTGAACTTTAATCTTAAACCCTAAAAAGAAAAATCAATGTCTTTAAACATAGAAAAATACGGAATTACACGAACAAATTCTATATATCCTGATAGGATGTTGGATAAACCATTTTGGTAATCCAAGAGTTCAAGATCCCAAATTTGCCATTTTTCACTACAACAAAATGTATTTTTAGTGAAGAAAAAATTTGTCACTAAATGTCCAGTTTTTCGTCACTAAGGACCTTTAGTGACGAAATTGGACTTTTAGTGACAAAACTCATTTCGTCACTGTAGCCCCGTCACTAAAAGTCCTAGTGACGAAAAATTTCGTCACTAAAAGTCCGATTTGATTTTTAAAAAAAAAACTTTTAGTGACGAAAACGTTTCGTCACTAAATGTTTTCCTCACTAAAAACACTATTCAGTGACGAAAATATTTCGTCACTAAAAACACTTTAGTTTACTAAATCATATTTAGTGACGAATAATTTTGTCACTAAAACTATGTTCGGGTACATATTGTGACTAAATAATTTGTCACTAAAACTATTTTTAAGAAAATCCAGGCACATATAGTGACGAAAATTTTCGTCACTAAAACTTATTTTCTGTTTTTATTTTTTTCATGGCTTTGATATTAACCTGTAACCTGTCATTACATTATTAAAACTTCACATTTGAATAACACATTTATTTCAACAACACATTTATAAAAAAAGATCTATACATTCCATAAGTAAAAAATAAAACAAGTATCCAATTCAAACTCCTTCCATACAAGTATACAATAATTGTTTGCAACACATACAATAACTCAAGATGTTTTATAACAATACAAAAAGTATAGCATAATATAATTAGAACTAACGGAAGATGTCCTCATGCCTCTTGCTTAGCTCGTGCCTCTTGGTCCTTAGCTCGCTCCTCTTGGTACAATTGAAACCTTCTAAAACTTCATGTACTATTGGAATCACTGCTTGATCATAAAGATCTCTTTGTTTAGCTGAGGGACCAAAAACCTACATATTACCACAAACAAAATCTTAGGATCTACCATCAAATATGAAACTAGATTCTCAAAACTAACATTGTTTAACATTTCTGACATACATGTTCAAGTTTTTTTTTTTTTTTTGCTAACATTAAGTGGGGGAGGGAGATTCAAACTTAAGTTCTCCTGCCTCTATAGAGAACTGGACAGTGTGCCAATGCCGCTAAGTACAAGGCTCTTGATGACATATAAATTCAAATTATAGGACTCCCTTATACTTTCCATTTCAGTGTTCGGATGTAAAGGTGTACAGGGTGGCACATCATTTAATATTCTATTCTTACTACACCAAGGAATGAATACTTATTTTAGAGGACAAGACACCATGCACACCATTAAATGGACATTTTCCATTTCAAGACAAATGAAGAGGACCCTTTTCCTGGAAAAAAAAATTACTTAACAAGAACACGCCTCTTTACCTACTCATTTTACCCTTTTCTATCCAAGTTTTATGTATATAGCCCTTACATTAGATCACCTTGAAATAATGTGAAACCAAAGAATCCCCCATAAACAACTAATTAATCTTTGAACCTTAATTCTTGAAAACAACAACCAAACAATTATAAGTAAATAGTGAACCACACTTTGAAACAAACACCCAAATGCCAAAACATCAAAGTCTAAGTAAAACCTGATACCCCATTTGTGAAAATCTACTCATCACACTTTAACCCTCCTCAAAAAGTTCATACAATTTTCACCAATCTCAAAAATCCACTTCCCATATCATATATATACAAACTAATTGAAATGAATGAAGTAGTACCTAATCTACAAATCCAATTTCCAACATCACAAGTATAGAGTTTTATAAGTTTTTAACTAGAATTTACTTACTTTGCTCAAGCTAAGTTTACAACTTTCAGAAAAAATCCAAAGTTACTGCAAACAATGTGTATTTAGTCTGCAAAAGAAAAGTTAAATTTATAAGTACAAAAGTTAAAGAAAAGTTAAACAAGCAGATAAGATAATAATTAGAACCGCCAATGAAGAAAGATATTTACAGGGGAATGAAAAGCTTGTAAACAACCAAATGTCAACACAAATATCTAATTCTTCAAAATCACTACCCCACATGAAAACTAGCAAACAAAAGCCACAATCCAGAAACAACATTGCTTGTATTATAATGGAAAAATCAGATTCAAAAATCAACCATTCAACTGCTGGGTGCATGTGTGTACCTTAACAAATAAAAAAAAAAAAAAAAAGGCAGGGGTGGGGGTGTTACCAACAAGGGGGTATATTGTCATGAAAATTTGGCAAGACGCAGCATTATGACATCATTTATAATAAAAAAAGGAGTACACTAGAAGTCTACCCCTCCAAGTACTATGAAAGATATATGTTGAAGAAAAATTTGACAAAAGTCTACAACCTTCTCTCCAACCATCTTGATGGGAGAAGTTTCACTAAATTATGAGTTACAAACCATGGCCACTATTCAGAGGATAATCTATAATTGACCCTATGTTTCTTTTTTCCTCACAAAATGCAATGTTCTTGAAAGGTATCTCAGCAACAAATCCTCAATCAGTCACCATTTCTAGATAGGGCACAACAGCTCAAACTAATAAAGCTTGGCGAACTTTCCATGCAATGCACAACCAAAATTTCCCCTTGTTTAACCCATTTATAACTGAACAATTTCATGAATCCCTTGACACTACACTCAACCATTTTGGGAAGTTAGAATGAATGAGAAAACTTCATACAAAGTGAACATCCTCAAACTCCAATAAACTCATGAAAATACACAAGATATTTCAAGAAAACCAGTTGGTGATAATGTATTGAAATTAGAAAAGGTTGCAATTGCAAATTTTAGGCACACGTGATAAATAACCGCAAGTCACTATATTGGAAAAAAAACCCTAGAATACATACACTGCCCTTGCGCTATTCCCGCCCCCTTTGTATATTTTGAAACATATTGCGTTGAACAATTGTAAAAGGTCAATTCCTCAAATGTAACTTCCAGGATTTATGGTAATATCTGACTCTTAATTTCTAAATTCCCAAATATAAACAAAAATCTAAGTTTCCTCCACTGGTGACTGCTAATGATCTAGTCCATTGCTCACTTTCATCACACACTTATTGTTAAGTAAAAATGGAAGGATATAGCATTGATTTTAATGGGGGTTAGGGCACGACTTATTACAAAGCGCATATTTCAAAAGAAACATCATACGACAATTCCCTGGTGAATTCAAAATTTCAAATTCCTACTTCTTTATCTTCAGCTCAATATATTCTCTCTCTCCTTAGCAATTAACCAAAGCATAATTCACATAAGAAGAAAAAACAGAATTTCAAAAACTTAAAACATATATCTGTCAAAAATGAAGTGCAAAAAAAAAAAAAAAAAAAAAAAAAACCAAAGTTGTAAAGACAAAAAAAGAAACCTTGAAAACCCTTTCCAATGGTGGTGCCAGCCACATCAACAAGATCACCCTCCTTGAAAAGATCATCAAACACAAGCCTCTGGTTAGCCTCAAACCCATCCACAGAAACCAAACGAAACTCCTGCAAATGGCGCATAGGAATAGCACCCGCTTTCTGCAAATGACCCATCTCTGGCTTTGTGAGCTTTCGGTCCTTGACCCTTCGGTACCCAACTTGGACTGCGTTGTAGCCATCAGTGGCCTCAGTTTTCACCTGGGTCACAATGCCAATCACATGAACTCAAATTTGGATCATTAAAAAAAAATTAAACAAAAATTAACAAAAAATACCCATTACACGAACTGATGCATTGCCGGTTGTGGTGGGAGGCGAAGGGTCGCCAGAAGTGTAGCCATCAGCGCCAACGGTGACGCTTAAGCGTCGCGATCGGCGTTGATCGCCAACGGTGACGCTTAAGCGTCGCGACGGCGCCAACAATGATGCTTAAGCGTCGTGATCGGCGTTGATCGCCAACGGCGAAGCTTAAGCATTGCGATCGGTGCCAACGGCGGCGCTTAAGCGTCGCGACGGTGCCAACGACGGCACGGTAAGCTCAATCGACGGCGACGACTAAGATTAGGTGAAGCGTCTGAATCGTCGCGAAATGGAGAAACCGGAGCTGAAGCGTCGCCAAACGGAGAAATCAGAGCTGAAGCATCGCGATGGGTTTAATGGGTTTGAGGTCGGCGTTGCCGGTGGAAGCCTGGGTCGGCGTCGGCTGGCTTGAGAGAGTGTGAGGGAGAGCTTGAGAGAGTTTCGGATTAAGGGCTTGATGTGTGAAAAAAAAAAAAAAAAAAAAAAAGGAGCTGAAGTGTTATATATATACCTCACCTTTAGTGACGATTTGATTTCGTCACTGTTTTATGCCTTTAGCGACGAAGTCAGGTTCGTCGCAAAAAATAAATCTAATGGCCACTGTTTTCCATTCAGCGACGATTTATTTTCGTCACTGAATGTCACATTCAGTGACGAAACATGTTTCGTCACTAATAGCATGACCAGTAACACCTTTTTGTGACGAAATTATTCGCCACAAAAAACTTAAACTTTTAGCGACGAAAAAATTTGTCACTGTAGATCAATTTGGTTTCCTGCCTCCACTTTTGTTTGGCGCCCTGAATTTATCACACCCTATAGTGACGAAATCTAAATTTCGTCACTAAATGTTACTATTTTTTTTATATATAGTGACAAAATATAAATTTCGTCACTAAATGGTACTTTTTTGTGACGAAAAAATTTTCCTCACTAAAATTCGTCACTATAGTTACATTTTGTTGTAGTGTTTGGCTAAGTTTGATTGATGTCAACTAACCCTTATCGGACAAGTCAAAACATTGAACGAATATCTAGTTGTCCAATTGAGATAAATTTTTTCCCTTCTTAAATATCATAAAATTCCCTTTAAAATGATAGTTTACGGACCAAAATCAGAGTTGAAAAAAATGAAATATCATCAAAACCCTATTTAAAAATACCACTTCATTATTTTTAAAGTTAAAAGGCTCTTTTTTGGGCATTTTTGCGCAATAACTGTACAAATCTAGCCACAACGGGTGCAAATGGCCTAGACCATATTAAAGTATGATGGATTAACTACTCTACTAAAAAAAGGGCGTAATGATATCCCTTTCAGATTAGGAGTTAATTTTCAAAGAAAAGTGCTATACATTTTTTTGCACTATTTCACCTACCCTCTGAACATGATATCTTAGCAACCGTAACTCCAAATTGCCTGAGTCCAGAACCTATGGAAACTAGAAATCTAGACCTTTCCGAAGATGTTTTGTTTGAAGAAATCAGAGCTCCCTAAGATTTCCAAACAGCAGCACGAAAAAAGGCTCTAAAAAGGGGGGGGGGGGGAAATCAGAAAATCAAGAAAGGAAGAATGGAGGGGGTTCTAGAAGAAATGATGAGTTGACGGCAAGATCCCGCTAGGGGAGCCACCCACCCTGGAGGGATCCCAATATAGAGAGTGAAAAATTCAAACCAATCACTAATTGACACATCATCCATCAAGTCCACATAGTACATATAAAATGGTCAATTACAAAGTGCCATGTGCTACTAGTGGGTTTCACTGCCATTATTCAGAAACCAATGGAAATATTCTAAGTGTCAATAAATAGAAATTATAAAAATAATATCCAAGAGCCAATCATACGACGAAATGTGTTGACATTTAATTTATAATGACATAAGAAATTAAATTAAATATTGTCATGTGTTATTTTACATTAAAATATTTTGGCTAATCAAATAATGCCATGTGTTTCTTGGAGAGTAAGACATAAAGTCACTCTAATTAAATTATGACATGTGTCATTGCTCATAGCCAATCATGTGTCATTAAATCCCCTCAAGACTCTTGTAAATATAGACTCCCTTCAGTCTTATAGAGGAGATAGAGAAACATTTAGAAGTCTCGAAACTCTACTAGAATCAAACTCCAAAACCTCCAAGAACTTCAACCTTCAATCTCAAGAACATTCGGAGCAAAATCATTCAAGTCATCCTTCTAGATCTCAAAGTTCATTGGAATTAAGCTTAAAAGTCTCCATAAACACCAA
The DNA here is from genome assembly GCA_028535165.1 of Quercus tomentella. Taxonomy (NCBI): domain Eukaryota; kingdom Viridiplantae; phylum Streptophyta; class Magnoliopsida; order Fagales; family Fagaceae; genus Quercus; species Quercus tomentella. Next base: position 49,575,666 of record JAPQVY010000068.1, read on the forward strand.
GAGAATACAAATTAGTGAAGCTCTACAGATCCAAACCTCTATAGCCCCAAATAACTTTCACTAAAAATCTTCAAAGACAAAGAACATTCATCTTAATCATTCCTACAAGTCTTAAAGTTCTACTAGAATCAAACTTCAAAGCCTCCAAAAACTTCAAAGATTTTGATCCATCGAAATTTCGTTGGATTCAAGTTCTAAAGCCCCAAAGAACTTTCACCACAAATCTTTGAAGATCAAGAACATTCGAAGAACCCACGAAGAACACGAAGAACAAGAAATCTCTAATAAACACAAAGCTGGAGATTCATCGCAATTGCATTCTAAAGATCTTTCAATCCCCTTTCCAATCCAAGTGGAGGACATCTTGTGTTCGAGTTAAGACTACATCGACACAATACTTGAATTGAAGACTTTTTTAAGGAGATCAAATCAAAGGATTATTTTATTGTATTAGAATCTAAATATAGAAAATTGTACCTACAAATTCATCAATACAAATTTACATGTACTTGTGAAACATATCCCTTTCTCTTTCCTTTATTTTTTTTTATTTTTTATTTTTTTTTCTTGTATATACTTTCTAAATCTATGAAGTTCATTTATATTTCTTGCTCTTTTATTATTCTTGCTCTAACATATATGCTCTTTACTTTCCTTGCTCATTACTTTCCCTGCTTTTTACATTCATATGATTCATTTTCCTTGCTATTTACTTTTCTTGTCATTTAAATTATTGTCTTTATTTTTTTGGTTTGAAGTTTGTGTTTCCTTTATACATGATTATGTATATGCTATTTGTGAAGGTTTCCACTTTCTATTGCACATAGACATACTAAATCCCAAGAATTTAAAGGAAAAACCAACGATCTTGGTGAATCTTTATATTCTAAATCAATATGGTGAGTGAAGGTTTATCCTTGTACACCATCATTTTTGGTTTACTATGGGTATGAAGATTTAACTAAGATGGGTATTTCTAGTCTAAGCTCATACCTTAAATCAATATGGTGAGTGGAGGTTTATCCTTGTGCACCATTATATGGATATCGATGTTTATTCAAGGAAGATTTCATTTACTTTATGTCTTTAAATTCATATCTTGTCTTTAAATTACATATAGATATATATCTTGCTCTTGCCTTTACATTCCTTTATTGTTTTAAGTCCTTTATTTATGTCTTTACATTCCTTTATTTTTTTTAAGTCCTTCTTGTCTTATCACGGGTGCAAGGGTTCAAAAGTTCTAGCTAGCTCCATGAACTCTAAAACATCGTACAATGAGAAGCTTGATTCAAGCAAACGCTCTTCAAAAAATGTGTTGTTAAAAATGAAGTTTTGGAAAAACGCTCCAACAGCCATCCCTTTTCAATAATGGGTTCTTCCAAATAAACATGAAAACTTTTCAAGTCTATCCTTAAATAAAAAGCCATCCAATGGGGCATTTTTAAATCTTCAATTGATGCCATTTTCAAAATACTTTTTCATAACGCTCTTTCTAAAACAAGCAAAGTTTGAACTTTTCTTTAAAACGTTAAACAAAACCATGGATTTTCACGTCCAACACCCTTTTTTTCACAAAAAAACTATAGAAACCATTTTCTTAAAATAATTCCCTATCTTTAAATAGCTTAGTTTTAATCTTGAAAAATTGTTTGCCCAAGGTGCATAAAAATTCATTTCCTTAAAATAGAATTGCTCTTCCTTTATGTCTTCCCACCCATAAAACATTTTTTTTTTCTTTTATAAAAACTCAAGAAATTGCCTTTTTCAATTTATATATATATATATATATATATATATATTTTTATAAAGTTCTTGGCCTTTTTTCTTCAAAATTAGCCTTTTCAAAAGTCATGAGGTTTTCAAAGAGAAATCATCTTTTCAAATGTAAATAAATTATGTTCTTTTTAAAGATATAAAAGAAGCATTTTTCACCTTTCTACATAAATAAAATTTATTTCAATTAAATTCCTTTAATAGCACAATTTTTAAAAGGTTATGACGTGTCTATAATTCATTTCAAGTGAAATAATGGCCTACAATCAAGCTAACATATCCTCCTCCCTCTACACTAACCATTTTGGTTTGTTGTGTTTATGCATGAGGATGATACTTGGAGAATTAATATACTAATTGCTTTAAAGTGCATATTTTTTTTTTTTGAAAGAGTTTTAACCTATGACGTCCATTCCTAATGATAGCTCTTTATCATCAAACCAAGACACCAATCAGTTTTTGGTGTAAGCAGAGATTAAACCTCAGATATCTTATTCAACCATTAGAGACTTTACCGGTTAGCTAATTGGAACCCACATGACATTTATGTATATTCACATGCTTCTTGTACATATCCTTTGTAAATAATATCACATTCTACTTACATGTGTAAATAAGATATTCACATGTTATGTATATGTATTATTTTTACAAAAACACTTTAAAAAAAAAAATGCCAATTATCTAATTTATTTTCCTAAAATGTGAACGTTGTGATTAAATTGAAATGAGGTATTATCCTTTGAATAAGCGGTGTGGAGTGCCTAACACCTTCTCCACTCGTAACCGAATTTTCGAATCCAAGAATATTTGGTTCAAGAGTTTGGTTACCATAATTAATTTAAGAACCCTTGAAATTGGTTTTTTAGTTAATTAGGTAATTAAAATAAATTAGACAAATAGTTGATCAATTGCACATAAAGTAAATATCAATGGTTACATCTCACTTTAGTAACAAATACACACACGCATCATGTCATCAAGTACCCAATGTGGAAAAACTATGATTATTACTAGAAAAACAAATAACTCACCGCAACATTCCCTCCACCTGAGGGTGTCCACATGTGTTACTTAAAATCAAGACACTTTGGTTTATCAAATGATATCACGTGTTCTCTGGAGAACAAGACTTAAAGTTCCTTTAGTTGAATTATGGCACATGTTGCTAATCATAATTAACCATGTTCATTCAATCTTCTCAAGACTCCTATATATAAAGGTACTCATTAGTCTTGGGGAACTCTCTCAAAACTTTTGAAATTTTATCCAAATCAAGCTCTAAAGCTTTCAAAAATTTTCACTCTTCAAAGCTTTATCAGATTTAAGCTCCAAAGCCATAAATAATTTTTACATCAAAACCTTCAAATATTAAAAACATTCAAGGAATATTTATTCAAATCATCCTTTCATGCTTTAGAGTTCTATTGGAATCAAGAAATTTCAAGAACTCTAATCCACCTAAAATTTGAAGAGTACACAAAGACCATGAAGGCCAAAGAATCTCTAATAAGTGCACAATCAGAAATTAGTAGCAATTTTGCCATAAAGAATTTTCGATTTGCTCTCCAATCAAAGTGGATGATATTTTGTGTTCCAATCAACATTGTAGTGGCACAATTCATGGGTTGAAGAATTTTTTAGGGAGAATAAATCAAAGGACTATTCTTTTGTAATAAAATTAATAAATATAAAGAATTGTACCGTGCATCATCAATATAAATTTACATTTATGAACCTATTTCTATAATTTGATTTCCAAATTTGAAATTTTGTGTTTACATATAGAAAGATGGACCATCTTACAATGTTTCGACTCACTAAAAGATATTTGATAATTCATAATTATTAAAAATATTTAATTGGTGGGGGAGTATAATTCATGGACCCTTAAAACTTAAAAATTCAATATTGATTGTTTGGTATTTTATGTATGAAAGAATAAATTATTGATCGAAAAGGGTAACTGAATGCTCGAAAATGTGTGAAAACACGAGCTATTTAGACTCCCAAATTAAAGTTACGGCTCGATTGATTTTACTCTAACTTAATACTAAGTGCGGAATAGAGTAAATGCGAGCGGATAAACAAACAAGCTACTCTAACCCATAAACATTATAACATAGCAGTAAAATGAAAGGTAAAAGAGTAGGGAAGAAGAATGCAAACACAAGATAACACGTCGATTTGTTATTGAAGAGGAAACCGAAGAACTCGGCGAAGAACCTCTCCGCCGCCCTCCAAGCGGTAATCGATCCACTAGACAATCAATTGGGATACATGGGTTAGCAAGAGACCCTCCAATCCTAACCTACCCGATGTACCTAAGCCCTCCAAGCTCCTACTTCAACAAGGTTTCTTGGAACCGTGTCTTGTCTAGCTCTCCGGATCCCGCAACAAGCACCATGTTGCATCTGCCATCCTTGGCTTCTTCCAATACTTCCTAGCAGCACCAAAACCTCACTTGACACTCTGAAAGGGTGTGGTAAGTGTTTGGGCTATCAACCTCTAAATGATATGGAAATGGAGAGGTAGGAGTTGAGGAAAATCCACAAAATCCACAAGCAATTGTGTGGAGGATTGTGGGTATAACAATCTCTAACTCTCAAGGTTTGTGGCTAGGGTTTTCTCTCTGAAGTACTCCTCAACTTTTGTGGGTAATGTGGGTATATATAGTGTGGGTACAGAAAGTGTGTATTAGATAGCACAATCTGGCAAAACAGAATATTTCGCGAGTGTCTCGTAGGAAGGCCTTACCCGCGAGCTACTCGCGAAATACAGCTGTCTCCATATGTCCTGACTCTTTGCATTCCAGTCATGTGCAGGGCACATGCATCATTTCACGAGATGCTTAGTAGCGAGCTACCCGCGAAAACTCTTCTGTCTTCAATTGCTTGAGTCTTCACACTCTCTCTCTCTATCACACAATCCTTACAATTAAATCCCACAATAAATACAGGGCATAAAAGATTGAATAAAATTACAATCAAATTTGGCACGGAATAAAAGCCAACAAAACACATAGTTGTAAATTACAACTTTACAGTAACGTACTCTAATCCTAGTCATTTAGAAAATTCTATAAAAGCAATAATAACTAAAGATTTAGGTTTTGAAGTTTTCAACAAAAAAAATAAAATAGGAGTTTAAGGTAGAATTTAATTTTATGGGTTTTCTCATTTCTGACTTTTGGACACCATAAAGATAGGTTGTGTAGGTGATAATTATTTCGTAGAAGTAGTATGCAATATCTATCTCTTTGGATTTTCTAAAGGACTAAAACTAAGTTAAGAGTATAATTGATAGTAAAATTCCATCGTATTGACTTTTGTAGGTTTCATTTAGCTCAACTAGTAAAAATTTTAATGGTTGAATAAGAGATCTGATGTTAATTCCTTACTTACACAAAAAATCGATTAGTGTCTTGATTTGATGATAAAAAACACAATTATCAGAAGTGAATACCATAGATTAAAACTCCCCAAAAAAAAAAGAAAAAAAGTACTGACTTCTAAAATACTTTTTTTTTTCTTTTGCAATGTGAATTGCATGAGAACTTGACAATGTTAAAGTGTATTATTGCTACAGTTATATATCCACGTGCACTACTAGAAAATTGATCTATTGCGGCGGACTTTTTGTGGTGGGTGCGAAAAACGTTGCTATAGTCACCTATTGCGGCATTTTTGCGGACCGCCACTATACATCATCTCTATTGCAGCGTTCAAGTGGATTGCCGCTATAAATTTGGTCTTTTGCGGTGTACTACAGCGGCAGGATGATGGAGTGCTACAATATGTATGTTTTAGTGACATTATACCTAGCGATAGTGGCGCCCCATAAACCTGCCGCTATAGCTAAGATTTATAGGTGTTTGTTTCAATCTATAGCGGTGGTTTTGTGACCGCCGCAATAGAGCTTTGAATTGCCCATAATTGGTCCAATTTTTTTCCCTTCCCCCCCCCCCCCCCCACCACCTAAATCTATCAGTCCTAATGAACAAGATTTGAATATGATTTTCACCAAGTCCATTGGTCTCGGGACCATCTATTAAGTTTGACTGGGTTTGACTAACTTTGACTAAATTTTGACCGTGCCTTTCTCTAAATCCAACCGTTTAATTGTGACTATAATTTACCAGAATTAACCTTTCATTACACTCTTCAAATCCAACGATTAGATTTCATATCTAAGTATGGCGCGTGATGGACATGTGTTGTGTACTTATATGACTATGTTCTCTCAATCTAACCATCCAATTGGTCTCAAATTTTACCAACACCAATATGTCACCATAGTCTTCAATCCTAATGATCAAGATTTGAATATGAATTTCACCAAGTCCAGTAATATTAGGACCATTTATTAAGTTTGATTGGGTTTGACTAACTTTGACTAAACTTTGACCGCGCCTTTCTCTAAATCCAACCATTTAATTGTGACCATAATTTGCCAAAATGAACCTTTCATTACACTCTTCAAATCCAATGGTTAGATTTCAAATCTAAGAATGGCACGTGATGGACATGTGTTGTGTACCTATATGGCTATATATATTCTCTCAATATGACCATTCAATTGGTCTCAATTTTTACCAACACCTATATGTTACCATACTCTTCAATCCTAATGATCAAGATTTGAATATGAATTTCACCAAGTCCAGTGGTATCGAGACCATGTATTAAGTTTGATTGGGTTTGACCAACTTTGACTAAACTTTGACCACGCATTTCTCTAAATCCAATCGTTTGATTGTAACCATAATTTACTAGAATTAACCTTTCATTATACTCTTCAGATCTAACGGTTAGATTTCAAATCTAAGTATGGCGCATGATGGACATGTGCGGTGTATTTGTATAGTTATGTTTAGTCAATCTGACTATCCAATTGGTCTCAAATTTCACCAACACCAGTATGTCATCGTACTCTTCAATCCTATTGATCAAGATTTGAATATGAATTTCACCAAGTCCAGTGGTCTCGGGACCATCTATTAAGTTTAACCGGGTTTGACCAACTTTGACCGCATATTTCTCTAAATCTAACTATTTGATTGTGCCCATAATTTACCAGAATTAACCTTTCATTACACTTTTCAAATCCAACGGTTGCATTTCAAATCTAAGTATGGTGCGTGATGGACATGTGCTGTGCACTTGTATGATTATGTTCTCTTAATCTGACCATCCAATTAGTCATATATATTTTTTTAAGTAAACATAGTTAGTCACATATTAATATTCTTACATAAATTTAATAATAGATATGATCATTTTTTTTATAAATTTTTTAATAAGATAGAACGTCTGATAATTTTTGTTGTGGTTTTTTTTTTGGGAGAAAGTTGTGTGGTGATTTTTATTGAGTATATGTAATTCTTTTCTGTTTTTAAATTTTATTTCATAGCTCATTAATATTAGATTCTTAATATTTTGCACTCATTAACTCACTTAGATATATAGATGTGTTTGATTCATGTACAATTACAAAATGCATGACAAAATGGTAATTACTAGTCAAAAATGGTAATTAATTAAAATTGTCTTCTTTTATTTTTATTTTTTCCTCAAAATAAATCTGTCTTTTTTTATTTTTCCCACCCAAAATTTCCCAAAATTTTTTTTCCCTCCTAATGTGTTTCACTTAACTTTTTTCCCTCCAAAGCCAAAATCTGACTATTTACTTAGGTTTTTTACCTCCAAAATTTGTTTCCCTCTCTCTAAGCCGTCACTCTTCTTCTCTCTTTCTCTCCATCCTCACCAGCCACTGCCGCTGACTGCCAATTCTCACAATAAATAATTCTCACAATTCATTTGGGTCTGTTTTGATCTGTGATTCAATTATGGACTTATAAGTATGCAATAATTTTGAATTTATTGGATATCGGAGCCCTAATTTGTACAACTTGTTGATTTCGCATTGAAGATTCTTTGAATTTGGATCTTAGGGTTTCAATGGCGGATCAGGAAGAGGAGGACCTAAGGATCGCTTTGAGGATGAGTATGCAGCACTCTCCACCTGAGCTTAAGCAGAGCAAGCCAAGGGACAAACCTGCCGGAGTTTCGGCTGTCTTGTTGGACGAGTCTCCCCGGCGTTTACAGTAGGAACTCATGGTGGCTGCTGCTGAGAAGCGAATGCTAGCGATGAGGATGGACTCTGCTTTAGGCTCGGCCGGCTTGGGTTTAGGTTTAGTACTGAAGGTTAAGAAGAAAGAGAAGGAATTGGGAGTGGAGAGTGTGAATTTGGGGAAGGAGCTGTTGCAGGAAAAAAGCGAAGCAGTTGTTTTCGATGGTGTTTGGGACTGAGGTCTCCAAAGACATTCTTGCACAGTGGACTAATCAGGGAATAAGGTAGTGTTTTGATGATTTGATTTTAGGCGTAAATGCACTTTTAGTCCCTACATTTTGGGGTCATTTCTATTTTGGTCCCTACATTTTATTTTTACCACTTTTAGTCTCTAAATCAATTAACGTCTGACATTTAGATCCTTTCCGTCACTCAACTAACGGCAAAAGTTGACGTGGCAAACGGAACACCCTATTGGCACAGTAAATGTTGACGTGTTCATTAAAATAATATTAAAAATGCTACATCAGCATCCACGTCAGCTTCCACATAAGCATCTAACCTTAAAAAATAAATTGATAAATTTTAAAAATTATAAAAAACAAAAAAACATAATTAAAAACAAAAAAAATGGTGGAACTTAGATCTATTATGTTTGTGCCTAGTTTCTTTTTCTTCTTTATTTTTCTTCTTCTTCCCACTTTGCGACTCTGTCAATTCCTTCTTCTCTCTTTTCACAAAATTAAATATACCAGTTTTTAGACACAAAATAAAAAAATAAAAAAAATAAAAAATAAAAACTTTTGAAACCCCACAAACCTAGATCAAAATCCCAACCCACTGGCAATATAGATCAAAATTGTCTCAAGGCCTTTCTCTCCAAACTGGTTTAAGTTCAGACTCTCTCTTTAACTCGCCCTCTCTCTTTACCTCTCTTATTGACCCTACATATTAGATCGTGAAGAGAGAGAGTGGGCTTTCCTTTCCTCTCTTACTGGCCCTTCACATTAGACAGAAAAGAGAGAGTGGGCGAAGGCGAGAGAATTAGCGAGGGAGGTGTGGGTCTGGGAGCTACTACCTAGGGTAGCGGCATTGGTGAACGGTAGTGGGCAAAGGCAAAGAAGATAAGGATGGCGGCTTAGGGTGATTTTGGAGTGGCAGCTTGGGGTTTTGGTGGACAGGGATGGATCTTGCGGCGGCGCTTTTCTTCAGATCCCAGCGAGTCCACCTCCACCACCGAAGCGACGACGCTCTTCTTCAGATCGGTCATTCTGTTTGGGTCTTGTTGGGTTTTGCTGGGGTTTGTCTTGGGTCTTGAGATCGTGAGAGTTGATCTTGATTTTGAGTGGTCATGTTGTTTGGGTCTTGAGACCGAAAGAGTTGTTCTTGTTGGGAATGAATGGGAGAACTCGGGTTCATCAATGAAAGAGTGAGAGATGATAATTTGTTTTTTCTTTTCTTTGGTGTTCTTGTGATGGGTTTGAGTTCTTGGTTGCTGGGTTTGATTTGGGAAGAACAAGCTGTTAAATGAAGAACAAGTTGAAGAACATCAAGAAAATTTTTGATCTCTGTTTCCTTTTTTTCTTTTTCTTTTTTCATTTGTGTTGTTGTGATCTGGGTCTGTGTTTGTGTTTGATCTCTGTTTTTTTTTCTTTTTTCGTTTGTGTTATTGTAATCTGGGTTTGAGTTATTGGTTGCTGGGTTTGAGTTCTTGTTGCTGGGTTTGAGTTCTTATTGCTGGGTTTGTGTTCTTGTAACCTGGGTTTGAGTTCTTGTTGCTGGGTTTGTGTTCTTGTAATGTTCTTATGAAAATTAATAATGATAAGTAATTTTTTTTAAAAAATTAAGTTAGATTTAAGGTTTTTTTTTTTTTTTTTTTTTTTTTAATTTTAATAATATTTTAATTGCCACATCAGCGCCACGTAAGCTAATAGGGTGTTCCGTTTGCCACGTCAGCTTTTGCCGTTAGTTGAGTGATGGAAAGGATCTAAATGTCAGGCGTTAATTGGTTTAGGGACTAAAAATAGTAAAAATAAAATGTAGGGACCAAAATAGAAATGATCCCAAAATGTAGGGACTAAAAGTACATTTACGCCTTGATTTTAATTTTGTTGCTTAGTTGTGCTAGGCAATTGTGGGTTTTATTGAATGAGTTATTGAGTTTGAGAAATTCGCGATTTTTGTAGGTATATGGCAAGATTGTGATAACTATCTATTGGACATAGTTATTCTTATTTCTCAGTTAGTTGAAACTTGAAAGCTTGTTTGTTTATCTTTTGAAGTTCTACAAAAGGCTTTTCGATATTTCATTTAGCATTCCAATGAAAAGGAGGTACATCTTCAATGGTAGTGACAAATGAAAACCTTAAAATGTTTTCCCTTTGTCGTTTTTGATCTAGGGACACACTGAATTGGTAAATATGGTTTACCTCAATGTTGATACTTTTATATTGATTGATTGGTTCTTAACTGAAAACATTTCGTGTTCTTCTTGTGCTTATGTTCCCTTGTGGGATGTGATTGTGACTTTGAAATAAGCTAGAGGGTATCTTCAAATGTAAGTTGATTGAAGACAGTAACTGTTAGCCAAAAGCAAAAAAGATTGAAAAGATTGACACCAAAAAGCTTTATGAGAATGTTTTTATAGTTTGGCACAACCATTTTATATTCTGTAATGGGATTCCCAAACTTGGGTTATAGATTAAATTAATAGATTATTACAGTCATAGTTGCAGTAAATTGAAAAGTGACCACAGATGAAGACATTGTTTAATACTCAATTGTTGCAAATACTCAATTGTGGGTTATTATGCACTAGTCTCAGAATATGGTTGTTTTAGGGGATATTGTAGTAATGCATAGCTCTTTATCTGTTTACATGACTAAATTTGGGTTAGTGTTAATATTTGGTTTATGCAGTCACATTAGTTTGAGTGCAGTTGATATTGGCGATAACCTATCTCATAAAGTGCAACTATGTTATTTGACATACTTGACAATCTTTAGAATGGGACAAAATTCACTTCCTTGTGTGCTGTTCCTAGTAGCTAATATTAGAACTTACTACTCTGAACGCATGTTGCTCTTAACATGTAATACTTTGTACCTTTTATCAACTTGGTTAAATTTTGGATTATGATCATTAGGAAAGTTTTCTTCCTCTTTTTGGTATTGTGAAAAGTCCACACTTCTAATATTTCCTTATGTTCAAGTGATAATCTTGTGGTAATGACATCTTTTGTAGTGTTTCATGTTTGTGGTTTGAATCCCACCTTCTTCTCAACTATATCTACCTATCAAAAAAAGAAAAAAGAAAAAGAGAGAGTAAGTTTTGGTGCTTTGGGCATGAAGTTACACACTTGCGGCATCGGGTTATAGCTTCCATCAACACTAACCCCATCTTCTTTCTCCTTCTTTCTTTAATCTTCTTCTTATATAAATAAATTTAAATATGGGTGGTTTTGATTGATTATTTTATTTATTCTTGTAGAATGATTCCTCGACCATATGATAAGATCAAAAGGATGGTCATTCCTGATGGTTTTGAGGCTTCAGGCTGGACATAAGTTTTGTTTGTCGGGCAAGCTTTCATCTGAGGTTGGATGGAACCACTTTGACACTATTAAGGTCAGTCCATCAGTCTTTTTGTTTCAACGTTGTAGATTTCTTTTTACCTTAGCCAGATGTTCATTTCCCACAAATTTCTATTTTTCTTATAATCTTTATTCTCTGCTAATAGTTATATATATATATATATATAAAGTGTCTTAATGCATTTTATCTACATTTAAACCACTTCTAATCTACATTTAAAGCAAAAAAAAATATAATTTTATTGTGGATGATACTGGGAAATGACATTGTAAAGAGGTGTTTGCTTTGTCTTATTTTACTTCTCTTAATGTGCTCTGCTGCTTTACATTTCCAATTCATGGTGGCTCTGTTGTAGGTGCTTTGTCAATTATTCTTAGTGTTTTTTTTTTTTTTTGGCAATTGTGATTAATCAAAAGAGGATGAGTAATTGCTTTAAATGTTGTTCATGCTTTCATTAGATTTCTTTCTTCTATTCCCCTTTATTTAACTTTGAATATTACAATCTAATAGCCCAACTAATTTTTGTTGGCTAGGAATTAGAAGCTGCTTGCCAACGAGGCTAAGAGTAAACAAAAAAAGCAAATTAATAAAATGAGTGGTGGGCACAAAAGGTGTTATCCTGAGAAATTTTTTTATTTTAAATATTATTAAAAATTTGAAAAACATATAAAGTTGCTTTTTGTTTTTTGCTAAGCTTGAAGAATGTATAGCATGATTTTTTTTTTTTAATGTATAGTAAAAAACAAGTCTTGGCTTAGTGGTGTCTCTTAGTTTTATATATATTGACTTTTCTTGTAGGGCATTGTTGGCTTGGAAACAGAATATGGCACTCTTCTTATAAAAGTAAGCATTCATGCTCTCTGTAGTTTTAAGTTCCATATGCTTTTTATATGGTAATAATGACCTGTAGCACTAGTACAGTTAACTGGCAATGAAGCTAGAATCTTTTCTATAGATGATAAGTTTAGGTGCACTAGCATACAGGCTTGTGGGCTAACTCTGTATTTAGTTCCTGCATTGCCATTCTTTTCTTTGTATGTTTGGTGCTCAAGTATGTATAGTGAGTGCTTAGTTTTTTTTTTTTTTTTTTTTGGACATATATACATTAAAAGTGCTTTTATGTTGTAATTTGGGTTTGGACATATATACATTAGAAGTGCTTTTTATGTTGTAATTTGGGTTTGGACATATATACATTAGAAGTGCTTCTAATTTTTCAATTGATTCACTACAGTCAACAAGATTTTAGTTGATTTAGTTATTGATTTTCAATTGTTTCAATACAATCAACAAGATTTTAGTTGATTTAATCACCTGCAGTTTATCGGTATTATTATAAGAAATCACTTTATGTTTATAAGTTGTGTAATTTTGCAATCTGATATTGGGGTTGTTTTTGGGACTCTGGAAAATTTATCTCTAGACTGGCCCTAGGAATCGGCTAAGGTGGTAAGAGACTAAGGAGAGATTGTAGGTTCAGTTCTCACTTAAAGTAGAGGAAGATAAGGACATTACAAATGAACTTATGTTTATATATATATATTCTTTCCTTGTTGGCAGATTGCAAAAAGAAGAGGCATTACAAGTTCGTGTGAACAAAGCAAGTGAACTTGTTTGTGTTAGACTTAAAGTACTCTCTGTGTGTGTGTTTGTGGAGGGCTGTTGAATTGGGCAAGCAGGTGGCTTGCATGGAGATATAAGGTGGTTTTAGATGATATTGGGAGTGTTGACTGTTTTGTGTAATATTGAATGATTCTTGTTGAATTGTTTTTATTCGATTAATTCATTTTAGAGGCTTCTCTCTATCTTTTTCACATATGAGGAACACTAAAATGAAATGAGATATTTAAAGAGATGTCTATTCCTAAAGAATATTGCTAGTAATGATGTTATAGTTACCAAATGTGTTGATAACTTTTGTATGCATTTAAATTTATTATTTTCTTAGGAACATAGTTGGTTGTTGGGTCACTTGACTAGTCAATTAGGCTAGCATAGATATGATACTACTCTCCTTAGCCTACTTTGGAATGTGACGGACATACTTGTAGTATGTTTACAGTTTTGGATGCTATTAAATGATAGTGGCAATTTGTAGTATGTTATGTTCTTTGCTTTTTTGTCTTTAGAACACCCTATTTTATTTTGATAAGTTACATTCCACCCTAATTATAGCAGCTAGCATGTATGACATGTAGTTGGCTAATAGCATTTATCCCATTTCAAATTGTTCTGAAACCAAGTAGCCAGTCATGCCATTTTAGTTTGCAAAACACAACTTTAATTGGTTTGAGATTTCCAGTTTCACATAGTAACATGCCCCAACTGTTGGACCTTCCAACGTTTACTTTAAAGACTTATTAAAAGTAACTCAATTCTTAGAAATGGTGGAACTCTACTTTCCATAATAGAGACCTTAACATGTCTCAGTATTCAAATTTTATGATGGTTGTACTTGTTTATTTTTTATGCATGCCCTTCTAGTTTATTGACTATATTTTTCACTATGCTAATTTCTTTAGTTAGCGATTTGATATTTATTTACCAGGTGCACTTAATTTCTTTAGTTAGTCATTTGAAATCAAAAGTTCTGTGCAATGCTGAAAATAGATTTGATGCTAGCTATTAGCTGATATGACTTTTGCAAGAGCCCTCAGTTAAGTAGCACTACAATTCTATCTGAATCAGTTAGATCATACATATATATATATATATAGGACACTATTTGAACTTGTTCCCATTTTTTGCCTTGGTAATATTTTCTTGTCATTCTATTCTATTTATATGCACTTACTGAGTAAGCATAATTTGTATGTAGGATGTTCCTTCGGTCCAACAATCTCCACCTATCCAAAAATCATCAGCTGCATCCCATCACCAAAGAAGCTTATAGATTTTATCTTGGTGTTCGAGGGCTCTTTTGTGTACAAAGAACTTCATTGCTACAACCGCATTTTTCCAAGTGTTGGAGGATATTTTTAAACACTTTGGAACTTTGATTATTGTTCGGATTAGTGCCCTAAAATCCTATTGTATGATGTTATGTATGTTATTATGTATGACATTATGTATGACTTAATGTTGTGATTAATAAAGTTGCTTTATTATTATCTAAAATGATGGTAACATGAATATTTGGACATTATCATATAGTCCATGAGATGCATAGTATGTGATTTATGTGAAAAGTCACAGAAGATATAAATCACAAGTTCTTTGTAAACTCAAAATTTTAGTTCGTAATCGGTGATGAAATTGGGCATTTCATCTGCGAAGACTATAACATATCAACTAAGATGATTTGTCTTGATCATGGAAGTGGAGACTTCTAGTTGATATGTTGATATGTTTTAAGAGTTAAAACATATTGAACTGGACCGCTGTGAGATTTATTATTCTCCTAACGATTGTTAAATGAATAATAAATCTCACGACTTTTATTTATATGAACTCTTAATCTTGAGAGAATAATGGACCTGATCATGAAGTGTAGGTTGCTTTGATATATCAAGAGTGAGATCTAAAGTTACGGTCAAAACCACTTGTAAAGTTGTGATTTACAACTATGTTTTATTTTGGCTTTATTCCCTGACAAAAAGTGTTGTAATTGCTTTAATTTTGTTCCTTGTATTTTGTGGGATTTTATTATATTGAGTTTAGTATTAAGTTGGTGAAGACTCAATCTTAATTGAAGATCAGTACATTTCGCGACTAGCTCGTGAGAAGTTCATGAGAAGGGTTCTGTAAAATGTACTCCCCCCTAGATCGAGGGTTTTACATAGAGTCGCCACTTATTTAATTTAAAAGGAAAAATAAGACAACCTTCAATAAAAAATACTTCTGTTGTATTAATGTATATGACAATTTACATCAAATTTTGTAACAAAAATTTACAATGTTTTTTGTCCTAGATACAATCTAAGAAAAGTAAATTACATTGCTTTATTTCCTAGTTACATTCTAAAAAATGTAATATTACATATAGAAGAGCATAGTCTAGAACCCTTGATCTAGGTTCGGAGGCTAATTTACGAGATGAGAAGGGATTAAGCACCCATCTCGCTCGGTAAAACCGGTCTCCTAGGTTAAGGTGGCCAATGTCATGTCATGTCAAACAAATACAAAGAATATGTCATATAAACATGTAATTTGCAGGAATTGTAAACAAATGTGTTAGGGGAATTTGACATAAAGAGAAACAAAAAATGAAACTTGTTAGATAATAATTTTAATGTAAAAAAAAGTGAAGGTAATGGCATGTTCATCCAAGAGATCAATATAAACAAAGAATTCCGAGCCTAGACCTGTTCATCTAAGCATGTGAAGGAAAAAACAAAGTTGTCATGTTATTTGTCATCAACATAATTGCAAAGAGAAACAAATAAAAATAAAACATTTAAGCATATTTGATCATCCAAGCAATTATGAAAAGAAGTAAAGAAAAATCCCTTAGGCATGTTTATCTAGAGAAAATCAAAATACTTTGACATGTTTGTTCAAGCATTTTTTAAAAAAGTAAAATAACTACCTAGACATGTTCATCTAAGTATTCAAGAGAAATTTGTGCTTTAACCTAGAAGCATTCAAGAGAAAATTGTGTATTATCCTAGAAGTGTTCATCTAAGCATTCAAGAGAAAATTATGTATTACCTAGAAATGTTCATCTAAGCATGTAAGAGAAAATCAATAAGACATATAGGCATGTTCATCCAAGCATAGCATAAAAGAAGTGAATAATGATTTGTAAGCATTTATTCTAGCATGTATAAAAAATTAAAGAACACAATTAACTACTTACCATCATAAATTAAAAGGGGGAAGTGATCACTTAAAGGGCTAGGGAGAAAGCAAGGAAGTACTAAACTACAACCAAAGTAAGAACAATGGTTACTCAACAGCTTTTCTTTTCTGCTTTCTCACTAGTTCTCTAGAGGGAATTCGGGGTCCAGAAAATGGAAGAGGTCTTCTCTATTTATAGGGGAAGGGATGGCTTTAGCTTTAAAGCTAAGTTTCTTCT
Source organism: Quercus tomentella (assembly GCA_028535165.1). Taxonomy (NCBI): domain Eukaryota; kingdom Viridiplantae; phylum Streptophyta; class Magnoliopsida; order Fagales; family Fagaceae; genus Quercus; species Quercus tomentella. Next base: position 49,592,125 of record JAPQVY010000068.1, read on the forward strand.
GAAGCTAAGGGAGGAGATAACCTGTTTAAATGAGCTGGAACGGATTTGGTGTTGATCTCCATTCAAATTTTGAAATGATGCTGCACCTGCTTCGTATTTTGGCTCTAATTTTCCGCTCAAAATTCCAATTGATTCAAGATGGGTGTTTTTTGAAAGGAAATTCAATTATCTACAACTTTTTTAGAAATAGAGAAAGCCAAATTTCAACATTATCCATGCCAAAAATGTGTTTCAAATTGCTGCTGAAAATAGTAACGTCTTTTGAGCATTTTTGAATTTTTTCACAGGATGTATCTGTTTCTTTATCCAATTTATTTTTCAAAAATCTTTCTTCTGAAGCAAAGGGAAAGGATAAGTCTATTAGATAGGCTTGAACAGATTTATTGTTGATCCCCATTTGAAATTGTGAGAGAAAATTGAAGATAATGCTAAGTTTGTGTTATCTTCTGCATCTGTTTCGTATTTTGGCCATAACTTGCTGCTCAAAATTCCAATTGATTCAGAATTGATGTTTTTTGAAAGGAAATTCAATTTTCTATAACATTTATAGAAATAGAGAAATCCAAATTTAAATGTTTTCTAGGCCAAAAATGCGATTCAAGTTGCTGCTGAAGATGATGACGTTTTCTGAGCATTTTTCTATTTTTTTTTTTTAATTTTTCAGGGATCATATCTCCAAATTTATTTTCAAAAGAGCAGATAAGATGCCATAAAGAAAAACATTTTTTTTTTATTTTCTTTAAAAAAATGAAATAAAACGAAATCCAATCAAAAATCACACTTGATTAATTTTAAATTAATTCTTGTAAGAACCAATCAAAATTAAGTGTTTAGAATGGGACGTGATTAGGCCCATCGTGTAGGCGAGCCATGATCATTGAAAATTGTTTGTATGATAACTTTTGATCAGGTGGTCCGATTAAAACCCATGACATACCATTATGATCGTTAGAACATCAAGATTTGTTTTGTATCACAAATCTAAAGATCTACCGGTTGGTTAAATGCAAGTTATAAAATTGGGTGTCTACAGGTTCCCGCGAAAAGGGCATGTGAGAAGCACATGACTGGAAGCTAAAGAGTCATGCTAGGCTATCAATTTCGTGAGTATTTCGCGGGTAAGGCCTTCCCGCAAGATACTCGCGAAACTCTCTGCCTGGAGGATTTTTAAATGTGATTTTCTTACCTACCACCCATACTATATATACCCTCATTACGCACAAATGTAAAGGAGGCCATTCAGAGAGAAAAACCCTAGATAGGTTTTCTACAAAACACACACCCATCTTTCAGAGAGAGAGTTACTCATCCTTAGTGAGAAATCATTGTAACCTCTTCTCCTTTCTTCTCCCATTGTCATACTTTGAGAGGAGATTTGTACCCAAACAAAACCCACACCTATTCAGAGTGTAAAGAGTGTTTTGGAGCTTGGGAAGCTTTGGAGAATTGCCAAAAGAAGCTGGTGAGGCTTGGCGGATGCAATCGGGCGTATTACGGGATCCGAAAAGCTAGACAAGACACGATTCTAAGAAGCCTTGTTGGAGTAGGAGCTTGGAGGGCTTAGGTACATTGGGTAGATTAGGCTTGGAGGGTCTCTTGTTATTCGTGTATCCCAACTTATTGTCTAGTGGATCGATTTACCGCTTGGAGGGCAGCAGAGAGGTTTTTTACTGAGTTCTTCGGTTTCCTCTTCGATAACACATCGCTGTGTTATCTTGTGTTTGCATCTCTCTTCCCTTACTCTTGTGCTTTAATTTTTTGTTTGTTGTTCATGTTTATTCACTAGAGTAGTATCGGTTGATTACGCTTCATTTACTCTTATTTCCGCACTTAGATAAATTAGAGTAAAAGCAATCTAGCCGTAATTTTTAATTAGGAGTCTAAACAAGCTCTTGTGTTTTAACACATTATCAAGCTTTCACCTCAGTATGTTGGGCAGCCACATTTAGTGTTGATGGAACATATATTCTCAAGATGAAATTCATAGTCTCTTAACGAAGATACAAAATATTCATTTGAGATAAGTTTAATGGGTTTGTTATTCAGAATGTTAGGCCTAACTACTTTAGTAAATAGTTACTAAAGTATATATTTATAAAATTAGATTTCATAAATATATGATAAATAACTTAAAGGATTAAACCGGGTATTCAAGGATTAAGATGTAGTAATTTACAAAGTGGCAGTCTATATTCATGACTTTGTATTACTACGAATATTTTATGAAGGGGTTACATGCACAATAAAGTTTTGGGATATAATTTATTAATAAGGCTTAGATTGCAATTATATTTATATAATGGTATTAAATATAATTAATGGTAACTTTGGACTTGTCAAGAGTTGACAGAAAAGCCCAAGGCTCATTGTAGCTAGTGTCTTATTTGTTCCCTTTTGGTCCCACTCCAAGCCACATACTAGAGTCCAATTGGAAAGGCCTAAAAGGCTAACCCAATTAGATAATCAATTATAAGGAGAGAAACATACATAATTTTTAAGATATATGAAATGGTTTGTATGTGAATGTTGGACACTCTCTAATTCTCCCTTGAACAAATTCATATAACTGATTGAGAGACCACACTTCTTGGGCATTAATGGAATTGGAGTGAAGATTAAAAGTGTTCCTAAGTACTTCTAATCTTTGTTTTGAAATTCACCATACCAAGGTACACTCTCTTGTTCTTAATTTTTGAAATTTACATAGTACATGTTATCAATTGCGAATGAAGTAGATTCGTTAATTTTTTCACTGCGTATGTTTTGTATGCGATACAAACATGTATTTTTCCAACAATTATGGTATTAGCTTGGAACTTTGATGAAGGTTATAGAAAATGTTATGTAATTGATAATATATTTCTATGTTAATATAATGTTAGTTTGAAGACATTTGTGGTGTTGTTAATTAGTTATATTTGTGATATTGTTTCAGTAGAACTAAAATTATTACAAGTTGTTTGTAATGGGACCGTGGTTTTAAACCCAGGGGGAAAAAAATTTTAACCTATAGCGGCGGGCAAAAAGCGCTGCTAAAGGTCTAAAATTATGTTATAATTGAAGTCCTATAGTAGCGTTTATAGCCTGGCGCTAAAGCTTCACACATATAGCGGCGCGTGTAACCGCCGCTAAAAGGTGCATATGGTCGGTTGTACATGAAGCCTTATAGCGGTGCTTATTGTCCGCTGCTAAAGGTTCACCAATAGCGGTGCGCATATCTTGTTGCTAAAAGGTCAATTGACCCGAATTCTAACCTCATATGGCGGCGGTTTTCTGCCCACCATAATAGACTAAAATCGCCGCTAAATGATAGATTTATTGCGGCGTTTTTGTTACCGCCGCAACAGATCTATAGTGGCACCGCAACAGTGGTGGGAGGAACCGTCGCAATAGTACCCACCGCAAAAGGTCAAATGTACCTTCAGTGGCCACTTTTTTGGGCTTTAGCGGTGCTTTTGGCCTGCCACAATAGTTCGTTTTCTTGTAGTGGTGTTAAAACAAAGTCAATATTGTCCATAAATGTTTGCATGATACTTGTTAAAGTTGTGTGATTGAATCATTAGCTGAAGCATGAAAGAGGTGATAAACACAAATATTTATGTTGGTTAAAAGTATTTACCAACTGCATATTTATTAGGGGTAGCAAAATTCAACACAATCTGTAAATCTAACACATGACACAAAATTAGTAGGTTATGGATTGAGACTTAACGAGTTTGTGTTATATTGATAAAAATGTCATTTAAATGACATTTTACCAATATATCTTTCAAACCCTAGGCATATAAACTGATTAGTTGTTGTTGTTTATTTTATTTTTTTGACATATTGCGATTGATTATTTGTGATATTAAGATATGTTTTTGTTTTGAATAATTATTTGTGATACAATTAATCGTTAGTTCTAAATTTTATATTAAAAAAAATTATTTGTTTAGTTTTTCATAGTTTAGATCAATTTGGTTAATATTAATATATATATATATATATATTTTTTCGCTTTGATGAAATTTGATAAATGAGTTAACATAATTGACTCGTTTAATAAACAGGTTGTGTTAGGGTTGAGGAATCTTGATCTGTTTAATAAACATGTCGAGCTAGTGTTGACCCATATAGTTGAATACTTATGAGTCGACACGACACAAACCCGACACACGAACACCAATTGCCACTCATAATATTTACTATATAGAGATCCAGTTAACTTTTCTCATTTACTATTAATTTTTTTTTTCTCCTCTTTTCTCTGTGCGTGTGTGTTTACAGTGAATCCAATGTAGAGTTTATATACTAAGGAATACTTGACTAATTGTAAGCTAACCATAAACTAACTCAAGATTAATTTGTGTATTCTATGAGTACATGAACCTACAATTGATTTGTGCTACTTCAACTAATGTCTAACAATACTATTGTTAGTTTTGACTAACAAGGTCGTAAAAACTATGGACCTGTTTTATTATGGTTTTTTTATTTTATTTTATTTTATTTATAAATTAAAATTTCAGAAAAGTTTATTGATTAAGAAACAACCCAATACAAAGTAGAAAACTCGAATCACTAGGCTACAACAAAACAAGGGCATCTGCCTTGACAAATTTGAAATCTTCCTATTCACCCAAAATCATCCATTACTCCCCTTTATTGATGTTAGGTGCAAGGGGTACATTTTATCTCCCTTTGAATGTGCTCGGAGAGAAGAAGGGGGATACAAAAGTAGTTCTTCTCCTCCTTTTACCCCAGTAGAATTGGGAGTTACTATTGTTGTCCTAACCTCGGTCGATCATCCCTAGCATTGCAAAAAGAAGAAGACGGCCAACGTTCCCTCCTGCAGTCTGTTAGGACATATGTGATTCACTTGTTAGGAACATATGTCACTATTTTATGTAATTGTCTTATCCTTTGACAAAACACACTTTACTTATATTTGGGTAGATCTAGGATGTGTTTAATACTTCAAGAAACTGTGTTTCAAGATCAAGTGTTGAAGACATGCAAGTTTGTCCAAGATTCAAGCTGAAGAAGTGTTGTTCATTAAAGCTCGACAGCTAGCTATCCATCGAGCTTAAGAAGCTGTTCCAGCCCCGTGGCTCAACAGCTGCTTGACAACGTCTCGACAGATAGGTATCTGTCAAGCTTTATGAAAAATAGAATTCCAGTTCTGTTTTGACTCTAATCCGGGATTATGTGTTTGGGCTTTCTTTTCTTCTAACCCTAGACATATAAAAGGATTATTTTAAGGGCCATCAAAGTATATACAAGTTGCACAACTGTTAAGCAAAGTTTGTTCAAGCAATTTGTAACCGGAGACAGTTTTGCCCTAGTTCATCATTCTTGTGAAGAAGTTGCTGTGTATGTGCACCGTAAGGTTTTGTGACCAAGCATCTTCTTGATCTTCATCGTTGGGATGAATCGAAGAACTTTGCAGCCAACAACCTTCTCTAGTTGGTGATTGAAGTCACGTACTGGGATTCGCGCATTGGTTAGTCACGTACTTGGGAGCCATGCATCGAAAGGGGAAATTGTCACTACATAACAATTCCAATTGGGTATTGGGGTAAGGGTTCAACTGTAGGTTGGTATAAGGTACTGGGATTCCTTTACTTGTAATCGCTTGTTTTGATAATAGTGGAATTTTGGGAGTGGTGACCTGAAAATCACCTGGTGGGGTTTTTACCGTTAGGTTTTCCCCATTTGTAAACAAATCACCATGTTATTTATTTTCCATTGCATAATTTGTTTATTGGTGATTTGTTTGTGCTACCACGTGTTTGCATGTTAATTAACTTAATTAATTCACTTGGCTAAATTAATTGGTTAATTTATCACAATGGGTCAATTCGTTTTTGGCCTATCACAGTCCATCACCAATTCGTGAAGAACCCGTAATCCAAACCGCTATCCCACAAGAAGAAACCCCTGTCGAGATGTCATTCCAGAGAGGATGAGTGACTTTCAGCCAATTTCAAGCTAATCCTATTGTGCCCCAAGGTCAGGCTCCTCCCACTTAAGCTGCCATAACTTCTGCTACTCCTCTAGTTACTACGGTAACTGATACTCTTGCCTATGAAACTAGGCTAGGCGAAAGCATCCTAGGGGGTCGAGCTCTGACCAACCCTTGATAGTCCCTGACTCCAAAAATTCCCCTCCCGACCTAGGCAACACCCACGTTGATGCTATGGGTGCTCCTGCCTACATTAAGGCCTTTATGGTGGACGGGGAGGCACTTTCTGCCACGGACAAGGTTAGGCCTTGGAGGGAAGGCCGTGGAGCTAAAGTTGCTAAATGTGTAGGCAAGGCTCTCCTCCTTCCCAAGGATATGAAGCATTGGGCAAAATGGGATGATGAATCCTTACTACTCAACATGAAGAGGGAGGCCATCATGGTAATAGACCATCCCTTTACATTTCCTTCACTTTTTCTTTTTTACTTTCGTGCCAAACGACTTTTCTTTTTACATATCTTTTGGTAGGGTTACCAATGTTCCATGGTGATCGAAGAAAGGTTTTTAGCTGCTACGGCCAAAGCCGAGGAGCTAAGCAGTGACAACGAGGACCTTCTGAAAAAGATCTCAGATGCTATGAACAAGGTTTCTAAATTCGAAAGGCTCCAATCCGAGGCCAAGGAGAACACTAAGGCCATTATTGAGAGAAAGGATGCCCTAGAGAAAGAGTTGTAGGAGGTGAAGAAGACTCCTGCAAAGAATGATGCCGTGCTAAAAGGCTACGTGGCAGCTGATGACGCTAAAATTCAAGAGGCTTATTACCAAGGCCAGTATGACTGCATTACCACCGTGAAGTCGGAGGTGCAACAGAACCTGCAAGTCTACATCTCTAAAGGATGGGTCACAACTTTGGATAAACTGCAGGTGGAGACTTCATCTCCCTTGACGCTGGAGAGTAACATTCATATTCCCCAGGAGCTAGTCATTAAATCCGAATCCCGAGATTCATGCCATTATCAACTTTGAATCCCCTATCCACGAGGTTGGAGGGACTAGTCCTGTTGTTGTGTCGGGAGGAGAGGTGACGAGCTCCATTGCAATATCTACCATTGAGGAGCCGCCCCGTGTTTAATTTTCTTTTATTTTATGTTACTTTAAAAACATTTCTATAGTTTGCTTTTGGGGGCTTTTTTTTTGTATTTAATTTCTTTAAGTACTATAAACTCTTATGCTTAAAAATATTTCTAGGTTTTTATATCCATCTATGCTTCATACTTACACTTCTTGAGTTTCTTGGACGTTTGTTGATTATCTTTCATGGTTTCTCCCATGGGAGAAACATCGTTATTTCTTCAGGATACAAATATTTAATTTGCTAGGTTTTGATAACATTTGCTAGTTGACTCTTAAATCAAACTAAAACAAGAAGTTTATTTAATCACTTACTTGGGATATCTGCAGAAACTTTTATCATGGAGCTCATCTCTCATGTATTGTCAGGTTTTAACTTTGCTTTCCATTAGTGCCCTTATAGTCAAGCTAAATAGAAAACTCAATCTAAAACTCATCCATGGCAAAAACAGGGTCCAGTGCCGCAGGGCTCATTTCTTTCTTTGTGTGAATTCTTAATTTTGTTTTCTATTTGTGACACTGAAGTCCGCCTAAGAAAACTTAGTTTAAAACCTACCCAAGAAAAAGACAAGGTCTTGTATCACGGGGTTTGTTTCCTTCTTTTTGTGAAGTTTTAATTTTGTTTTTTGTTAGTGACTCTAAAGTCAGGCTAAGGCAGAAAACTCAGCTTAAAACCTACTCGAGGCAAATATAGGGTCTAGTACCACGAGGTTTATTTCCTTCTTTTTGTGAAGTTTTAATTTTGTTTTCTAGTTAGTGACTCTGAAGTCGGGCTAAGGTAGAAAACTCAACTTAAAACCTACCTGAGACAAAGACAGGGTCTAGTACCGCGGGGTTTATTTCCTTCTTTCTGTGAAGTTTTAATTTTTCTTTCTGTTAGTGACTCTGAAGTCAGGCTAAGGCAGAAAACTTAGCTTAAAACCTACTCAAGGGAAAGACAGGGTCTAGTACCACGGGGTTTATTTCCTTCTTTTAATTTCAGCATTCCAAGTCAAGCTCTCATGGAATTTGTCACTGTTCATTGAATTTATACGAAATAGAAGTATGAATAATGCATATTTTCTTATATAATAATCAAAAGTAGTACTTCTTCAAATTAAACACATTCCATGGCATAGCTACAGGTCTTTCATCTAAGTCCTCTAGTCGATAGGCCCTAACTCCAGCAATGGAAGAGACCCTGTAAGGTACGTCCCAAGTTGGGCCTAGCTTTCCCATAGCAGGGTCTCAGGTATTTCCCAAAAAATTTCTTAGCACCAAATCTCCTAGTATGAACTCCCTGTTTTTGATGCCTTTGTTGTATCCTCAACTGATCTTTTGTTGGTAATTAGCTAACCTTACTAAAGCAACATCTCGGTTTTCTTCCATGAGATCCAAATGTTCACAAAGTAGCTGATCATTCTTTCCTACCTCAAATACATCAGTCTGTGAAGTAGTAGTCCAGCCTCCACAAGTATCACGGCTTCTGCCCTATACGTCATTGAGAAAAGAGTTTCACTTGTTGATCGTCGCGGAATGGTCCGATATGCCCACAGCACACTCAAAAGCTCTTTTGCCCATCTCCCCTTTGAGTTATCAAGCCTTTTCTTTAAGCCATTCACAATGGATTTGTTAGTTGCTTCAGCCTAACCATTGCCTTGGGGGTAAGGCGGGGTAGAATACCTGGTGACAATACCCAGCTCTGAGCAATATCGCCGAAAAGCCTTGCTATCAAACTGCAATCCATTGTCTGATATGAGAACTTTTGGTATGCCAAACTGTGTCACGAGATTTTTCCACACGAACCTTTTAACATCAGTGTCTCGAATATTAGCTAGGGGCTCGATCTCAACCCACTTAGTAAAATAGTCTGTTCCTACCAAGAGCCATCTTCTGCCACTGGTCGCCTTAGGGAAAGGCCATACCATGTCTAGTCCTCATTGGGCAAATGGCCACATGCTGGATATTGGGTTAAGTAGACCTTCAAGCTGATGGATACTAGGAGTAAACCTTTGGCACTGATCACACTTTTTGGAGAATTCTTGTGCTTGCTTCTACATGTTCGGCCACCAATACCCCTGAGTAAGGGCCCTGTGAGCTAATGATCTTCCTCCTGTATGACTTCCACATATTCCTTTATGTACTTCTTCTAGAAGCACCTCGACTGCCTCGAGATGCATGCATAGCAGGTAGGATCCTGAGTATGACCTTTTGTACAATTTCCCTTCTTCGGATACCCAATACCTGGGAGACCTATGTCTAATCCAATCAGCCTCCTTCTTTTCCTAAGGTAGAATCCCACTTCGAAGGTAAGGTACGAGAGGATCTATCCATCTAGTGGACGGGTGAATACTCAAGATTAAGGCTATACCGAAGGGTGAAACACTAGAGAAAGGAAAAAGCTCAAGTGAAACGATCCTCAGGAGTGGATCAGCCATGGATGAAGTAGCTAGAGAATCGGCGTGGCTACTACTTCCTCGAGAGATTTGTGAAATCTCCACCTCCTTAAACTGATGCTTTAGGATTCCAACCTCTTTTAAATAGCTTACCATCCTTTGATCCTTAGCTTTAAACTCACCATTAACCTGACTTACAACTAGTCGAGAGTCACAGTGCATTCATATCCTTTCTGTTCCCACTTGCTTAGACATCCGGAGCCCCGCAAGAAGAGCTTCATACTCTTCTTCGTTGTTTGATGCCAGGAATCCCAGTCTAAACGATTTCTCCAATCTAATTCGTTCTGGAGAGATCAAGATATTACCAACTCCTAATCCTCGGTAGTTCGATGCTCCATCTACATATACCCGCCACATTTTTTCTTAGGGTTCACACGATTTACCTCCTTTCACTTGCAGGATTTCGGGATGTCTAGGGGTGAATTTCGCAACAAAATCTACCAAGACCTGCCCTTTAATGGAAGTTCGGGGTTATACTGAATATCAAAGGCTCCCAAAGAGGCTCCCTATTTAGTTATCCTTCCCGAGAAGTCCGATCTTCTTAGCAATGCTTGCAAGGGATGCTTGGTCAAAATGATTACCGTATGAGCTTGAAAGTAATTAGGCAGTTTTTGAGCAGCATGGATTATTGCTAGTGCCGCTTTTTCCAGGGGGGAGGTGTGAGAGACCGCACCCCCGGCCCGATTTTTGGATGTTGGGCCAAACCCACGTGAATGGATGGAGTTGTGTTATTACCTCTCAAAATGGGGGTTCAACTAATTATATTTTCCCCTTTAGATTAAGGGTTTTACAATGAAGCCGTCACTTATTTAATTATTGGAATAAATAAGAAAACCAAAATTGAAAAACTCTTTATTTTATTAATTTGAAATTGAATTTACATTGATCATAGGAAATTACATGGCTTTGGTCCTATATACAATCTAAGATTAAGTACATGGCTTTGTTTCTTAGTTACAATCTAGAAATTGAAAATTACAAGGATAAGAATTGATCTATCAACCCTTGATCTAAGCTCGGAGGCTATGTTACAATGTGGGAAGGTATTAAGCACCTACCTTGCTCGGTGAAACCGGTCTTCTAGATTATGGTGGCCAACATTCATATCATATCATCCAATATGTTATCAATCAATTTGCGTGTTGAATTTAATATGTGTGCATGTGATAAACCCTAATTCAATTATTAAACAATACATTTGGATTGAAAAATAAATTCTAGTGAATGTGTGTAGATGGTGATATTCTAGATTTAAGGATTTGAAAGAATTGTGAAACAAACATCTTTTTCATATTTTTGATGTGGATTTAAGATCAAAGCTAGTGTTATGCATGAACATGTAATAAACAACCAAGAAAATGTAAAGAACACATAAGAACATTCAAACATATTCAAGGAATTTAAATAAACACTAGTGATAGGCCAAGAATGTATTGACCCCTTGTGATGAATTAATTGATTAATTAGCCAAGTTTATTAATTAATCAAATTAACATGCAATATGCGTGGTAGCACAAACAAATCACCAATTAAACTAAGTATGCAGCGTAAAATAAATTAACACGGTGATTTGTTTATGAATGCGGAAAACCTACATGGCAAAAACCCCACCGGGTGATTTTAAGGTCACCACTCCCGAGAATCCACTATTATCAAAACAAGCGGTTACAAGTAAAGGAATCCTAGTACCTTATACCAACCTACAGTTGAACCCTTACCCCAATACCCAATTGGATTTATTCTGTAGTGACAATTTCTCCTTTCAATGCACAGCTCCCAGTACGTGACTAACCAATAGATGCGCGGATCCTAGTACACGACTTGATCACCAACTTGAGAAGGATGTTGGCTGCAAAGTTCTTCAGTTCATCACATGATGAAGATCATGAAGTTGCTTGGTCACAAAACCCTATGGTGCACAAACACAGCAGCTTCTTCAAGAGAAAGATGAACTAGGGCATGTGTCTCCGGTTCACAATATGCTTGTGAAAAACTTTTGCATTGAATTGCATCAGCTGTGATGGCCCTCAAAACAATCCTTATATATGTTTAGGATTGTGAGAAAAGAAATCCTAAACACATACTCACGAATTGGAGTGAAACCAACTATGAAAAACTGAATTTCATAAACCTCGACAGATAAGGTATCTATCGAGATAGCTGTCGAACTTCGGGCTTTACAGCTTTTTAAACCTCGATAGATGCTAGCTATCGAGCTAGCTGTCGAACTTTAAAATCCTACACTTTCTCACTTGATTCTTGGACAAACTTGCATGGCTTTAACATTTGAACTTGAAACCTTGTTTCTTGAAGCATTAAACACATCCTAGATCTACCCAATTACAAGTAAAGTGCGTTTTGTCAAAGGATTAGCCAATTACATAAAATGTTGACATATGTTCCTAACATGAATCACATATGTCCTAACAATCTCCCTCTTTGGCAATCCGTGACAAAACCACAACAAACAAATGAACATATGTGAGAAGTCATAGATCACTCAACTCATACTCACTTGTTGAATACAATAAAATCTATCCTAACACAAACTCTTGAAAAACTTTGCAAGAAGAGAGTTTATGACAAGTAGACTTTGACAACCTGTATTTCTGATACACTTTAAACAAAACTCATTAAGGCATCTTAGTATGAAACAGGAATATAAGATTGCATACATGATATAAGAAGCATGTGCGTAAAGAGAGAAAAGAAACAACACATGTAAAGATAGGTAAAAGAACTATAATAACAACCTCAAATGTGTATATATATATATATTAACAAGTACAAGGTTTGCTATCACAACATGATCACAAGATCTAAGGTACATGAACAATGTATCTAAAAGAGAGAAAAGAAAAAGATACATAAAGGTCCTCACTACATCCCTCAAAATATGAACACTCCCCCTAACAAAAATCTCCTATACTAACCCTCCCCCTATAAGTATGACTACTTTCATATCCAAAACTACTCCCCCTTTTTGTCACGAGTAACAAAAGGTAAGTGTATCAAGTAGACATCTCATCATTAATAGGTGAGCTAGCATCCCCATCCTCATCATCATCCTCGGATGCCTCGAGAGAAGGAGGGGGAGACTCCATGAAGCCACCAAGGCGAGCTTGCCGTTTGGCAATATGGCCGACACGGGTGTTCACCGACACAACTCATCGCTGAGAGTGTCAAGGTGAGCATCCATGCGCTGAAGCTTCGCCATGATTGCATCAAAAGTCACACCATCCACTGAGGAAGAAGGTGTGGATGTGGAAGGAGTAGAAGAAGTGGGAGGAGCTGCCATCTGTGTTTGGGGCCGGCGCGGTCTAAGCTATGCCTCTCTCCGTTGAACGGTAGCAGCGTCTATGGCACCCATCACGGAAAAATGAGGAGAAACGAGAAAGGGAACGGAAAAATGGCAAAGAATTCGTGTGATAGCTGAAGGAAAAATGAGCTTATAACGGGTCGCCGTATCCTTGTATACATTTATGAGGGATAGGATAAAGTGAGAAGGAAAGTTAATAAAGATATCCTCTAAGAGGGATAACAAAAATTGAGCACGAGGCTCTGTAATAGAGTTATAGTGAGACAAAGGATGAAGAACGAATGTCATCACCATGTTAAAGAACCTCGGACCTTTTGCAAAGCTCGAGCAAGGGGTGTTTTGATGGTCACCCCAAGATGAAGGTGTCTCACAAAAGTGAGACGAGAGTTCGTCTTTGGACACTGTCCTCAGACGCTCATAGCTAGGGTAGTCAGGATGCGCTACCTTAGGGATATGTAGTACATCAGAGACAATCTCCGGAGTAACTACAATGCGCGTACCTCGAACGCGAGAGAAGAAATGAGGTACTGAAGTATCGATTCTATGTATATTGGAGTAAAGTGACTGAAGTATTGATTCTATGTATCGATTTTGTGTATGATCACGGAGGGACAAGTGACCGGGATGCCATAAAGTGACTCCTAACCCCTACTGTGAATGACAGTGGGTAGGTCAGTGTCTAGAAAAGTCTAACAGAACGACGTGGCGTTCTGAATGAATGCCCCGTCCACAAAAGTTCTCTGAGAAGTCCTTTTGGGCGTTTTCATCGCAGAACCGAACAGAAGAAGGTGTGGGGTCAGAGGAAGAAGATGCCCCAGAACGCAGAGGGTTCTGGGACAGAGTAAATTTGCGTTTAGGTGCCATAGAAGCATACTAACGTAAGAATGCAGAGAGAGAGAGAGAGAGAGAGAGAGAGAGAGAGAGAGAGAGAGAGAGAGAGAGAGAGAGAGAGAGAGAGAGAGAGAGAGAGAGAATCAGAAAAGTACCAACACAGTAGTATATAAGAATATAAGAAAATGAAGGTACGTATGCATGAAAATGCATGAGCATATGACGTGCAAATTTAAAAACATCATGGGCTCAGCCCAATCCAAACCTAACAGCACATAATCATTCCAACAAAGTAAACACACATCTAAAATGCATGAATCATTGTTATAATGCAAATGAGATTGAATGCATGATGATTTAAGAACATTTTCACAAAGACAACCCAAAAATTTTGTCAAAAACCCAACAATTTTGAAAAACCCCAAATTTTCAACACAAACCCAAAAGTTAGGTAGAAATACGTGAAATGCATGATGAATGAGTGAAAAAGAGACCTACCAAAAGCAGAAAATGCATACAAAGACCGAAGAACACTTGGGTTGGAGGTTTGGAGTGAGAGAGAGAGGTTTTGGAAGGTGAAGAGTCAGATACTGTTGAGAGAGATCGAGGAGAAGTGAATAGAATTTGTGAGGATAGTATATATAGAAACAACATAAATCTCAATAGATCGAGATGTGTCGAGAGGTGTCGAGCATTAAAAAGGCATTTTTTAGCTGTCAAAGAGTTGTCCAGGATCTATTGAGAGGTGTCCACAGTGAAGGAAGCTCGATGGATCGAGGAAGCTGTCTAGAAGCTATTGAGAAAATAGAAGGTTTCTCAATGGATCGAAGTAGCTATCGAGAGGTATCGAGAATGCAATAAAAAGCAACTAAAGAGTCTCAATAGATAAGCTAGCTGTCGAGAGGTGTCCAGCAGCTGTTGAGATTGCTTAAAAACAGTTTTTCTAGAGGAGAAAAACACGTATATGAATGCAATCAAGCATGCTTTACAACCAATGATCCAAATAACATTTTAAGCTCTCAAAAACATCTCTTAACAAGAAAAATGTTAAGCACATGGATCCAAAACATACACACACACACTAAACACGTCTAACCAATTTTATATTTCAAAAAAAAGTTACGACAATTTAGTGAGCATACATTAACACAAGTATTCCTTGTGATGACTAAATCACATTGTACCTGCACATGTGTCAAGAGTAGCAAAGAATATTGCGTGTGAAAAACATCGCAAGATTGCATAAGTGTCTACATGTTATAACGATCTAAGATATGAGAAAATCACTTTAATTTACACACAATCATAACTGTTTGATGGGGACTATCACCTTCGAGGTACATCCTATAACTCTCACATTTCCTAGAATACATGCTTGCAATCATATATAAAGCAATTTGATCTTTTTGCTTTTATTTTTCTATGCATATATATATATATATATATATATTTTTTTTTTAAGCAAACCATGCATGGGCATATAAGAGAGAGAAAATAAATACCCAATTATGTTAAGCATTTGACATTCCACTTTTGCTATGCCGAAGCATACAAATGTCACTTCATGATTGGTGGACAACAGTGGTGAGATGGTTATTTATGCCTTTCTCTTAGGATTTTCTAGTCCTTCCCGTAAAAAAGAGTGATACGAGTGTTAAGTACAAGAGACTACTTAATCTTACTCATCACAAACACGAGCCACATAGCTTACTTGCTTAGTTGTGCATAGAGATGCTCATCTAAGCTATAAAAGATACAAAATTTAGAAAACTTTGTTTCGATGGCCATCCAAGGTACACAAGTACCAATGTACACAAACACGCACTGTTTTTGTATTTTTTTATTTTTCAATTTTTTTTTTAATTTTATAGGAAAAACAAAATAAACCAAAACTATAAAGAAAACAAAAAAAAAAGAAAAAAAAAAGAAAAAGAAGAAGAAGTTAAACACAGCAATGCATAAAATTAGACCGACTCAAAACATGAAAGCAAAACACACAAGTAATGCAAAAACAAAAACAAGAAGGGGAGAGAGAGAATAAGTGACAGAATCACTTGGAGCCCTTTTCCTTCCACACCTTGGAAGAACCTTTCCGTTTAGCAAACCCTTGGTCCGACAGTGAGGGAGAAGAGTTAAAACCGTTCAAGTTTGAAAGAAACATGAGGGCTTTGAGAAGATCTCCAAGAGGAGCAAAAGAGGATGGAAACTGACTTTGGACTCTCGATGCGATCATGCTGTTGCTCTTTTGAGTGGCTAACCACTTGTAGCAATTAGGTCGAGTATGTCTAGCTGCGCCACAATGATGACAGAAATGCTGCTTTTTCTGCTTAGGCTTTTGTGAGTTTCCCTTCTTAGCCCTAGTGTTCTTAATTTCTTTCTTACCAAGCTTAGGGGGTGCTCCTAAGATAGATTTACCATTGTCTACGTTCTCACTAGCTAATTCATTATTAACGTCATTGTTCTCAGTTTCAACATTATTAGCAGGAGGAACAAAAACAGTAGTACTAGTAGATGCAATACTAGGAGAAGAGAAATCATATCCTAAACCGGTTCAATCGGAAGCTAATTTCTGAAGACTGAGCATCTCATCGAGCTTAGCACTTGAAGTCCTTTCCAACTGAGCTCTGACTTGGAATAGTTCTGCCTCAAGCTTCTTGATCTTCTCAGCCAAGAAATTATTCTCAAATCTCAGTACTCCAATAGTCTGATTGGCTCTATCAAACTTTGTAGAGATTTCTTCTCGCTCAAGCTCCACATCACTAAGGATCTTGGTGGCCAACTTATACAACTTCTCATGCTTTTCTGAGACCTTGTATAACTTTGCATAGGTTGTGTGGATGTCATCTTGCTCATCCATCTTTTCAAACTTAGACTCCACCAATTCCTCTTCTTCATCCACATCTTCAACAATCCCTTCAGTAGGATTTACAGTGGCAGTGAAGGCATTTAGGATTCCATCATCCTCATTATTGAAGTTATCCTCAGGCTCAGTGTCACTCAACATAGCAGCAAGTGCCTTGCTCTTCCCAATGGTCTTGAGATATATAAGGCACTCTTGTTTCATATGACCGAAACCTTGACACTTAATGCACTTTGGTCCTGAGGGTACAGTGTACTGACCGTCATCCCTAGCATCCTTCTTCCCTTTGTCTTAACTCTTGAATTGCGAAGAATTGGATTGCTTTCGGTCCTTGTCAAATCCTTTCGCGTTGGCATTCTTCATAAACTTCTTGAACTGCCTCGTGATATAGGATTTCATCTTAAAATCTTCATCGTTTGAAGACTAATCCTTGTCACTGCTCTTGGCTTTCAAAGCCATGCTCTTGTTCTTGCTTGATTTCTTTATCCTCGTCAGACCCAACTCATTGGTCTGCAGATTTCCAACCAGCTCAGTCAAAGGAATTTTGTCGATGTCCTTTGATTCCTCAATGGCAGTGATCTTGGCATGGAATCTCTCAGGTAGAGATCTGAGCACCTTTCTCACAATCTTGGGTTCAGGAATGGTTTCCCTAAGATCAAAGGCAGAGTTCACTATGTCTTTGAGCTTGGCATAGAACTCATCGAATGACTCATCCTCCTCCATCTTGACAGCCTTGGTTCCTTCATAGGTTGTCTGGAGGATGGTCCATGCTTCCTTAGTAGTTTCAGTGGAGGATATCTTCTTGAATTCCTCATTAGTGACTGCACTGAATAGAGCATTCAGTACCCTACTGTTAAAGTTTGCCGCCTTGATCTTAGCATCATCCCAGTCGGCTGGCACTTATGTGGGCTTAGTCCAGCCTATCTAAATAGCTTGCCACACTTTCTCATCTAAAGACTGTAAGAAAGCTCTCATGCGTACTTTCCAGCATGCATAGTTAGTGCCATCAAATAGAGGTATAATAAGAGACTGTCCTCTATCCATGACAATAGGGGTCAATGGATCACACAACAAAGATTAACATCTAATCAGAGTGTGCCTGCTCTGATACCACTTGATAGGCCAAGAATGTATTGACCCCTTGTGATGAATTAATTGATTAATTAGCCAAGTTTATTAATTAATCAAATTAACATGCAATATGCGTGGTAGCACAAACAAATCACCAATTAAACTGAGTATGCAGCGAAAAATAAATTGACACGATGATTTATTTATGAATGGGGAAAACCTACATGGCAAAAACTCCACCGAGTGATTTTAAGGTCACCACTCAGGAGAATCCATTATTATCAAAACAAGTGGTTAAAAGTAAAGGAATCCCAGTACCTTATACCAACTTATAGTTGAATCCTTACCCCAATACCCAATTAGACTTGTTCTGTAGTGACAATCTCTCCTATCAATGCACAGATCCCAATACATGACTAACCAATAGATGCGCGGATCCCAGTATGCGACTTGATCACTAATTTGAGAAGGATGTTGGCTGCAAAGTTCTTCAGTTCATCACAGGGTGAAGATCATGAAGTTTCTTGGTCACAAAACCCTATGGTGTACAAACACAGTAACTTCTTCAAGAGAAAGATGAACTAGGGCATATGTCTCCGGTTCACAATATGCTTGTGAAAAACTTTTGCATTGAGTTGCATCAGTTGTGAAGGCCCTTAAAACAATTCTTATATATGTTTAGGGTTGTGAGAAAAGAAAGCCTAAACACATACTCACGGATTGGAGTAAAATCAGCTCTGAAAAACTGAATTTCATAAACCTCAACAGATAGGGTACCTATCGAGATAACTATCGAGCTTCAGGCTTCACAGCTTTTTAAACCTCGATAGATGCTAGTTGTCAAGCTTTAAAATCTTGCACTTTCTCACTTGATTCTTGGACAGACTTGCATGGTTTTAACACTTGAACTTGAAACCTTGTTTCTTAAAGCATTAAACACATCCTAGATCTACCCAATTACAAGTAAAGTGTGTTTTATCACAGGATTAGCCAATTACATAAAATGTTGACATATGTTCCTAACATGAATCACATATGTCCTAGCAACTAGCATGCTCTAATCTTAAATTAACATTATAGCAACATGAAAAACAAGTTAAGGATAAAGATTATACTTGCATGTAAGATCCATACGGTGGAGGGGGAGGCTCTTGGTGGAAGTTCTAAGGGTGGAGTACAAAAGAAGAACTAGGAGAGGGAGAGTAAGTATCACTCAATACCTTGAGTTTCAGGAAGACTATGATATGACAGGACTATTCAACTTCACTAGAACTCAAGAAAGGAAAAGAGAGGGTGTTTCTGTGTGTGCTTTGGAAAGGAGGAGAGGAGGGCTTTATATAGTAGTTGTGGAGAAAATATGAACGGAAGGTCATTTAATAAGGGTTGACAAAGGATCAAAAAGAATCATGAACCTAAACCTTATTTTAGACTTTGGGGAAATCTAGTGCATTAAATGTAGAGATTGGTGGGAGTGATGAGCAAGCAAAATTCAGTTTTTCCTACAAAGCCAAATTCAAAAAATCATATCTTACTCAATTTTGATCAGAATTGTCTCATTCTTGTGCTCAAATTGAAGCCCCAGATGTCTAATTTCTAGGAAAATTAACCTCATTCATAGATTCAAAATATTCTGAGAGATATCAATGAAATGGTGAGCAGAAATCATTTGTTAGAAAATAATTCCAGTACAATTAACATTAATAGGTCCTAAATTAGTTTCCAATTAACATTAATAGTATCCAATCACTTCCATTTCAAATTTAATTAGTTCCAAATTTACCCTAATTAAAAAGATAATTACACAAATTACTCATTGAATAATTAATGTTTGATTATCTAATTAATCAGGTGTGTGTAACCTTACCATAAAATGTAATCCTAGCCAATCAAATTATGACACATCATTAATCTCAATTGTTCATAATCATATATAGTCGGACTCAATTTTTGATAGTGCATCTCGGCCACTAAAACTTGATTTGATGATAACTTTCAATCTGATGGTCTGATTAAGGATCTAATGGCCAGAATTAAGATGCCTATTTCCAAGGTGAAATTACCCTTTTACCCTCCATGTGAGGTTAAATACGGGTTGCAAAATTGGGTGTCAATAGGAGGTAATGTGTTTCAGCTTCCACGAGAGTTTTACTAACATGAAAGATTGGCTTTTGAACTCCCTGATCTAACCTTAACAAAATAGCACTTTTCATATGATTTGTCACAGTTAAGTACATATATAGTGTCTCTTCAGGCACCGGTCTTGACAAGATTGGTACTCGAGATAAATATAGCTTAAGCTCATCAAACACTTGCTGGCACTCACCCGTCCATTGAAAGTACTTCCACTTCTTCAATAACTGGAAGAAAGGTCAGCATTTATTCGCGAATTGTGAAATAAACCGGTTGAGAGCTGCAGTCATTCCGATAAGTTGTTGGACCTCTTAGGATTCCTTGGGAGCCTTAGATTTTGCAATGCTACTATCTGGTCCAGGTTAACTTCAATCCCTTGGTGAGTAACCAAATACCCCAAACACTTGCCTAAGCTAACTCCAATGGCGCATTTGGAGGCATTCAACTTCAATCGGTGCTCTTGTAGAGTCTGGAAGGTTTTTGCAAGGTCAAACAGATGATCTTCCATGGCCTTACTCTTCACCACCATATCATCTATGTAAGCCTCCATATTCCTTCCTAGCTACTTCTTGAACATCTTAGTGACCATTCTTTGATAGGTAGACCCTGCGTTGTTCAACCTAAAGGGCATGACTTTGTAATGAAAATTACCTGTAAGGGTGATAAAAGAAGTTTTTCCTGGTCCTCGAGAGCCAATGCTATTTGATGGTACTCCTAGAAAGCATCAAGAAAACTCATCCTAGGATGTTCGAAAGTTGCATCAACAAGTTGGTCTATCTTAGGTACTAGAAATGGATCCTTTAGACAAGCCTTGTTTAGATCCGTGAAATCAACACATACTCACCACTTCCCATTCTTCTTCTTCACTACTGCCATATTTGTTAACCATTTGGGATAATAGACCTCCTTGATTGCTCCGGCTTCTTTAAGTCTATCTACTTCTTTTATTGCTTCAGCATGAATATCCGAGGACCTACGAGGTCTCTGCTTCTTCGGGGAGTAGCAAAGGTTGACGTTAAACAGATGAAATATGAATTCTGGATCTACTTCGGGCACCTCATACGGACTCTACGCAAATACATCTAGATTGTTGATTAAAACCAAAATTAGCTTTGCTTTTCCTAAGATAGGGAGGCTCACCCCTACCTGGAAGTACTTATCACCAAGGTCGATGAATACCTTCTCCAATCGCTCACAGATGTCCTCAGGTAGGGACTGTAGCTGCTACAAGGGGTTCGTCAACTTGATCCCCTCTTTTTGTTCATGCCTCACGACGACTACTTGGTATTTCTATGCCATAATCTGATCTCTTCAGATTTCTACAATGCCATGCTCAGTTGGAAATTTTACCTTCTGATGCAAATATGAAGGTACTACTCCCATGGAATGAATCTAAGGGTGTCCGAGGATGGCTGTATAAGGGGAATAAGAATGTACCACTATAAAGTCGACCAACTCTTTTCTTCCTCCTACCTTCACGGGCACTGTCACTTGTCCTTCTGGTGTGACAACAGTCCCGTTAAAGGCTACCAAGGGGTTGTCATACTTGGTCAAATTGTCAGAAGTAAGGCCCAACATCGAAAGCCCCAATCCGCAGTGTCACCACTAATGCATCTTCATGGGGTTGAACAATGCCTTCAAGGTCTTTCCGAGCAAAGTCAATGCTATCATCTTCCCACTGTCCCTTTTTGTGGGCGGCAAAATCCACTTTTGAGTCTGACCTTGAAGCCATAACTAAGACTCGTGGTGAACTTCTGTGATTTCAACCTGCTTCCTGGCCGTGTGAATTACCCTTATAAGTCCCTTGGTTGGAGCCGAAGTTCTTAAAGTGTTAGCCCCTTTAAGATCTTGCGGCCGAGAATCATCCCGGACCATAAATTCTTTCAAGTATCCCGTTTTCTTAAGCTGGTTCAAATGATTCTTTAGGGTTCGACAGTCCTCGGTGGTGTGCCCTCGATCTCAATGATACGAACAATAAAGGCTTTGGTTCCTTCTAGTAATATCTCCACTCATCTTGTTCGGCCAACAAAAATAGGACTCATTTTTTATCTTCTCCACAATTTTCTTCACGGGCTCTTTGTATAGGGAACTCACTATCTCAGATCTTAGCTTTTGAGTCTAAGGGAAAAAGTCCCTTCATGGTCGGGGAGCTTGATTTGCCTTAACATCCTTCTTCTCCATGGTAGGTGCTTTAGCCTTGGCCTTATCCTGCAGCTGATCATCTTCTAATCTCTTATACTACTCTACCCGCTCCATTAACTTATTCATATCAATTGTGAAATTTTAAAGTACTCGCAAATTTACGAACCGTACCTAAGTATAGTTTGACAAGAAAGAGGTCGAACCCACAGGGACTTGAATGAACGTAGGAAAATTAATCAAATCTTAACCAAATTAATCCTAATCTAGTTTTATAAAAATTGGTTGTTTGAAATTAAATATACTAAGCAAATAATTAAACTAAGCAAAAATATAATATAAAGCAGTAAAGATATGTAAAAAATCTAGAGAAAGGAATTAAGGTTTTGGAATCCACCTTGTTAATTCATATCAGCATATATTTACGATCATTAATTTTTCCCAACCACTACATGATAATCTAGAAATCAATCTTGTTACCATGGAAAATATTATCATTAAAACTTCTATTTAAATATCTAAAGCATGCTCTTCTTTGCTTCCTAGGTATAAAGTCAAATAATTAATTGTATTTGTAGCCAAACAAATCACAAGAGATATCCAACTTTAAAATCAAGAAATAATAAACCAAGCATTCAATTAATTAAGACAAATCCTAAATTATGAGAAAAACATGATTGAACTCATATCTAGAATCCCATCTTAGTCAATTGATATGAAGCAAGAACAATTTAAATCATTAAAGAACAAATATTGTGGGAAAAATCAAATCACATAAATAATATTGATAATTCTTAACAAGGTTTCATCCTCAACCTCAATTATAAATTTAGCTACTCATGGAAATTGAAATAAAACACAAAAATAAAATACTAAACATTAAACTAGACAAATAAAATAGATAAAGAAATAGTCACAATATTAGAGAAAAGCCACAGAGGAGCCACATGCGACATTGCCTCTTACTCCAATTTTCTATTTTGCATCCCAACCCTAGCACTAGCCTCCTTTGAATTTTGCCCTAAAGAGCCTTTAAATAGGTCAAGGAATCCTATTACAAGTTGAATTCTCATTTGGAGAAAATCTCAAATTTTTAGGCTTCACTTAACCGATGATTTTGGCCCATTTAACATCAGAATTCAGACTTTTGGCAAACAAAAAGTTGTAGCTTTTTAAGTTGAATTTCCAGTCCAACTTGAATCATTATGATTGGACATCTGAGTCAAAAGTTATGTAAAAAATACTACTGATGCGCAAGTTAGAATCCTAATCCGAATTGGACTTGAATTCAGAGCAAATTTCCTTTGATTTCTTGCTCCAATTGGACTTAAATATAATTGGGTTGGCTTTCTTTAACTTCATCATGGCCCTTGTAAAAGTAAAGTCCACTAGCTTTCTTCTTTGCACAAATCAACTTATTTAATTCCATTTTTCTACAAAAGACAAATTCATGCAATAAAATTCAATCAAGCACAAAATTGATTATTCAGCATTATTCCAAAACCAAATATAAAATTCATGAATTAACTCAAAATAAGTATGATAATGCTTTCTAATAATGATATAAATATGCAAAATTAAGCTATTATCAATACACATCAAATACCCCCAAACCTACATTTTGCTAGTCCTCGGGCAAAACAGATAAAGAGTTAAAAAAAACGAATAAATTAAAAAAAAAACAAAACAAAACAAAGAAAAATGAAGTCCTAACTAATCCACTTTCGCTGGAATTTTCGATTGCATTTAGCATATGCAACAAGCCTGTAAACCACTAGCTTACATTAGTGGGCGAGTTGTAGTCTCGAGAGGGTTTACAGTGAATATACTCACAAAATTCTGAGAACAAATATTAAAACAAAACAAAGAAAATCAAACAATTTTTTTTTTCATTAGCCTTTTGCAAAGAGGATTAGTTCAAGTTCAAAAACACTACAAATGCTAAAGCAATTTCTCATGTCATCAAAACTCAATGTGAGTGAATAGTGGTAGCCAACCCAAACATACTCTTAGTTTTAGAATAAACTTGACTCAAATATCTATTTGAAAGTATGCTTCAACTCAAATCTTTCTGGTGTTATCACTCAGCAAATTAAATCACTCTGAAATGGGGTGTAACACTCAACAATATATGTGAGTGGAATAATGTAAGCAATATCAAACACCTCACATATAAATCACATAAAAAAAATGCTTAATCAAGAAAGAACAAGTAGTCTCATGAAAGGATGCCAAAAAGAATTTATACCACACTTTATATTCAGTTATATCAATATTTGAACTACACAATCTTCAAGATCAAATAAGAACTTTATTAGGACGTAATGTAGGGTAAAAGCAAAGGGAATGAAATAAAAATGGGTAAAGGTAAATAATAAGAAGTGTTTTCAAGATTTGTCGGAATGTCAACTCTTTTTGAAATTTCCATTCAACATTTTTTTTTTTTTTAATTCTTCTTCTTCAAAGCAGTACTCCTTCCTTACATTTCACTTCTCAAAATTTGATGAGAACCCTTTTTATTTTATTCTTTTTGACACTTTTCCTCTTTTTTTTTTCTTTGAATTCTTTATTTCTTTCTTCTTTGAATTCTCACACAAACCACCACATTGAAACAAATTGGTCAAATTCCATCTTGAAACACTATGGATAAGGGCTTTAAGAAAGAAAGGCTAATTAAAAGGTTCAACGGGGTGACTAGCGATAATGTATCAAGAAAGAAAAAGAAAAACACATATATGGCTCAAAGTAGACAAAAATGGTCTAATCTCATCTCTCAAAGACTAGTATAGTTCATTCAACATCAATGACTTCAAAATATTCAAGTGTGGCATAAAATTTATAAATAAATTAAAAAAGAAAAAAGAAAAAAGAAATTCTTGGCCAAAAGAAAGAACAATGAGACTACAATAAGGGAAATATGTTACACACTTCCAAATGAACTTTAAGATTAGAAAAAAATAAAATAAAAGAAATAACCCTCCAAAAATAATGATTGGCTCATAAATCACAATGGTTATAGTCTCCACATTGTTATCTTCAAGACTTTCTAATCACTTTTATCCTTCAACATCAAGTTGTGTTTGAGTGGCTACGTGCATGTGCAATGAATTGAGCGTGAAAGCAATGAAATTCTTTAAGCAAGAGTAGTATAACGATCTCAAAACATAAACCACAAGCTCGGCAAATTTTTTTTTTTTTTTGGGGGGGGGGGGGGGGTGGGTACTAAACAAAACACAACAAAAAGATAGAAATCTATGTACATCCCCCCAAACCTGAACCAAACATTGTCCTCAATGTTAGAAATGAGACTCTCAAATATATGTCTTGAATGAAAAGAGAGCAAAATATTAATATGCAACATGAGAACCAAGTAGAAACAAGTAAGGTAAGGAGAAGGAAGAGACGTACCTTGATCAAGCTAATTGTTATAAATTGTGATTTCTGTCAAATATCAGCTAGAACAAAAGAATATAAAACTAAATAAGAAAATAAACACAAATATTAATCTAAAAGCAGAAAATAAACAAGAAAAAGATTTTTTTTTTTTTTTTTTTGCAAAAAGATTTAACACAACTAGATATCAATCTTGATAAACAAGACCATCCAAACCTCAACAACACCATGGAGATAAATAATGCATATTATGAATGGACTAGTCTAATGAGATTGTAACTTACCTGGGTCAAAAACATGTTGGGAGGCTTTAGCAATCTCTTCCAAGTGAATTCTATGCATAACCACAAAGGTACTAATACCCTTAATATCAGCAATTGTCCAACATAGAGCTTCCTTATGCTCTTGAAGTATACTTACCAATTGATGTTCCCAAACGTCATCCAACTTTGGTGGTTTTATAGTAGATGGGAGTAGGGGTGAAGAAAATGGAAGAGGGACTACTTTTGGTTGCCAGCTATTAGTACTTAAGAGATGAATAGAATCCAACAATGCATTGACCTCCTCAATTGATTTTTCAATATCCAAATTTCAATAAAAAAGGGTTAAGCAAGCCTTTAGGGGATCCTCACAACTTAATTGTACGAAAGTAAAATGGACTAGGCCCTCAATCATGTTAACTTTGCATATATCCTCCTTGTCTAGTACTTGCTTACTTATGTCAAAGATATTGAGCCCAACAGTCATATTCCCAAAAGAAATCTTCATCACACCACTTCGACAATTGATCAAAGCATTGCATGTGGCTAAGAAAGGGCGACCCAAAATGACATGGATTTGTGTACTGGCATTTAGAGTAGGCTCAGTGTCTAACATAGTAAAATCAACAGGAAAATAGAATGCATCCACCTTAATCAACACATCCTCAACAATACCTCTAGGAATTTTTACATATCTGTAGGCTAACTAGAGTATCATGGTTGTGGGTTTTAGCTCCCCCAAACCTAGTTGTAAATAAACTGAATATGGCATTAGGTTCACACTTGCCCCCAAATCTAGCAAAGCTTGCTCAATGAGACGATCCCTAATCTTGCATGAAATTGTAGGAGATCCAGGGTCCTTACATTTCACTAGATATTTATTCTGAATGATTGAACTGACTTGCTCTGTCAAAAATGCCATTTTAGGGACATTTTTCTTTCTCTTCATTGTCACAAGATCTTTTAGAAACTTGGCATAAGTAGGAACTTGTTGAATTGCATCAAGAAATGGAATGTTTATTTGCACTTGCTTAAAAACCTCTAAAATATCTCCAAATTGTGCACTTTTCTAAGGACTGATTAAACTTTGAGGAAATGGAGCTTTAGGAACAAACTTCTTACCAATAGGGGAAGAACTAAGATCCTGAATTGGAATTGAGGTTGAGTTGCCATTCTTTTCTCTATGATCATCCTGTGAGCTGTGAACTCCTTTTTCCTCTAACACAGTGTTTTCATTATCCTCCACTTCTGGCATTTTCACTTGATTATCAATTTGTCTTCCGGACCTAAGGGTAGTAATAGACTGAACAGATTCATGTGCATGAGTAGAACTAGAAGAACCATTGATGGCATACTGTGCTTTTGGGTTAGGTATAGGTTGACTAGGAAATTTTCCTTTTTCACTCTCTCCGACTTGGGTTGTTAACTGGCCAACATGATTTTCCAACTTTGAAACAGCCTGAGTAATTAAATGAGTGGAACTTTTCATCTCTTGAATGGCTTGGCTAGTTGATTGCATGAAAGTTTTGAGAGACTCCTCCAAAGATGATTGTTGTCTTGGTGGTGCCATAAACTGAAGAGTTGATTGAGGAATGGGAGGATATGCTTGGGTAGGTGGATGAAATTGATTTTGTTGATGCACTTGTTGTCCACCTATATTTATGGGAGAATGGTTCTGCCTCCAAGAGAAATTAGGATGATTTTGCTAATTTGGATTGTATGTCTCTGAAAATGGACTAGCAAGTGGCATTCCATAATTATTCAGTGCATTTGCTTGCTCAGTATAGTATTCAGGGTAACCAGATGTGGAAGGACACATTTGTGTTATATGCATAGGACTTGCACAAATAGAGCATGTTTCACTTTGAACTCGATTGATAGAATTCATCCTTCTACCTAAAGCTAAAGCTTCAACATTACGAGTGAGATTGTCCAACCTAGCTTTTATGTCTAAATCTTCACTGACTTCATACAATCCTCCTTTCTAAATTGCAGGGGTAGATCTCTCTCTATGATTGGAAAAATCCCATTGTTGTGAGCTTTCTGATAAATTCTCAAGAAATTTGTATGCCTCATCATCCATAAGACTCAAAAATCCACCACCATTCATGGACTTAATCATGTTACGATTTTTCTGAGTCAAACCATTATAAAAATATTGTACTAGTCTCCATGTTTCAAAACCATGGCGAGGACACTTTAAGATCAAGTCCTTAAATCTCTCCCAACTCGCATAAAATTTCTCTTGTTCATCCTAATAAAAATCTGCAATTTCTCTCCTCAAAGCATTGGTCTTGGCCATTGAGAAAAATTTAGAGAGGAATTTTGTGACCAATAATTCCCATGAAGTGATAGATCCAGGTGACAAAGAATTAAGCCATGCTTTTGCCTTATCCTTCAAGGAAAAAGGGAATAAACTCAAGCGAACAGAGTCATCAGTGAAATTCTGGAACTTACAAGTAGCACAAATCTCAAGAAAATCCTTTACCTACAAATAAGGATCTTCTCTATCCAATCCATGAAAAGTAGGAAGAAGGTGGATTATCTGTGGTTTCAACTTGAAAGTTCAAATAAGTGTAAAAACACCCTTGAGCGTTTAGACCCCCAATTAACAAATTACCAATTCAAGCTTTAAATCAAACAATTAATGTGCGGAACATGAACTAAAGCATAACACAGAATTGGTAAACAATCTAAGCCAATTAAAATCACATCCACAGTAGAAAATAAAAGGCAAAGATAAAGGGAAGGAAGATGCAAACACAAGGACAACACGCGATGTGTTATCGAAGAGGAAACCGAAGCCCTCGGTGTAAAACCTCTCCGCCGCCCTCTAAGCGGTCAATAATCCACTAGAAAATGTAGTTGGGATACATGAACAGCAATAGACCCTCCAAGCCTAATCTACCCGATGTACCTAAGCCCTCCAAGCTTCTTGCTCCAACGAGGTTGCGCCGAACCTATTTCTTTTCTAGCTTCCCGGATTCCACTACTAGACCATAGCATCAACCAATGAATATTAGTTCCTTCCTAACTGCTTCCCAGAACACCAAACAACCCTCTCACAGTAATGGATATGGTGAGAACAAGGTTATGGTAAAAAAGGCCTCTCAAGGATTTGGCAATGGAGAGGAAGAGAGATGAGGAATTTGAAGAGACTCTAATGTAAAGATTGTAGATGGTTCGATCTTGTTTTGCTCTAGGGTTTCTCTCTCAAAATTCTCTCTGGAAGCTCTCTCACAATCGTGGGTAAAAGGGGTATTTATACTGGAGTGGGAGAGGAATGTGAAACGTCAGGTTTTACAAAACAGGGGTGGCTCCCGGCTTGACCTCGCGGCTTGACTAAGTCGCGAGATCCAGTCGCGAGATAACCATATGGCCAGTTGTCCTGTTTTGTCCTGTAGTGCTCCAGCTTGCATGACTGTTCACCTTCTAGCATGCTTGGCATGTGTGCTGCGTCTGGCGGCTTGCAGCCGCGAGTCACTCGCGAGTCCTAGCCGCGAGTCTCTGTTTTCTTGCACACTCTTGAGCAATCTTCACTCTATCTCACTCACTACCCTTACATCAAACCCACCTAAATACAGGGTTACTAAATGCTGAATTACAAGCAAATTTGGCACGGAATAAAGCCAATTAGATGGTTGAATAAATTTCAACCTTACAATCTCCCCCTTTGGCTATTCCGTGACAAAACCCTAAAACAGACTCTAGACTTAACATGTGAGTTGGGAACAGTTGATCAAAACTCACTCACACCTAACTCTAGAAGCTGTGAAGCACTTGAATCATATGAACATAATACTCCTGAAACACAACAATACACCATGATCATTGTAAGCAGAAAATCATAAAATGCATATGAAACAGGCAATATGTGATCAAGCAAAGATGGAGTTAAGAAACAAACCATGGCTTGATCAACCAAGTGAACACCACAAGGTAGTGATCACAGTGCTCATTCACACTTGGAATGAACACAAGGACATACAAGTTAACAAGCACAAGGCAAGACACTTGTATGTTCAACACTCAACCAATGCATAGTACACAAGGTATATGCATCTAGGAACAATCCTACAAGGGCACAAGAGTGACAGTACATAAATCAAAATGCAAGACATTTAGATTAAAGTACTGATTTCAACATAGCATTAAGGCTGCAATTAAGCAAGGTACATACCATAAAGCCTACAAACTATGCATAAAACAATAACCCTAAAAGCTTACAAAAGCAACATGGGTATAAGCTACAATATAATCCTGAAAAACAGCATCAAAATATATTAAACTTTAAACCAAGAGTATAGGTTAAGAGTTAGAAAACAACTAAACACCAAAAAACACAGTGTAACAAACCCATAAAAACACTAAATACTCAAAACATAAGCATATATAAACAAAGTCTCTGATTTTGACAACTTTGACAACTCCCCCTCAACACATTACTCCCCCTTAAGAGTTGCTTTACTGCTTCTCATCATCAATGTCATTAACAACAGAAAGAAACATAACATTCTCCCCCTTTTTGACAGGAATGGCCAAAGGGTCACTGTTCATGCTGGGTGGTGAAGCTGTCAAGTTTTGCAGAAAAAACATCAATCTGGTCTTGCATGGCTCTCATTCTCTCAGAGTGCTCAGTCTGGACTACTCTGATCCCATCAAGTCGTTCCAGAATGATTTGGAAAGCATCTGGAGGTGTATCTGAAGAAGTTGATGCTCTAGACCTTTTGCCACTCCTCCTGGGAGTTGAGGTTGATGCATGCCCTGCTACCTCTGCTTCAGTCTCCATTGGGACACCCTCTCCTTCATCACCTTCATCTTCTTCTCCTGGAAGTCTAACACTTATCCTTTTGTAGTTAAGCTTGTTAATTGCAGAGGGTGTGGACATGGGACTGATGTCTTGAGGGATTGGAACACCCTTTCTTCTAAAAATCCTCATTAGCAAACTGGGAAAGATCAATTTTGGCCTAGAGGTTGTTCTTGTCTCATCCACAATGGTGTCATATATGTGGGAACTTATGTCAATGAAATTCTTTTCTTTGAGATCCATCAGAAAGATTGCTCTAGCACAGTTGATTGTAGTCAACTTCTTTATGGGATAGAGGTTAAACATCATGATTATTGTTAGGCACCTCATGTCCACTGGAAAGGCAGTGGTATTCAAACATTTCCCTTCTCTCTGCCCACCTATCCTTTGTTGAACTGTTTCAATAGAAACACTCCTATCCTTGTAATTGATAAATTCCTGATCTTCTAAACCTTCAAGCCCTAGCACATCATCTATGACATGTGCATCCAAAATGAATTCTTTACCTCTAACCCAGCAGTTTAACTCATTCTCCTTTATCACAGCATTTGAATAAAATTCCCTAATCAGGGGTTCACATACTACAGGGAAATCACTCAGAAGGTTTTCCCATCCTCTTCCTTCAAAACAGCTGGGGATAAAGGATTGTCTTAAGTCTTCCAAATCTACAAATCTTTCTTGAATAATTCCTGCTTTCAAGAAGATATCCTTGTATCTCTCAAAGTGATGAACTGACCTAAACAGTTTAGAATCCATTTTCAATCTTTTGTCAACCTTCTTTGCAGGAGTTTTCTTTTTTGGAGGTGAGGGAGCCATCTGTGAACAATCAGAAGAGGCCACAACAACATAGAACAATATATGTGTAAACCGAGTCAGTACCATGTAATTAACAAAGAGATTACAGCCACACAGATGAACTTGAACACTTAAACAATAAGTTACTTAGAGCAACCACATGGATAGACAAGCCTAAAAAAGGAAACACAAGAACAACATGGAGAAACTATCCTAAAGACAGATATATGTCAATGAGACATATAATGGAAAAATGATATGACACACAATCAGCATTTTGAAACTAGCAGATGCTCCCAACAGATTAACACAATAGAACATGCACATCATCAGCAAGCTAAGCATGAACAAAGAGCAATAGCCGAAACACAAACCCATTTCTAAATCATAAACATATGCAAAAAAAAATCAAGGGGAAAAGCACAAAATCAAGTAGAAATGAGTTCAAAACTGAAAACCCATACCTGTGACATGAAGAATTTGAGCAGAAAATATGCAACAATGGAGATTGGAAATGGGAGCACGGAGTGTTTGGGAAGGAGATATTTTAGAGAGAAGATGAACAGTTCACAAATGTTTGAGGGAAAACTGGGAAACGCTTTTAACACTGTCCCTATTTTTGCCAAACACGCGTTTTTCGCGACTGAGGTGAGTCGCCAGAAAGTCGCTAGGTTGAGCTGCCAAGACTCTCAAAGGAAAAATTTTGAAAAAATTTTTCTAAGTG
Organism: Quercus tomentella; assembly: GCA_028535165.1. Taxonomy (NCBI): domain Eukaryota; kingdom Viridiplantae; phylum Streptophyta; class Magnoliopsida; order Fagales; family Fagaceae; genus Quercus; species Quercus tomentella. The sequence goes on from JAPQVY010000068.1 coordinate 49,623,967, forward strand.
TTTTTCGCGACTGGAAGGTCTACCCGCGAGGGAGTTGCGAGCTGAGCCGCAAAAATCTCTGGATAACCTCGCGACTGGACCTTTCACTCGCGAACAAGTCACCAAAATGGACCCGCGAACACGCGACTGAGGCTCACGACTTGACATACCCGCGACTGAGTCGCCAAAACAGGGCAAAATTTTTTTTTTTGAAATTTTCATTTTTGAGAAACAAAATACTTTCCAAAAACACCTAAAACACTCAAAAATCTTTTTGTGCTTGAAACAACAAAGATTGAGCATGTGAAAAACATATTTCATCAAGTACAATTACACAAATGATTATGGCATTCTTTGAACATAAACTTGTGTGTTGTGTGTGGATATCAACAATGAGATAGTCCTTAGTCTAATGTGAAGCTTCAATGATCAATTCAACCAAGGCATACACAATTAGCACTAGATCATGTGATCTATCTCACTTATAGAAATATGTATATATGACCTCCCACAAAACTTGATAAAATGACTTGGAGCTTTACATTTGACTCCACTTTTAGTCATAACATTTGATCTTTTTGATCCTTTTGAGACAACACCTCTCATTGTGAGAGTGATATTTGATAAATCTCTTTAATGAACAAGCCTTTGGCCTTTTGAATAAACATTTCTCTTTAATTCTTGGTCACTTTCCCTTTTTCCTAGTCGAATACTAGTATGTGCGACAGGCTTTTGCAGCTCAATATCTCTTTTCATTTGGAGATTTACATTTGGTGAGCTCTTTTTAGCAATAAAAAAATAAAGAGTGGGAAGATATATAGACACAAGTCTATGCATGTCTCAGGATCAACAAAACCATTCACTCATCATTCATGACAAGTTTGAAGATCTATTTACAACAATCACATTGATTTCAAGATTTTTCCCACAGAGATATGAGTGCAAGGAAACAAGCAATGCTCGAAAATGCACACAGCCATTAGCACAAAGGTACAAGGCAAAACATGTTTTGAGACAAAAGCTTAACAATGTTAATCAAACTTTTGATTTTCTAATTTTTATGTGATTTTTGGATTTTTGACACATAATAAGAAAAAGATTGATAAAAAACAAAACACAAAAAAAATATGCACAAGTAGACAAGCAAACAACCAGCAGTAAAAACAATAAGCAAACAAACAAACATCGTCGCAAAGCATAGGAAGTATTAATGCATGGACATGTTGTAATGCTTATGCATGAGTACCCTTCTTCACCCACACGTCACTTGCATTTGGGGTGATTTCCTTGTAGGATTGGGTACGGGAGTTAGGGCTTTCAAACCTTCGTGAGAAGCTTTCCAAGCAGTTGGTGAATGCACCGATCATCTTCATCACGTTCAACATTCCGGGATCACCATTTTGATCTCTAGATTGTTCATCTGCCCAATTTCCTCTATCAATTCTAGGTCCTCGTGACCTTTGAGGTGTTGCACTGTTCGTTGCTCTCAGCTTTTGGCAATTTGGTCGAGTATGTCCTTGAAGTCCACAATGATGACACACATAAGTTGATCTAGGACCTCTTTGTGGTCGTGGACGAGATTTGGCTCGAGATTCTGACCTGCCCACAGATTGATTACGGGAATTCAACAACCGTTCGTTCCCCACATTTCTCTTCTCTTCTATCTTGGGCTTCTCAGCAGTAGGACCAACATCAACTGGATCTTTAGCCTTAACAAACTTCACTTCTTTAGTGACATTTCTAGATGAGCTACTTCCTCCGGTATATCCCAATCCGGATTTGTCTGAAAAGCTCTTTTGAGATGAAATAATATCATCTAGCTTCTTGGTGGTGACCCTGTCTATTTTAGCATTTGCTTGCACAACCTCTTGCTCAAGAAATCTCACTTTTGTGTAAGCTTCTGACAGCTCACCATTCAAAGTTTCTATCTCACATTTGGCCTCCCTATATCGGATTACGAGACTTTTATAGTCCTCCTCTGCCTTCTTCATCTTTCTCACAGCTGCCTTGGCCACCCTTGTGTACTCACCCGACTTTTCAAGGAGTGAGTTATAATTCTTTTGAAGATTGGCTGTGCTTACATCTTCTTCAACATCTGATTCCTCGACAATTCCCAATGATTCTTCATCACTATGTTCTCCAAGGTCTTGTACAAGCAGATTCAATTCATCTGAAGACTCAACATGGGCAATAGTCATAAAAGCTGAATAGTTTCCCTCTCCATCACAGCTTTCTTCTGATTTTGAGTCGGATGAATCCGAGTCACTTAATGTCGTGGCATACACCTTGCCTTTCGATTTCAAATAATTCGGACATTCTTTCTTAAAGTGTCCATGCCCGTTGCATTCAAAACAAGTGACACCTTGTGTAGATTGAGATTCTTTTCCATCTTTCCTTTTGAATTCCCTTTTCTCCCTTCCTGAACTTTGGAATTTTCCTTTATCACCAAATTTTCCATTATTCTTGAATTTCAAGAATTTTGGGAAATTTTTTACAAGGTATGCAACATCTTTATCAACCACATCGTCTTCCGATGAGTCATGGACTTCTACCTTCTCATTAATGGTCTTAAGAGCAAGAGATTTACTCTTCCGTTGATTGGGCAGCGACATCTCATAAGTCTGAAGAGAACCAACCAGCTCTTGGACTTTGATGTCATCTAGGTCCTTACTCTCTTCAATCGCTGTCACTTTAGCACGAAAACTTTCCGGCAATGATCGAAGGATCTTCCTTACGATTTTAGAATCCTCCATTTTCTCCCCCAAATTGAACTTGCTGACTACCACCTCATTCAGCTTCCCATAGAAAGAGTCGAAGGACTCATCCTCACTTATTTTGAGCTCCTCAAACCGAGTGGTCAGCATTTGCAACTTGGTGTCTTTCACTTTCTTCGTGCCTTCGTAGGTAGTTTCCAATATCTCCCATGCTTCTTTGGCAACGGTGATGTGGGAGATCCTGTGAAATTCATCAGGAGACACACCACAGAAAATAGCATTTAAAGCTTTACTGTTAGCATTAGATGCAGCGAGTGTTGCCTTATCCCATGTGGATTTGGCTGCCTCAGGTCTGGTCCAACCACTCTCAACTGCATCCCAAACAGATTCAACAATGGAGCACAGAAATGCTCTCATGCGAACCTTCCAAAAAGCATAATTACTACCATCAAAATATGGAGGTGCATTTAGGGATTGAGACCTATCCATCTCAAAAGGGAGTCAAGGATCACACAATGGTATTGAAACCAATAAAAGTGTACCCGCTCTGATACCAATTGAAAGTTCAAATAAGTGTAAAAATACCCTTGAACGTTTAGACCCCCAATTAACAAATTACCAATTCAAGCTTTAAATCAAACAATTAATGTGCGGAACATGAACTAAAGCATAACACAGAATTGGTAAACAATCTAAGCCAATTAAAATCACATCCACAGCAGAAAATAAAAGGCAAAGATAAAGGGAAGGAAGATGCAAACACAAGGACAACACGCGATGTGTTATCGAAGAGGAAACCGAAGCCCTCGGCGTAAAACCTCTCCGCCGCCCTCCAAGCGGTCAATAATCCACTAGAAAATGTAGTTGGGATACATGAACAGCAATAGACCCTCCAAGCCTAATCTACCCGATGTACCTAAGCCCTCCAAGCTTCTTGCTCCAACGAGGTTGCGCCGAACCTATTTCTTTTCTAGCTTCCCGGATTCCGCTACTAGACCATAGCATCAAGCAATGAATATTGGTTCCTTCCTAACTGCTTCCCAGAACACCAAACAACCCTCTCACAGTAATGGATATGGTGAGAACAAGGTTATGGTAAAAAAGGCCTCTCAAGGATTTGGCAATGGAGAGGAAGAGAGATGAGGAATTTGAAGAGACTCTAATGTAAAGATTGTAGATGGTTCAATCTTGTTTTGCTCTAGGGTTTCTCTCTCAAAATTCTCTCTGGAAGCTCTCTCACAATCGTGGGTAAAAGGGTATTTATACTGGAGTGGGAGAGGAATGTGAAACGTCAGGTTTTACAAAACAGGGGTGGCTCGCGACTTGACCTCGCGGCTTGACTAAGTCGCGAGATCCAGTCGCGAGATAACCGTATGGCCAGTTGTCCTGTTTTGTCCTGTAGTGCTCCAGCTTGCATGACTGTTCACCTTCCAGCATGCTTGGCACGTGTGCTGCGTCTGGCGGCTTGCAGCCGCGAGTCACCCGCAAGTCCCAGCCGCAAGTCTCTGTTTTCTTGCACACTCTTGAGCAATCTTCACTCTATCTCACTCACTACCCTTACATCAAACCCACCTAAATACAGGGTTACTAAATGCTGAATTACAAGCAAATTTGGCACGGAATAAAGCCAATTAGATGGTTGAATAAATTTCAACCTTACACAACTCAAAATGTGCAACAATGGTTGCAGGCAATACTATGCAAGATGGAGGATTGGTGGTAATAGGTGAGAACAACTCTCTAAGATTTTTTGAATCTTCTCCTGTTTCTCCCATTGTGGATGGATAATCAAAACTAACAAGACAATTTTCTTTATCATGTATCCAAGTTCTCATACACCAAGCACAAAGATTTATTTTTTTTATTTATTTAAAAAAAATAAATTTTAACTACAACTAGTAGAAGGAAAAATTCAATTAAGACCTAATTTATTTTCCCAACCAAGTCCCTAACAACAGGGCCAAAAACTTGTTGTGAAATTTTAAAGTACTCGCAAGTGTACGAATTGTACCGAAGTATAGTTTGACAAGAACGAGGTCGAACCCACAGGGATTTGAATGAACGTAGGAAAATTAATCAAATTAATCCTAATCTAGTTTAATAAAATTTGGTTGTTTGCAATTAAATATACTAAGCAAATAATTAAACTAAGCAAAGATAAAATATAAAGCAGTAAAGAGATGTAAACAATCTAGAAAAAGGAATTAAGGTTTTAGAATCCGCCTTGTTAATTCATATAAGCATATATTTATGATCATTAATTTTTCCCAACCACTACATGATAATCTAGAAATCAATCTTGCTACCATGGAAAATATTATCATTAAAACTTCTATTTAAATACCTAAAGCATTCTTTCTTCCTAGGTATAAAATCAAATCATCAATTGTATCCGTAGCAAACAAATCACAAGAGAAATCCAATTTTAAAATCAAGAAATAATAAACCAAGCATTCAATTAATTAAGACAGATCCTAAATCATGAGAAAAACATGATTGAACTCATATCTAGAATCCTATCTTAGTCAATTGATATGAAGCAAGAACAATTTAAATCATTAAAGAACAAATTTTGTGGGAAAAATCAAATCACATAAATAATACTGATTATCCTTAACAAGGTTTCATCTTCAACCTCAATTATAAATTTAGCTACTCATGGTAATTGAAATAAAACACAAAAATAAAGTACTAAACATTAAACTAGACAAATAAAATAGAGAAAGAAATAGTCACAATACTAGAGAAAAGCCACAGAGGAGCCACATGCGGCACTGCCTCTTTCTCCAATTTTCTGTTTTGCATCCCAGCCCTAGCACTAGCCTCCTCTGAATTGTGCCCTAAAGAGCCTTTAAATAGGTCAAGGAATCCTATTACAAGTTGAATTCCCGTTTGGAGAAAATCTCAAATTTTTAGGCTTCACTTAACCGATGATTTTGACCCATTTAACATCAGAATAAAGACTTTTGGTAAACTAAAAAGTTTTAGCTCTTTAAGTTAACTTTGGAGCCCAACTTGAATCATCGTGATTGGACATCTGAGCCGAATGTTATGTCAAATATACTAACTGATGCGCAGGCTAGAATCCTAATCTGATTTGGTCTTGAGTTCGGTGCAAATTCCCTTTGATTCCTTACTCCAATTGGACTTAAATTTAATTGGGTTGGCGTTATTTAACTTCATCATGGCCCTTGTAAAAGTAAAGTCCACTAGCTTTATTCTTTGCACAAATCAACTTATTTAATTCTATTTTCCTACAAAAGACAAATTTACGCAATAAAATTCAATTAAGCACAAAATTGATTATTCAACATTATTCCAAAACCAAATATAAAATGCATGAATTAACTCAAAATAAGTATGATAATGCTTTCTAATAATGATATAAATATGCAAAATTAAGCTATTATCAATGCACATAAATATCCATAACTGGCTTCAAAGCTAATGAAGCTCTTAAGTCAGAATCGATGGGGAGCCCCACTTTAAACGTGCTAGCCACAATTCCTCCATTGTCTCCCTCGATTTCATTATATAACTCCCAGTAACGATCTGAATAGTCCCTGAGGGTTTCCCCTTCCTTCATAAACATAGTGAGGAGTAAGTCAAATGGCTTTGGGGTTCTACTACATGTTACAAAACATGTTCCAAACACCCTGATCAACTCATCATATCCTCAGATGGATTCCTTCTCCAATCCATCAAACCATCTCATAGTAGTTGGTCCCAAGCTAGAAGGGAATATCGTACACATCAAGGCTTCATTCCTCGAATATATGGCCATGCTTTGATTGTAATGGCTGACATGCTCCACGGGGTTGGACTTGCCATCATATTTTCATGTCTCCCTCTTTTTGTAGATATATTCTTTGTTCTTATATCTACAGCTGTCCTGTTGCTAGTCAAATTTTTAGGGATATTTTCCACTACTTTATCGGTTTCCTCCCTTCCCTTATCCTGGAATTCTGAATTTTGGGGGGTGTTTGTACTATTCAGTTTGTCTCACATACATTCAATGCAGCAGAGGTTAGGTGAGAACCCCCTCATTAATGCGGAGGTGAAAATCTTCAATCTTCTTCCATGTTTAGGAAGTTTCCTATGGTTCCAGGCATTTTCTAGAAACTATACGTGGATCATCCGTGCACCTCACCCCGAGTAAGGTTAGCTTCTTACCTTTTTCACGGGAACTATTTTCCCGTGTTGCTCTCCTCCTTTTAGGTAATCGGGATGATCCTATTACCTTTCTTCCATACCACATAGCCCCCTGGGCCTTCCTTCAAGTATATGTGCTTGGCCCAGTTCGTTCCCCGTGGCCCAATCGTTTCTTGGGCTTTAGGCCTGGATGGGGACTCTTCCACTCCCCACATTGCTCATTATCAATAACTTTTAAATGTATATAATAATACCCTTGAGGCCTTAACATTGATAAACATTTTTATATAGATAATTTTTTTTCTTAGTATAACTCTAAGTTAGTAAGTTGTTAATTTTAAAGGAAAAATAATAAATTAAAGAACTAAATGTAAGTATCACACTATTTACTCTTACTTATGCAAGACTTTATCCTTCTTAATTAAAATGTGAGTTATGTTTTTTACGTGTGATAGAAATTGTGATTCTCGATAATTATGTCAAAACGAATAATCATATTTTCATGAATTTTCAGAAATTAATTATTCTAATCCCAATTTCCGCATGATATGAACATACCCAATAGGATTTTTTACTCATACTAATATCTACTTTGTAACTTACCACTAAAAACTCAAAAGATAATTTTCTAAAGAAGTAGAAAAATCCACATACACATTGCAATAGATGACAAGGAGTTCAATGTGAGTCATTTTGACTAATACCAAGCAGCCGCTGAAGGATGTAAAGGGATCATATGTTTGTGTGTGTGTGTATATATATATATATATATATATATATATGATGATGCTCTAAATCTTCAATAGGTCTATCGCCCAAACTCGTTGTCTTCTGTGAGGGGTGAAGAGTAGTGAACCTGCAAAAAATAAAGACACCTTTGAAGTGCACCGGTGTGGTGCCGGCCTAAGACCGTCCAAAGGTCAAGTCAAAAACTGATAATGAACTTTCTTGGAAATGAGTTTCTGAGAAGTATTTTTTACGTACCTTGGGATTTGAGTGCCTAAGTGTTTATATAGGTGCTTTTGGATAATCACAATAGCTGAATTGTAGGATATGGAGTTATCCCCTAGCTAACATGTAGGAGTTGGGAACTATCCCGTAGATGATCCACAAGGAGTGAGGAGTTAGCCTTAGCTATTTTGTAGGAGATAAAGTTTATCCTATCACCGGCAGCCGTGTGCATGTGGGAGAGTCTTAAGCAATGTAGGCATTGCAACATGAGTTGGGTGTTTGGTTTTGTCGACGCCCGACCTTGAAAAATGGTAGCGGAAAAAATGCCGCCACCGTCGTGGGCCTTCGTTCGACCATTCGCCGTGGCGGCGCTCCTGTGCATGTAAGAGGGCCCGTTGGAAGCCTCTTTCTCGGATGATGATGATGATGATGGGTGTGCGTGTGTGTAATAGTGTGTGTGGCATGGTTCACGTGGGGCTTCGGGTGCTCTCTCTCTCTCTCGGTGGAGTAAGGTAGGTCTACCTTTAGTGTGGTGGCAAGAATCTGGGCCAAATTTTATGAGATTTACCAAAGGTAAGTGGAGTGTCCACCAATCATTAGGTTTTTCTAAGGTGTGATTGGTCACCTATTTCTAGTTGATTTTATTACCAACCCTAGGCTAAGAAAAATGGCATTTTTCCTAATCTAATATGGATGGCATTCTTAGGTCCAAAAGTTTGGTTATGTGTGGGGAAGGTGTTAGGCACCCCACAACGCCTGTCCAAGGATAGTCCTTTGTTTTGATAAAACCTTAATTTTCAGAGAGTGGTAGTAAAAACATGATTTTGGCATTGGCTATCGGGGCTTTGCATGCATGGGGGCTTTGAGGTTTGTCTTTTAAATGGGTGTGGTCGCAATCTATGCTTTCCTAATGTTTTCGAGCAAAGTGCTCGAAAAATAAAAAGACTTTGATGTGTTTTTTGTGTGTTTTTTTTGTTTGAAAAAGAAAAATGAGCAAAAAGCATCCAAGCAGAGCACAAGAACCAAGGAGACCTTTTTTTTCTGGTTTGAAAGGTGCTTGGGGCTTTTTATAGCCCCGACACGCTTTTCAAGGTGGCCATGAATTTGGTTGATCTTGACACCCCTGGAAATATTTTGACTTCCTATTTTAAAAAAAATATGGATCTTGAAAATCCAACGGTCGGATCAAAAGTTATGGCTCTCGGAAGTTAGTGGTGCATCGATCGGTGCGTTATCCCAGTTTTCATGATATCTCGCCTGTTCTAACTCCGATTTTGACCCATGAATAGTCATTGGAATGAGAATGTGATAATCTTTGCAATGACATTGGTTTCAACCCGTTCTGACTACTGGATCAAAATTAGGGTTTTAGGGCCTACCTAAGATCAACTTCGAGGCAAACTTGTTCAAACTTGGTCAAAGTGGCCAAAAATCTCTGAGAAGCTCGGGTTTGATGTAAAATTATAAAAAGTGTTATTTTGTGAGAGTTTTGGCCTCGTTTGACCTTTGGTCAAACCTAGGGTTGACCAGAGGCATTTTGGTCATTTTAGTTGAAAAAGGCACTTTGGGTGCTCCGGTGTCGAGCGGGTTGCACCACGTCATTCTGGATGTTCTCGCAGCCCCATGGAAAGAAAATAAAATTTTTTGGCTTTTTTGGGGCCTGACACGCAAATCGAGGGCGGACAAAATATGGTATCAACAAGTTGTACTCGTCAGATTTTAGCCATGCCATGTGTACATGTTGGTCGCGTTTGGTTTTCCACTTCTAGTGAGTAGGTGCTCTTCGGAAGACCAACTTATTTGGGAAGAGTAGCAACTTCTTGAAGGGTTACTGTGGGGTTAGTCAAAATATTCTTCATCAGTTGCCCTCCATTCTGTGTTCGTCCCTTCTGTGGGCGAGTCACAGAATTATTTATTTATTTTTTATTCTTACCCCTCCTTTTTTTTTGCGCGACACGTGGTGGCCCAAGATAGGCCAACAGTCATGTCGTTTGACATTCTCGAGACTTTCGCCTATAAATAGGGAATTTCCCTTTCAAACCTCTTTTACTTTCGAAATTTTCATCTAAAACTTCAGAATTCGTTTGGTCGTATTCTTTGTACTCGTTCGTTCCCAACTCGTCTAAGCCCTACTCGTTCGAAACTTTTGAGTCCCACCTGTCGTGGTTATCCGCTTTTGTGGTCATCCGGTTTTGTGGTCGTCAGGCTTTCCTAGGCTTGTGTAAACGTAGTCGTCCCTTTGGTGGTCATCCGAATCTCTCAAGGTCATGCGCTTATGGTTGGTTGCTTTTTTAGTAAGTTATTCCACCCTTTTTCTTTTTGTTGCCCTTATTAGATAAGAAGATTTAGACAACTAGAGTGGGCTTAGTTTTATCTTGTCATTGTAGGTGTGAGAATGAGTGAGTTCGGGTCCACCAATAGCCCTTCATTGTCCAAACGTAGGAAATTGGACGACCGTGGCTTGCCACGAAGTGTTAGTACAGATTCTCTTGATGATATGCTGTCATTAGAGTCATCACACACAGGTCCATCTAGAGATGTGCTGCGAGAAGGCTCTTCTAGTTCGAAGTCTTCTGAATTTAGTAGTGAAGTCAGGTCGCCAAGCTACGCTTCAGTGAGTGGGGATGATGGTACTCCTGCGCCTGAGGGCCTTAATCGTCCCTTTATCCTACCTGACGAATGGGAGGTGAACAAATATTGTTCCTCTCTTTTTGATCGAAGGTTGACTAAGTTAAGGTCCGAATTTCAAATTCCTCATAATGTGCCTACTAGGATAGCTGAAGTTGGAGTGATGTTATTCCTGTGATGGTGAGGGTTTTGAACTTTATGAGGCGTCCTTCGTAAGTAGGCTAAGACTTCCACTTAATGAGCTTGCTAGGAAGTTGCTCAAGAAGTTGTGTATTGCCATATCCTAACTAGCACCCAACTCCTGGCGTGCTTTTATCGGGGCTCAGATCCTCTGAGGGATTATGAGTAAGGGTCGAAAGGTTCTTTCCTTAGATGAATTTTGGCATTGTTACAAGCCCCTTCGCGTTCCTAAGGCCGAAGGGATGTATTATTTTAAATGTAGAAAGAAGGAGCGTCAGTTAGTCACTAAGATTCCTTCATCTAATAGAGACTAGAAGAGAAATTTTCTTTGTGCTTAGGTCAGATTGGGTATGTAGACCCGATGAGGTTGCTATTGCAGAGCCAGTAGATTGTACTTGGGGGATATTGCCAAAGTCTGGTGAGTTGCCTATTTAGCTTACTCGTCCACTTTGCTGACTCGCTCTTGATTTACTAACTCACACAGCTCAGGTTTTGCCAAGGCTGACTGCAGAGCAGCTAGGAAGAATAGAGAGGGCAACAAGCTTCTCAATTGCACAGTGCAATTGGAGGACTTTGATTACAATGGACAACCTTCATAGATACTGATTAGGACCTATTCCCTCTGCTGCAGCTCGTCGTCACGAGAACAATTCTCAAAGGCGTAAGTGTTCTAACTTGACTTGTTTGCTTCCTTTTTAGAGTATGCACTAACATCCATTTTGCAGAGATGGAGGCAGGTGCAGCCAAGAAAAACAAAAGGGTTCAAGAGGTGACTACTCTTGCTGCAGCAGCAATTAAGGAGGGGAAGCTCCAACTTCCTAAGCCTGGTGACAAAAGGAAGTTTGGTGTTCATACATCCCCAAAACCCTTTGGTACCATCACTTGTTCGAAGGAGACTCCTCCTCATCCTTCCGTGACTCTTGGTCATCCGGCTTTGGTTGAGTGTCCGAGAGCACTTGGTCGAGGAAAAGGTCCTCTTACTCCTCCCAAACCTCCCTTGCTCGTGAATGATGCTACCTATGCTATGGAGCAAGTCATGTCCATTATCAAGGAGGAGGACATTGATGATTGTACAAGTATGCTCCGGCAACTATTGACGAGTCTGGGCTGCATGACCTTGCTAAGGTATTCCCACTTCATCTTCGTTTTTTATTTTTTATTTTTTTTTTTAACTTTAGCTGCTCGTCCCCTTCGTATTCGTCCCTTACTTATTCGTCTCCTCACTCGTCTTCTTTTTACTCGTCTATTCGTCTGTTTTTCAGGCCATTGTGAGAATGAAGACTCTTGAGTTAAGGTGCGGGGACTACGAGGACCAGATGGTCAACCTTCGAAAGCGTGTGAATTGAGGGGAATTGAGCAACATTGAATCAAATGCCATTGCCAAGTATTCTTCCTCACAAAAGTACCTTAACGATTTGGGCATTCAGTATGTACGAGGGTTTGAACACTTCCGAGCACAAGCTTTTGCAACCTTCAAGGACTTAGATTTTTCCAAGATTGAAATCCGTGCTAAAGAAGGTTCTACTGCTACTATAATGAGTGATGGTCTGACCAAGAAGTTGATGGTGCTGCTGGAGAGGACAAAGGAGACTGCCAGGCTAGCCAGTAGACTTAATTTATTTTCTTGCATTTTCATTTTCATACTTTCATGTTGGATACTTTCATTTGAGACAATGGGTCCTTGATTTTTGGACTTGTTTAACTTTATTGAATGTATGAACTTTCGTTAATTTTTCAATTCGCTTCTTCTTGTCTTTGGTATTCTTGGTATGACTAGCATAGTTGGTGTTACTCGTCAAGCCTTGTGAGGCTCAAGAGTAGACAACTCTCCTACTTGTCCCCTTTTTACTTGTCAGATTTTTTTTTTTTTTTTTTTTTTTTCCAGCACTTAAAAGTAGGCAAGTTTTCTTGCTCATGCACTTTTGTTGCTTGCTAGGTTTTATTGGGGTTTTAGGAGCAAGTCTTTTTACTCTTCAGCTTTTCTAGTCATCACCTTTTGGTGGTGACTAGGAGCAAGCCTTTTTACTTTTCAACTTTGCTGGTCGTCACCTTTTGGTGGTGACTAGAAGCAATCATTTTTACTCTTCAGCTTTGCTGGTCGTCATGAGGGGCGAAAAATAATTATGTTCAAAGGACAAGCTCATGTTGAAATAAAATAAAATCTCAAAAATAAATGAGTATCTCCAAACTATAGGCTATATCAAATCCTAACATTCATGAGTAGTGTATGGAAAAAAGGAAAAAAACAGAAGATCAGAATGACAACAACTATAGGAGATGTCCTACTGATAATACTTCCTTAGATGCTTGGCGTTCCATGGGTGAGGTAGCTTCCCCCCGTCCAGTGTCTCTAGGTGGTAAGTGCCTCTTCTGAAGCAGTCGACGACCTTATAAGGTGCTTCCCAATTTGGGCTCAACTTTCCTTGCGCTGAGTCTCTGGTGGCGAGAGTTACTCTTCTCAGGACTAGTTCTCCTTTATTGAAGTGTCTGGGCTTTACCCTCTTGTTGTAGTGCATGGTCATAAGGTTCTGATACCGAGTCAGCCTTTGCTCTGCATCTGTTTTGACTTCGTCTAGGTTGATGCGCAGTTCTTTGTTGTTGCTTTCCTTGTTGTAGTGATCCACTCTGAGGCTGGTGAGCCCTACCTCTGCTGGTATCACCGCGTCGGTGCCAAACACAAGCTTGAATGGGGTCTTTCCAGTTGTAGTTTGTGTTGTTGTGCGGTATGCCCAGAGGACACTAGGGAGTTCGTCCAGCCATATTCCTTTTGCTTGCTCGAGGCGAGTCTTGATTAGTTTGAGTACGGATCGGTTTGCCACTTCTACTTGTCCATTAGCTTGAGGATGTGCTGGTGAAGAGTAGTGATTCTTGATCGACAGCTACTGACAAAAGCCTTGGAATGCCTCATTGTCAAACTGCTTTCTGTTGTCAGATACTAGCACTCTTGGTATTCCAAAGTGGCAAACAATGTTTTTCTATACAAAATTCCTAATATTCCTTTTTGTGATGGTGGCTAAAGGCTCAGCCTCCACCCATTTTGTAAAGTAGTCGATGCCAACTACAAGAAACTTAAGTTGCCGCGCTGCTGTTGGGAATGGACCCATTATGTCTAGTCCCCACTACGCAAAGGGCCATGGAGATGTCATAGGAGTAAGCTGTTCTGGCGGCAGTCGAGGGATGCTACTAAAGCGTTGGCATTTATCACATGCTCTGACATAGGACTGGGCATCCTTCTATATAGTAGGCCAGTAGTATCCAGCCCGTATGAGCTTTTGAATAAGGGAGCGGGCCCCTACATGATTACCATAAATACCCTCACGTACTTCTCTCATTACGTAATTTGCTTCGTCCGGGGTAAGTACCTTAAGTATGGAAGAGTGAAACTCCTTTTGTAAAGTATGTCTCTTATGAAGACAAAACGAGATGCTTGAATCTTCAGCTTTCTTGCACTAAGATGGTCATCGGAAGTCCTCCCTTTTTTAGGTATGAGATAATGGGGACCATCCAGTCGTCCCCTAGTGGAATTTCTTACACTTCTATCTGATCCGTGGCAAGTGCATACTGTACAAATGAGAGCACTCCTTCATCTAGTATCATGCCCTCAGCTGAAGCGGCCTTGGCTAGACAGTCAGCATCTGCATTTTCTTCCCTTGGGATTTGCACAAATCTTATGTTTGAGTTACGACTCACGCGCTGCTTCATGAGGCTCAAGTATTTCCTCATGCGCTCTCCTCTTGCCCCATAGTCTCTATTGACTTGTCCAATGATCACTTAGGAGTCATAGCGGATGACCATTGAAGATGCCCCAACAGATCTGGCCAAGTCGAGACCAGCGAGGAGTGCCTCATATTCGGCCTCGTTATTCGTCATTTGAAATTCAAGCCTTACAGTACACTCTATCACGTCACCCTCTGGCAATTTCAATATGACACCGACTCCATCAGCGTGCTTATTGGACGAGCCATCAATACTGATGACCCATGGTGCTGCCCCCCATTCCTCGCCTTCCCCGTCGTCCATAGGTGTGAATTTTGCCATGAAGTCTACCAAAGCTTGTGCCTTGATGGCTGTTCTTGGCTGGTACTGCACATCAAACTCGCTCAGTTCGATGGCCTAAAAGACCAATCTTCTTGCTGCGTCAAGGCTATTAATGGCTTTCTTTAGTGGTCTATTTGTCAGGACGATTATGTTTTGAGCTTGAAAGTACGGCCTGAGCTTGCAGCAGCCGTAACCAAGGCGAGAGCCATTTTCTCAATAGGGGGTATCTCTCTTCGACTCCCCTCAAAGCTTTATTGGTGTAGTACACAGGCACTATACCCTTTCTTCTTCTCTAATCAATGCTGAGTTGACGGCAATAGGTGATACTGCCAAATAGAGGAAAAGCTCCTCATTCGGTTTTAACGGGTTGAGTAAGGGGGGAGACAACAAGTAAGTCTTCAACTCCTCGAAGGCCCTTTGACAGTCGTTAGTCCATTCAAAGGCTTTCTTCAACATTTTAAAAAATGGTAGGCATTTATCTGTTGCTCTTGACACGAACCTGCTTAGGGCCGCTACTCTTCCATTCAAGCTTTGTACTTCCTTCATGTTTTTAGGAGGTTCCATATCCAAAATGGCTCGGATTTTTTCTGGATTAGCTTCAATGCCCCGTTGTGAAACAATCAAACCTAAAAATTTGCCCGACAAGACACCAAATGCACACTTGTTTGGGTTGAGCTTCATTTTATAACGTCGGAGCGTTTCGAACATTTCTTGTAGGTCGTCTAGGTGATGGCTCTCTTCCTTGCTCTTCACCGTCTACATACACTTCCACGTTCCTTCCTATTTGGAGTTGAAACATCTTGTTCACCAGCCGTTAGTAGGTAGCCTCGGCATTCTTTAGGCCAAATGGCATGACTTTGTAGCAGAACAACCCTTGGTTGGTGACGAAGGACGTCTTCTCTTAATCAGACACATGCATCTTAATCTAGTTGTACCCCGAGAAAGCGTCCATGAAGCTTAAGAGTTAATGACCAACTGTAGAGTCTACCAGCTGATCTATACGAGGAGGAGGGCAACTGTCTTTGGGGCATGCTTTGTTTAGATCAGTAAAATTTACGCACATCCTTCACTTACCATTAGCTTTCTTGACCATCACCACATTGGAGAGCCAGTCCGGATAGTGGACCTCTCTAATAAACCCCGCGTCTAGTAGTTTCTGTACTTCTTCAGCTATGGCTTCATTCCTTTTAGGGGCGAAGACACGCCTCTTTTGTTGGACTGGAGGGAAAGATGGTGACATGTTGAGACTGTGAACCATTATTCTAGGATCAATTCCCAGCATGTCCTCATGACCCCATGCAAACACATCAATGTTACTCTTTAGGAAGAGTACCAACTCTTGACGAGTTGTGTTCGGTGCATGAGTTCTTACACGTATGACCTTTTCAGGGTGATCATTGTCCAGAGTAACTTCTTCTAGTTTCTCCATTGGCTCTACCACTAATCGTCGGTCTTTAATGCTCATGGTGGATAGTTTTTCTTCCATGTCGAGCATGGCTATGTAGCATCCCCTTGCGGTGGCCTGATCTCCTTTTGCTTCTTCTACACCGTACTCCGTAGGAAACTTGACCAAGAGGTGATATGTTGAAGTGGCGGTTCTCAATGCGTTAAGAGTTGGTCTTCTGATTATGGCATTATAGGCTAAAGAGCAATCGACTACCAGAAAGTCGACGTTCTTAGTTCGTTGTCTTAGGTACGCACCAATGGTAATGGGTAGGGTGACTATTCCAATTGGGTGCACTTTCGTTCCTCCAAAGCCCACCAACAGGGTGTTTGCTAGCTTGAGCAACTCCTTATTAATCATCATTAGTTCGTCATCTTGGGTACGCGCCAATGGTGATGGGTAGGGTGATTGTTCCAATTAGGTTCACTTTCGTTCCTCCAAAGCCCACCAACAGGGTGTCTGCTAGCTTGAGCAACTCCTTATCAATCTTCATTTGTTGAAATGCTGGGTAATAGAGGATGTTTGCGGAACTCCCGTTGTCTACCAAGACTCGCCTGGTGGTGTAATCAGCTATCGTTAGGATGATCACCAAGGCATCGTCATGCAAGTGATGGAGCTGTTTGGTGTCTTCTTTGGTAAAAGTGATGGGAGAGTCCTTTATCCTACATTGCTTGGGAGGTTGTCCAGTAATTTAAACACTTTGTACCATCTACAAGTATGCTTTCCTTGACGCCTTAGAAGTTCCACCTGATGTCAAACCTTCTACAATTACTTTTATCTCTCCCAGAGGTGCTCTAGGTCGCTCCTCTACTCTCCTTGGGTATTCCACTCCTTGAGGTGGTTGCTCATCTATCTTGCCTCTAACAAACCGTTGTAGTTTTCCTTTCTTGATGAGGGCTTCGATCTAACTCTTTAACTTGTAGTAGTTGGAGGTATCATGACCATGATCACGGTGGAAGCGATAGTACTTATTCTTGGACCGTTTGCTTGGGTCTCCCTTCAACTTTTCTGGCCATCTAAGTGCGGGATCATCTCCAATTTGCATTAGCACCTGATCCAGGGGAGTGTTCAAGGGAGTGAAGTTAATATTCGTCTAGAGGGAGGCTTCATCCTCCTATCATCCTTCCTCCCTTCGTAGAGGGAGGTCTTCTTCCTAGCATCAGATCGAGCATCCTTCGTGTTGTCTCTCTTCCTCTTACCGTTCCCGTCCTTTCAGGCAATAAGTGCATCTTCTGCATTTATGTACTTTGTTGCTTTAAAAAGCATATCAGCCATAGTCTTTGGCTCATTCTTCAGCACCGAGAAGAGGAACTCTCCTTCCTTGAGCCCACTAGAGAAAGTGGTCACAAGGACCATCTCATCCGCTTCGTCTATCAGCAAGGCTTCTTTGTTAAATTGAGTGACATATGATCTCAGTCTCTCATCTTCTGTCTGCATCAATGCGTGCGTCGAGCGTTTGTGCCTTTGTCCCCCAATAAAGTGGGTGACGAAGCTATTGCTCAACTCTTTGAAGGTCGATATAGAGTTTGGCTTGATCTTGCTGAACCAAACTCGTCCTAAACCTTTGAGGGTAGTAGGGAGAACCCTACACATTATCTCGTCAGGGACGCCTTGGAGGTACATGAGAGTCTTGAAAGATTTAAAATGGTCAAGCGGATCTTTTGCCCCATCGTAAGATTCTAAAGTCGGCATTCGGAACTTTGGTGGTAAAAGGCAGGATGTAATCTGCATTGTGAAAAGGGAATCAGTGCGGTGTACCAAGTTATCTAGTGTGGCTGCTCGTCCCTTCATAGCATTCATTATGAGGTCTATCCTGTCCTTCATCGCCTTCATCTCGTCTTCCCATCGCGTGTTGCCTACGTCAGGTCCTCAAGGCAGTGCATCTTCTCTTCTAGTTTGCCTACTGGGTGCATTGCTCTCTGCCTCGCCCTCTTTGCGGCGATCATTTTCAGTCTGGTGATTGTTGTTGCGCTCTTGATGATTGTTGGGTTCGAGCTGTTGCTCTCGCAATTGTTCAACTCGTATTTCTAGAGCTTGGTTTTGCTGCATTAAGGCTTCATTTTGCTACTTAAGTAGTTCAACTACAGCCGAAAGTGTTTGCAGTTGCCTCTCTATAGCTGTGGGGGAATTTCCAGTTTCAGAGTTGACTGATGCCATTGATCGAGTTCAGACCACAAGACCTTTTGTCTCAGGGATAAAGTGATGGCTAATCACTTGTTTCCCACAAACGGCGCCAACTGATGATGCTCTAAATCTTCAATAGTTCTATCACCCAAACTTATTGTCTTCCGTGAGGGGTGAAGAGTAGTGAACCTGCAAAAAATAAAGACACCTTTGAAGTGCACTGGTGTGGTGCTGGCCTAAGACCCTTCAAATGTCAAGTCAGAAATAGATAATGAACTTTCTTGGAGAGGAGTTTCTGAGAAGTATTTTTTGCGTACCCTGGGATTGGAATGCCTCAGTGTTTATATATGAGCTTTTGGATAATCACATTAGTTGAATTGTAGAGATATAGAGTTATCCCCTAACTAACGTGTAAGAGTTGGGAACTATCCTGTAGATGATCCACAAAGAGTGAGGAGTTACCCTCAGCTGTTTTGTAGGAGGTAAAGTTTATCCTATCACCGGTAGCCATGTGCATGTGGGAGAGTCTTAAGCAATGTAGGCATTGCAACATTAGTTGGGTGTTTGGTTGTACTCATCAGCTTTTAGCCATTCCATGTGTACATGTTGGTCGCGTTTGGTCTTCCACTTCTAGTGAGTAAGTGCTCTTCGGAAGACCAACTTATTTGGGAAGAGTAGCACCTTCCCGAAGGGTTGCTATGGGTTAGTCAAAATATTCATCATCAATATAATATATATATATAGTCGTCAAAGCTCCGAGTGTGCATAGAGATCACCCATCCCACTCGAGTTACCACGAGTCATGTTGTAACTTTTATTTATTTATTTATTTATTATTAGCTAAGGGACATGATGTAACATAATTAAATAATCAGCTTAGCTCAAATTTCATATAACATATTTATCCAAGAAAAGAAAGAAAAAAACAACTAAAATATTATTTCTATCACTAAACTTTGCATGAATTTCATTTTTCATCACTACAAAACGCGGGGGCCTTGGGCCGTGTTTTTTAAGCCGCGGCCATAAAAAACGCGGCCCAAGGTTGACCCTAAAGCCCCGTTTTAAAAAACGCAGCTTCAAAGAACCTTAAGGTCGCGTTTTGTACGCGGGGCCATAGACAGGTTCTGAGGCCGCGTTTTTTTGAGATAAAAACGCGGCCTAAGGACTTCCGCATTTTATTTTTTCGCGAACTCTTTTTTTTTTTTTTTGTTTTTTTTTGTTTTCTTTTACTGTGGCCGCATTTTTAAAATGCGGCTCTAGAATTCCTAAAGCCGCGTTTTAAAGACGCGGCTTTAAATTTGGTCTGAAGCCGCGTGTTAAAAACGCGGCTCTAGTTCGGGATGGGGCCACGTTTTTGAAACGGGGCTTCAAATTTCCCCTATAGCCGCATGTTAAAAATGCGGCTTTAGGAGAAGTATAAATATTAATGTTATGTACTCTCCAACCCATCATCTACCCTCCATCCGATCTGAAGCCTTCATCTTTCAAGCGCTCCATCCGATCTCAACCCATCACAGATCTACGCTCCATCCGATCTCACCCCTCACCTCCGTCCGATCTCAAGCCTCCATCTCTCAAGCCCTCACCCTCCATCTCCGACCTCAACCCTCACCCTCCATCCGATCTCAACCTCTTTCTCAGGAAATTGTTGCTGCTTCTTCTCTCTTGCTTGCTCTTTGTCCGTCAGTTGAGTTTACTCTCCAGTGAAGGTTAGGATCAAGAGAAAACCCTAAATTTCACCCACTTTTTTTTTAAATTTTTTTTCTTTCTTCAGAGAAACCCATTTGAATAAGTGGTTTTGTTTTTATCCTTCCATAAAAAACTCTGTCGACCCTGACGCCGAGAGACCAGCCCAGCGCCGACGACCCTAACGCTGACAAGGCCGAACCCAACTCAGCCTGCCGAATTCTCATACCCATCGGCGACCCATACCCAACACCGCCGAGCCCATTGCCGACAAGGCTGGTTCACAAGGCTTTCGGTGGTAAAAAGCGTATGTACTCTCTCTCTCTCTAGTGTGAGATTTGTAATCTGATTCATTAGACATTAAATGTGTGTGTATTTCAAGCTCATTGTGAATGCGTTTGTTTCATTTTCTGAAACGTGCTTTTGAAATGAAAGGCAAAACGGTGCCTTTAGTGATTTTTTAGCAATCTGTGATTAATATTGTCTTATTTATTAATTTTACTATTATTCTAATGCTAACAAGTTTCCAAACTTCTTAAAAAAACAGCACTGTAATAAATTTAGTTGTTTTGGTTTTGGATGCTTTAACATAAAAGTCCTGAGATTAAATTATTATAGAAGTCATACAATCTTCATAAAGAAGATGCGTTAATTTTCTTTTGAAAAAAATTTGTACTAGGATAGAAATGAAGTAAACCCAAGTAGAAAGAGAGGATAAGATTGGCTGGCTTTATTTGTTCTTGGTTGTCCAGCTAGCTCTACACACAGTTGTCTTATTCTGGAAAACAACAACAACAAAAACAACGATAATGAGATACAGTTGTTTCTTACAAGCACGTTTAATTGCATTGTACATTTCATTTCTATTTATTCAACTTTGTCATACTTGAAATTTAGCCCCATCTGTGAGCTCAAAAAGTAAGGTTTGAAGCAGTTGTCCTCTAGTTTGGTTGGACTGAGGAGTGCTCTCCAAGTTTCCAAAAGTCCAAACAATTGTATATGATGGTTTTCATTTTTCACTATGAATAGAACATTCTGCCGTATACATAATTATGAAAACAACAACAACAACAACAAACATGACTAGTTGTCAAAAGGATAAAAAGTTAAAAGTAACTACATAAAAAATTGTTTATTTGACCAAGTGTAACTTCATGTTAATCAATTATGATAATCTGATTATTATAATTTTATGATATGTATATATATATTTTGGATGCTTAATTTGTCACCAATGCATATTAGTTATCAAGTTTCGAAAGTTATTTATTTTTAATTGGGGAGGATGGTGTTAAGAATGAGATTTTAGTAAAATATACTTATAGAAAAGATAAAATATATACTAAAAAAAAATAAAAATAAAAATAAAAATCTTTCTGGTGTTGCGGCTTTGACTTTTTCACTAACCAACCTTCAAGTGTTCTTGAATTCTCCGGTATTGTAAAATTGAGGGAAAATTGGTTAGACAACCCTAAACACACAAATGTATATTTTCTCTCTTTTTAAAACCTTTATTGGGGAATGATTTATAATTCCTCTGTTATATGTCAACAAGTAGGGCTTGGATTGAGTTTGAAATAAACAAGTTATTAAGCTTTTCGTGTTGTTGATTTCTGCAATCTTGATCTATTGAGACAATGTAGAGGTTGCTATCGAGGAAATATAAACTTCACCTTCAAGACTCGACCGATCAAGTTGAATTGAGGTTGTAATCAAGCTTGCTATCGACTACTATTGAGGTTAGATTCAAGAATGCAGAAACTCCACTTTTATTGAGCACATACTTCTTGAGCACTGTAATAAAAAAAATATAGAGTACTAGTCAATTAATAAAATAAAAAAATTGACAATTACTTTTGCGCACCTTCAATTTGGTATTAAGATTCTGTCAATTTGTTTTTGAAATGGAGCAATTTGAAACAGAAAACGATAAGTTGATGGAAACTTTTTTTTGCATTATGAATACTCTCTGGATTTTTATGGAAGGATAGGAACTATTTTATGGTAAATATTGAGTTGTAGAATCATTCAATTTGCTTTTATTTTGGTGGGTTGATTTTGAAAACTATCCTTACTGCATAGAACTGAATACCTTGATAATAAAAAATCTACCCCATTTATCAGTTATTACTAAGAACCTACCCTCCTAATCCAGGGGGTGTAACTAGAGACAAATCCTTTATGGATGGGTTTATTAAATAAGTTCAAAGTTCTTTACTTATTATGTTTTGTGTATTGCTTCTGTAAATATTGAGTCCAAACGCTAATAACATGTTCTTTTAAAAATAATTACTAAATGTAACAACTCAGCTTATCAATATGAATTATATTTGCTCTTTGTTTTCTTTTCGGTGTCATCTTGGACCAACACTTGGGCTTAATAAAAGGTCCAATGGTTAACTACCCATGTCCATGTGACCCTAGATTTTCTGTTTGTTTTGTTTTTTTTATTTTTTTTTTTATTTTTTTTAAGGTATGGTAATTGCTTTGACTAGCAGCTTCTATATTATGAGAGAAAAAAGTTATATGTTTAAAATTACTGAGTTAGTTTATAATAAATAAATAAAAATTTAAATTGACTTAGCAATTTTAAAAAGTTATATTTTACAATTTTTATTTCACATCACAAATAAGTATGCCTCTCTTTTATGGGATCTCTTTTTTTAGTTGATGGTTATTTTTGGTGATATAATGGAGGTAAATCTCTTTCTAGTTTCCACTCATAAAACTTTTCAAGCTTTGTGAAAAACGAAATTGATTTGAAATCTCTTTTAGAAATTGATCTTTTAACAGTATGAAACCTTAATATATAACTTTATAAATATTACTATTGTCCTTCATTGTGACAGTAAATGCCTTTAGTGTTCCAAAGCACATTTCCTAATATAAAATGTAGGGTAATTAATGTGTCTAGCAGTACATCACAAATGAACTAGTACTCCATTTTTTTTTAGAATCAATGGCTTGTATTTCTCGAGATCGAAGTCTACTTTCTGATGAATAGTAAAACTATTTCGTACTAGGATTAGGTAGCCCCATTTTTCTATTACTTATATAGAACAGTTTAGACAATGTCATGGGGCAATTTAGCTTGACTCTTGGATTAGTGTGTTAGCAAGTAGGAAGACTACAATACTTGGTGACTTGGTGTAGTTAGTAACCACAAAACTATGTATGTAACTATGTTCCCTACCTGTTTACTTCTTAGTTCTCTAATATATATGTGGGTAAATTACGTTTTAATCCCTTTACTTTAGGAGTGGTTACTAAATTAAACCCTAAGTTTAAGATCATTTTAAATTACTCTTCAAAAAAAAGATCATTTTAAATTAAATATATTCTGTATAATTTCGTTAGTTTTAAATTGAACAATTAACTTTTTAAAAATTCGTATAACCCAATCAGACATGAAATGTCCAAAGTTTAAATTGATATGATTTTAATATTATTGAGTTTAATTTGAAACAAATAAAATTATAAGATTTAGTTTATAACTTTCTAAAATTTAGGGTTTTCATTCAAAACTTTAAAACCAATAGTATGTAACTTGAAATAGCCCTTAAGGTTTGAAATATTCTTTTAATTTTTTTTCTTTCCTTACATTTTTCTGCGTAATCTTAAGCTTAAAGTTAGCTATGGAGAGGTTTCTAAACTTGCCCTGGTCTATTTCCTAACAAGAATATAAGTTTTGTTTTAATTAATGTCTATCGTATACCAACTACTACTAGTTTAAATAAGTCAAGATATTATTTGCACTATCTTTACTTCTTTTGTAGATTGATTCAAGTTACTGTTAGTGTAATTTTGAAATAAGTAAATAAATTTAAACCGTTTTTCTTTTTAGTCGCGCTTTTTTTAAACCTTCGATTCTACTACATCTAATGGTGGGTAAGATACCTCCAAATTTGCATCTCATTCTTTTTGTCTCTCCTAATCTCTCTCTCTCTCTCCAAAGTTTGTCTCTCTGCCTCATATCCATGTAAACCGTAAACTCCAATGGCTTCTCCAGTTTAGCGACAGCACAAGACCAGAGATTAGTGAGGTTTAAGTGAGAACATGCAGAGATCTGACACCAATACTAGTTTTATTTATTATAATTTATAATAAACATCAATTTTCATCTTATTTCATAAATATTTTTTAAACAAATCACTATATATCTCTGTGAACAAGGTGCCAAGCAGTGTGGACATTCCTCTAGCCACACTTGTGAAGTAGAATTTACAGTACCAATAGAGGCCAATGTTGATGCAGGTCCATTACATTTTGATGGACAAACTTGTACCTCCCAAGAGTGTTATAACTTAGCTAACATATTTTGGTGTTTTTAATGAAGATGTTTAAGGTCCCCCAAAAAAAAGCCCAATAAACATTGAAGCAATTCCTTATGAAATAAGTCAAATAGGCAGAGACTCTAGCTTTTTAAAATTTGCTCTCTAATTCCTGACTGGAATATAAGTTCTGTTTTAATTAAAAGTCTTACTCATATTCATATGTTTTTAAATCCCAAATAGCACTGGTTTAAATAAATAAAGATGTAATTTGAACTACTTTTTACTTTCTTCTGTCTTGTAGCTTGTATACATGATTAAAATAAAAATCACTCATAATTAGAGGCTAATTCTTTTTGCTGAAAAAATTAGAGGCCAGTAAACATAAGCAATTCCATATGTAAAGATTGAACCTACTTTTGCCTATACCTCTCTCTCTCTCTCTCTTTCAAGACTAATTTGCTGTTTTGTCGGCCTGGAACACAAAAATAAAACTACCACTAATTTATGTTTTCAATTTCATATTGTGTAAACTTTTATATAAATTTAAGAAGACAATGATCGAACTTATGATCTACTGCTTCGATACCATGTTAAATTAACAATTGTCCCAAAAGCTTAAGTTTAAGCATTTGAGATAATTAGTAATTTAATATATATATATATATTGTTATCTTTTCATTGTATTTTGTATTTGCTTAGGCGTTAATATTTTCTTTGAGGTATTTTATTTTGTTGCTATTTTGTTGCTTAAATATATATGAAGATTGATATGAAGTTTAGTACAACATGAATTAGAGATGATTTATATAATATGAAAGTATATAGAGCATTGTTTTCATAAGTTAGGATTAATCTATCAAAGAAATTAAATGTTTATCTTGAGTTAAGTTAAGAGACAGAATCTTTTTCTCATTGGCTCATCCCACCTTTGATTGAGGACATTATATTTTGGTTTCACAATTTCTTTGGTCCTTTTTCTCGTGTCCTCCGAGAGGCCAACACTGCAACTCATGCACTCGTTTGCTAATTCCCCCCTCTTTATTTTTGGTTCTTGTTAAGCAGATGATCATCTCATGAGAATCGTTCCTCTTGCCTTTTGTCTCTTGTTTTTTTAATAAAATAAAAAAGTAAAGGATATATGTATGTAAACTTATTTATAATTAATATATATATATATATATATATATAGAATGAATTATGTTAGATTATAATTTTTTTATTTTTTATGTAAGTATAAAAGCTAGCTCTCAAAGTTTCAATATATTTAATTTTACTTCCCGGCCCCTAAATATTTTTCCCCACCATTGATGTCAAGATCTATTTAGCCTAATCACAATTCACTATGTGTTTATCTAAACTTAAACATTGGGTTATTTATAATTTTATTTAAAGTATTACTTATTTAAGTACAATTATATTTTAATTAACTTAATTATTAATTTTTAAACAAAATAAGTCAATACAAATAAAATATCCCAAATTGACCCTTGAAACTACATGCATGGTCAGGTCAGTGCGTTTTTTGTCAGTTTATTTGCCGCCAACTTTTTTAGTTTTTTTTAACTCAACCAAACACATCATTCCAGTTCCAAAAAACTGGTCTAAAACAATGAACTACAATTTCTCTATGTTAGTTTCTTAATCGATGAATTAAACAAAAGTATTGCCTAATCCTAATTTCATATTCTAGGCATAATCCATTTTTAGTGATGCTAACACCAATAAAAAGATGTTTGGTATTTTGTTTTTGGAAAGAAAATATATTTGGTGTTTTTTTTTTTAATATAAGATAGAAACATTATTTTAATTTAATCTAAGCGTGTATATATATATATATATATGTGTGTGAAATTGCTTTAAGGAAACTTGAATCTTGACCAATCTTAGAAATTCAAGCTTGTAACTAAGTAGGGTTTGAATTTGTGTTTGAAATTACTTAAGACTTGGATGCGTTTGCCTGCTGTGGTTTGT
Source organism: Quercus tomentella (assembly GCA_028535165.1). Taxonomy (NCBI): domain Eukaryota; kingdom Viridiplantae; phylum Streptophyta; class Magnoliopsida; order Fagales; family Fagaceae; genus Quercus; species Quercus tomentella. Next base: position 49,650,111 of record JAPQVY010000068.1, read on the forward strand.
GTTCCCCAGGTGAGAAGATGAGAGGTGTTTGGTACAATACCTGCACATAAATTTAATCCATTGATCCTTTTCCTGATTTCTAATAATAAAGTGGTGCTAATGTCCACACGATTAAATTTTGTCTCTGCTGTTGATTTGGCTGCAAAGTGGTCTTCCCATTCTCATTTCAATAGTATACATGCTTGTCGTGTGTATAATTGTTCTGCAAAAGTTTCCAATTACCATTGAAGTAATTCATTTTTTTGTTTTTTTGGGGTAGAGAAATTGAAATAGTTCCTTAGTAAAGGGAGTTTTGGGCCTTTTGGCATGTTTGCTGCATTCTGCTTCACTTGAACTGTGTCTCACTCTCAGAATTTGGTAAATGAAAGAATTATTCAATGTGAGAAAAAATTATGTGCATGACACATTGATTCATTTTATAAGAAAAATTATGTGCATGACACATTGATTCATTTTATAAGCGGATCACCTACTGCACTTGGACCGTGCTCCCACCTAATAATATATGGGATAATGAACTTCTTTTCCCTTAATTTAAAGTCAAATTTCTCACCTTTGACTTTTCCCATCATATTAAACAACTTTTGCGTCTTTCTCCAAAGCAAGATGCAATTTTTATAAATCATTTATGAACACCCTTACCATGGCTTGCATGCAGATAATGGTCCACGTAACTACTAATTTATCTTTTTTTAAGTGTGGAAATTTAACTACTTAAAAGTTCCATTGTATTGATTGAACAAGTTTAATGAAAGTATGTTTCTCATACTTTCTCTTTTAAGATTGGTACTTTCTTTATTATTTGATCTTGATTTTTTAAACCCTCTTAACTAAAGCAATTCTAACTCATCTCACTTGAAAGAACTTCAACCAAAAAAAAAAAAAAAAAGTTAACATAGCAGGACTTATATATTTGTTGCACCCATCCCTATCCCAGAACAAAAGCCACCATATTTATTTATGGCTAAGATTAGTAAACATATTTTTCGAACTGAAATCATGAATTGAATAGATGATTTCTATTTGAAAATCATGTCTTTAGATATAGTATAGAGGTGGTCCAATGAATTATTTGTCTTGGTTTGACCTCAAATGACACCATTTTCTTTTATTCGTTTTGGTTCTGTTTTTCCTGGTGTTTATATGTGGTCTAATAGGGTTACTGCTTTTATATTTGTTTTTATTTATATATTTTGCCTGTTTGGACTAGGCAGATTGAATGAAACTATGTGAAGGTGTAATTGCTTAGTAGCTTTAGAGTGTTTCTGCTTCTGTCTTTCTTGGGGTATTTGTGTTGTTCATTTGGTTTTGTATTTTGGAGTTAAAATTGTTTTCAGTAATTTTTTTATCAACGTGGAATGCAGAGAGTATTTTTGGTCTCTTCAATTTCTTTATGCTTCTTAAATGAGCATTCCTAGCAAAGAGTTTCTAATCATTTCACTCTGTTTTTATCAAGTACAGACTTAGGTTTTTTTTAACTCTCTCTTGGATTCAGTTGTAGATTTCATTTGTCATCGATTGATTTCAATGCCAAATCTGTGTAATAAAAAAATTAAAGGATTTTTCTTTTTCTGGATTTGTAGGTGGGAAGCCAACTCCTTGGAAGCAATCCAAGTCTGTCCTTTGCTTTTGTGTTGTTCCTTCCCTGCAACAACAAATGTGAAGTATTTTTTTATTTTTTTTCTTACAATGTTTACACCTTTTTACTTCTATACCCATCACAGTTTTTTAGATTCCGTCTTCCTAATTGATTTCTGATATCTGATTTCCTTTCTCTTTTGTCTTTTTCTCCAGTCGCAGTATACCATATTTCTGTGCCCGACATTGGGCCTTTAATAATAAAAAAAGACTGCATCAACGTTAGAGGTACCTAATTCCCCATTTATTTTTTCAATTTCTTGGGTTTTGTTTTGTCATCATTGTTTTTTGTTAGATTTTTTTTTCCTTGTTTGGCAGATTTTTGTTAGATTTAGTTTTTCTTCCCGTTTGCGCCTCAAATTTGAATTCATTTAAGTATAGCATAAAAAACTTTTAAGAATTACACAGTAAGTTCTGGAGCTCTCGTACAATAAAATTTCTAGAGCTGTACCAACTGGACTTGCTAATATTCCTAAATTGATCTACTTGTGAGTTCGCTTTCAAAACTTTTATTGCTATATTTGATCGGTTATCGTTAAGGGGTTGACTTTCATAGAGATGGGAGTATGAAAGACCTATTGGGAGATTAGATTGGATTAATTAGAGTTTTTCTGACTTGATTAACTTGACCCTGGACCTATGTATAAGGTTATATCTTATTCTTATAAATTAAAATATAGATGAATCTTTTTATCTTTAAATTTGATTTTGCGTTTGTTATTGCTACCTTGCTGGTGATGCATCATTGTAGCCGGAATTAACCTTTTGACATAATGTTCTTATGATATATATAAATGCTGTTTTATGTTTTGTAATATTAAGTTTGTTGTTTTTGCTTGCTTGCTATTGGCAACCAAGGCAGTGTATTATCAGACAAGAATGATAATAATTAAATTTAATGGGAATGTCTGCCACACTTCAATTTGTTCAGAATTATCCACACTAATCTTCCTAACTTTGTGTCTTGGTTGCTGCCTTCATTAGGATATGCAACCTTCACTTCAGTACCATTACATGCACTGTTTAGATGATTCATTAATCCATGGCTTTGTCTTTCATGCCCCATTCTTGAAGTTCTTAGAGTATGACTTAAGATTTTAATCTTTTGCCTTTGTAAATGTGGAAAATTGAGATGCATTTTGAGGACTTTCCATGGCTTGTTTTAGCTACGCAGAACTTGCATTGCTGTCCTGGCATGCATCTTTTAGTTGGCAATTAATGGAATGCATTTTCTTTCTTCATTTAAAAATTTTTGGTTACATGCGTCGTTGGATTATGTTATCATTGTTGATGTCCATGGACAGGAAATTGTCTTGGTATATACTCTAAAGGATTCTTTGATTCAATCTCAGGTACTTGGATCACAACCAGTTGACAGGGAGAATTGACTCAAACTTCTATAAACACCCTTTCTTCAAAGAATTGTGAGTATTCTTTACCACTCAGATCTACGAAAGTCGTCAATTCCTGAGCTTGAGCATTGAATTGGGTATTCTATTGTTAATTAATTGTTTTTAACAGCTATATTGAGGGTAGAATTTTTGTGTTCTGTTTGATAGAATTTTACTAATGGACTTTGTAGAATAATTGATTTTTTTCCCTTTGGCTACTCATAATTGTTGTCATGCTCACAGTGATAAAATTAATATGATCTTCATTCACACAGCTTGAAGTTTTGTAGAAATAACATTAATTACATTAGCATTGAAGAAAAAGGAATGCCAAAGTTGGAGGCTATTATTTACATTTTGTTTTTTGGCCTCCCTTTTACAATTACATTATGTTTTAACCACAATAGGTGTGAGTGCTTCTGTCAGAGTGATTTAGTAAACTCTCTATTCACATATTCAATGCATGTTCTTGAAAAGAGTTTGTAAGTTTTTCACTCTGTGAGTCTTGTAAATGTCTCAAATATACTAGAATTGTATATAGATAGGCCATGTCATTAGTTATGGGCTCTGGATGTTACCCTCTTGTTATGTCAAATTTGGACTTGTTCCGTGAGTACAAATATGGAGTTGGAGCACTTGCTAATTTGATACTACTGTCCTCAGATTCAGTTGTGGTGAATGAAACTTCTCTAGGCATATTTTGTGGTTCACTTGATCACAATTTTTTTTAACGTTCATATTTGAATGGTATCTTGCATAAATGCTATATATACTCATATTTGAATGGTATCATTAATGTTTTCTCCTATTTATAAACATTTCATGCATTTATGAAAATATCCCAACCTAACTTAAGGTTTGAAATGAATATTTGAAATAAATTTTCTAACTACCACAATTGGGAAGAAAAAAATTTGTGTATGACAAAAACAAAAAGATATTCACAAGTAAGTTCTGATTTATCCGTTTTTATCAACATAAATTAATTTGATTTGGATATATTTTTCCAATAATTTAATTTCCACCTAGTTTTTAATAGATGAAGATGAAGCTCACACAGTCACTGCTTTCAAAGTGTAATTATTGTGATCTCTTCGCATTGAGCCTTAAGTCAAAAGTCATTGGCTGCATATGTGACTTACCAATACAAAGATTACTTTTATTTTTATTTTATTTTTTGGTTTTCTTATCCTACTGTCTTTTCTCATTTTCAATTTTTTAAACTCATTTGCATCATAACTATAGGTGCTATGGTTAATAATCAGTTCCTGCTGGCTGCTTCAGTGTAGACATCTGCGAAGATAAATTTTCAGCACATTTCTGATGCTGTTATGATATACTAAAGGTATGCTTCTGCCCATATTTTATTTTACTTGTAATTCTTCGTTGAATTTTGATAGCTTTTGGACATGTAATTTGGGTAATACCTACGTAGATGGAGTTGATCTTTGGTAGTGATGTATCTAAAATTAAAGACGTTCATTGTTTGACCTTTTCTGATTCTTTTGAGTACAAATATATAGATAATAATAATTGTGGCAGGACTTAATCATTGATATTCTGAAATATGCAAGGAAGCGTCTGAATAACTGATTTTATAAATTTAGAGGCTTTTCTGTAGCACAAAATCATGGAGTCATGCAAATAGTATATCTCAGCAGATGTTGATGCTGCTGAAATTTATAAGAACTCTAACTGGCTAGCCATACATTAAAAATCATTAATTTTTGGTTTGTTAATATCACCTTTTGGTTTAGCCAGGAAATTTAAAAATTCTTGCAACAGTGTTTTTTTGGCAGAGTAAGGAGAAAATGCTTTGACATGATTCATAGTGGCATATGCATATAAGTTTCTAACATAGGCAAAACAAGTTACAGTTATATAAGTCTCATTATATATGCCACAGTTACAACTTATTATATAAAACTTTTCATGTTCTTTAATATGAATTATTTCTTAATTTCAGGTGCAAACAGTAAACAAGCCGTGTGAAAATTTCATCCAGACTGGGCATCAAAAACTGACATTCGCTACCAGGTTGAAGCTGAACCATAATTTACGCTTATTTCCCGTACACAGAGAAATATTTTGCAACTTCATGTCACTAAATAGTATGCTGATGGAATGATTTTTATTTTGTTTGGGAGGTCTGAATTTTCTCTGGATATTTAGTTGTCTTTTGTTGTTAAAGTACATGATTTTATGTCAGAGATGGACCTAGTAGGGGGATCGGACCCTCCCCCGGCCCAAATTTTTTTTGTTTTCGTAGATATATTTTATGTTATTAATAGTTGGGCCCCTCCCTTCCACAACCTTGGCCCCTGTTAGCCAGCCCCGCCCAGACAACCCAAGGTAGTCAAAGGCGTTAGGTGACCTTGAGGCGCTAAGGCCTTGTATCGCCCAAGGCGATCGAGGTGCAAAAAGGCGCTAGCCCGAGTGACGCAAGGCGCTAAATATTAAATATAGTTTTTTTACATATATAGAGCTTAAATCATATATATTAATGTACTAAAAATTATAATCAAGCCTCTCTTACTTTGTTCCTAATGCATAGGATTTAGTCTATAAAACCAGTTTTTGTGTTGAATCCAATAGAGCCCAAAAAAAGAAGAAGAAGAAGAGAAAGAGTATAGGAATAAAAATAAAAAGAGGAGAGTTGCTATTAGAGAGTAGAGGGGAAAAAAAACTGACAGAGGGGAGCTACGAGGGGAAGAAAAGAACAGAGAGAGCTGTTCTGAGAAAGATGGGAGTAGAAAAAAAGAAGAAAGACAAAAACAATAAAGAAAAGAGAAAAAAAGGTCCAGAGAATGAGAAGTAAGAGTACAAAGAGAGAGCTTTTTAAATTAAAATTACAGGTAGGAAATAGGAATAAAATTTAAAAGTAGAAATAAAACCTGGTGAGTTAGGGTGCTGTTGGGCAACTATCGTAGTGGGAAGGTCCATGTATGTATTATTTTATTATTTATTTGTGGTTGTAAAAAGTTAAGTCTGATGTGCTTTTTAAGTGGTTGCCAACTCAAAGCCCACTAATGTTACTAGAAGACAAAACTGAGTAATAAAAAAAATATTTAAAAAAAGCCAGTCATCTTGTTTTTAACGAAGCCAAGTCCTCTGCACCAGAAAGAAAACATAAGTGACGGAAAGAAAACAAAGGCGATAGAGGCCCTCGCCTAGCGCCTGGAAAAACTGTTCAAAGCGAGCGACTAGTCGACAGAGGCGCTCGCCTCACTAAAGGCGCCTTGCCTCAGTGACCTTGAGGCGCTTTTATGCCGCCTCGCCTCGCTTGAGCGCCTAGGCGCTCGCCTAAAACGCTTTTGACTACACTGAGACAACCTATAGGACCCTTTTCAACTTTTTGACGCAAGGGAGATTTAGGTCTAGGCCTAGAGTTGGTCATGCATATGCATAGTAGTATTATTTTTAGGGCAAAACCTAAGTACAATCTCTTGTGCAATGCATTAGATTCCCAATTAAACACATTTTTGCATTGACAAATAAAGAAGAAAATAATGTTATTTTTTCTAAACATAATTAAGTTCAATGGAACTATGTCTTCATAATTTATCTTATTCATGCTATCAGAGTGTCCAAACCTATAGATGTATCACAGTAGATTCAATTAAATTACTTGATTAGTTGGTATTATAAAGTGCATATAATGCCATGATTTTTCAGTAGATTTCTATGTCACAACGATCTTGATGATAGTTGTCATGTAAGCTAATGTGTAGATTTTGAATATGTTTCAGTTGTTGCCATGTGGTTATAATGGTTGTTGTGTTCCCCATTAATTTACTTTCCTTTTCAAAACCTGCCAACTTTTTGTCATTTATTGGGTGTCATTGCATTATTTACTTCTGCGATGACACCCAATAAAGCAGAAAGCAAACAAAATGAGTCTTTTATTTACGCATTGTTGATGTATTATGTTCATATAGGTCATTTCAAAGCACATGATTGGTATGAAACCAACATCACACTCTTGCATCCACTCTGGTTAATCGGCACATTTTCAAGCAACATCATTACGAATGAAATTGTCAACCAAAATGTTTTGAACTCACTTTTGACCAATGACCCAAGTAATTGAGCATCGTGGTATTATAGACTTAATAATTATTACAATTACATGAATTTGGTATTTGTTTTCTAATTTTGTAAACACTTATGCTTAACTACTTTTACAACTTATCACATTGAGTTAGTCTAGGACAAGTGTTATATGTTTTAAGAAAATAGCCGCATACTTGGGTATGTCTGTTCTTAACAAATGACAAATGAATGTAATTATAATAATTAGTATCTTCGTAGTAACAAGTCTTGGTGTAGGTAAAATTCCGTAAATATTGTATAGCAATGGACAAAAGTTGGATGGAGAAGCGGAGGGGTACAAGGGAATATTTTGAAGGTGTAAACCAATTCGTCGAATTTGCTGCTCCATCCGCGCGCAATGGGAAGATCTTATGTCCTTGTGTGAAATGTGTGAATTTGCTTATACAACCGCTAAATGTGGCACGTGAGCATTGTTGGGCTTCGAGGATGCTTAAAAATTACAAAGTTTGGAAATTTCATGGTGAATCGACGGCTGCTACGTCGGCTACCGAATGTGGGAGCTCTCATGTGCAAGAAACCCAAAATCCATATGGTGATTTCCATGGGATGTTGCACGATTTGTGCCCCCCGCATGAAATCCCACCCGAACCAATGGAAGAAGGTCCAACTGCGCAACGTTCGGGTGAAGGTCCAAATGATGACGCCAAGAAGTTTTACAAGATGGTAGATGATGTAGACAAACCTTTATATGAAGGTTGTACAAAATTTAGCATTTTCTCAGCCATTGTCGTGTTGTTCCAGTTGAAGACTCTGTGTGGTTGGACAAATAAGTCATTTACTCTGTTGCTTCAAGTCCTGATGGATATGCTTCCTTCAGACGCTAAGTTGCCAAAGGACCATTATGAGGCTAAGAAGATAGTTCGAGATTTGGGTTTGGGTTATGAGAAGATCCATGGTTGTCCCAATGATTGTATGCTGTTTTGGAAGCAAAATGTTAACCTCGAGGCGTGTCCTTGTTGTAAAGCTTCAAGGTGGAAAACAAATGAGGCATCTGTTGCTAGTAAGCATGCTTCATCCACTAAGGGGAAGAAGAAAGCTGCGAAGATCCTACGGTGGTTCCCCTTAAAGCCAAGATTGCAGCGACTATTTCTTTCACCCGATCTGGCTAGTTCTATGAAATGGCATGTTAATGGCCGTACTGATGATGGGGTAATGCGGCATCCTACTGACTCAGATGCATGGAAAATGTTTGACAGTAAGCATTTACACTTCTCATCTGACCCTCGTAATGTCAGACTTGGATTAGCTGCGGATGGGTTCAACCCCTTCGGAATTATGAGTACTAGTCACAGTACGTGGCCTGTCATGTTGGTCCCGTACAATCTCCCACCTTGGCTATGCATGAAATGGTCATCTTTGATTCTATCATTAGTTATTCCTGGTCCTACCTCACCAGGGATTGCTATAGATGTGTACTTGGAACCGTTAGTAGAAGAACTAAGGGAGTTATGGGATGTTGGAGTACAAGCATACGATGCATCTTCAAAAGAAGTATTCCAATTGCGTGCAGCATTTATGTGGACCATAAATGATTTTCCTGCATACGTAGATTTTTCGGGTTGGAGTACCAAAGGTGAGTTGGCGTGTCCTTCTTGTGCCGTGAAGACTGAGTCTCGATATTTGAGAAATGGTCGCAAATTCTGTTACATGGGACATCGGCGATGGTTGGATGTTGACCACGATTTCCGCAAAGATGGTATGTCATTTGATGGATCTAATGATACTCGATTGGCTCCTGAACCACCAGTCACATTTGACATTATTGTGGAAATTGAACATTTACTTGGACGTTGTCTGGGTAGGAAATGTCAACTTGCTTACAAAAAAAGAAAGAGAAGGGAGGCAGACCAAAGTGGTTGGAAGAAAAGGAGTATATTTTTTACCTTGCCTTATTGGGAGGATCACAAGTTGCGACACAATCTTGATGTGATGCATATAGAGAAGAATGTGATGGACAATATACTAAGCACACTGTTGAACTTGAAGGATAAAACGAAGGATAATTACAAGGCACGCCTTGACTTGGCGGACATGGGGATAAAGAGTGAACTCCACCTACAACGAAAAAGTGATGATCAGTATACTATACCGGCCGCATGTTTTCATATGACTTCATCGGAGATAGATGGTTTCTTGTAAGTTTTGAAGGACGTAACAGTGCCCGATGGGTACGCTTCCAATATCTTACGCCGTGTGAATATGAAAGAACGCAAGATTTCTGGTTTGAAGAGTCATGATAATCACATATTGATGCAGCAACTTTTTCCCATAGCAATACGTGGGTCTTTGCCATCTCATGTTACTAGGCCTTTGATAAAGTTAGCTTGCTTCTTTAGAGAAATTTGTTCCAAAACCCTTACGATTTCAGATATTGTGACTAGTGAGGCAGAGATTGCAGTGACATTGTGTGAATTAGAAAAGATATTTCCTCCATCCTTCTTTACAGTGATGGTACATTTGGTCATGCACTTAGCTGCTGAAGCTAAGATTGGTGGTCCAGTGCACTACCGTTGGATGTATCCCATTGAGAGGTAAGATGTGTGTAATATTATTGATCAACTTCCAGTTTCATGTGCGTGTTCGAATTACCATTGCCAATCATTAATCTTATCATTCCTTTATAGGTACCTCTCACGTCTTAAGACTTACATACGAAATAGAGCTGCTCCGGAAGGGTCTATTGCTGAAGGATACATAGTAGAGGAGTGCTTAACATTTTGTTCACGGTACATGGAAGGAGTTGAAACTATATTCAATCGCTACGTTTTATTCAATTCTGAAAACATCAACCGCTTTCGTGAGTAAGTATTACATATACAAATATAATTGCACGTCAATCCAATGTACGTAAGCTCTATTAACCCTAATACAATTGCCTGCACAGGATGCACAAAATATTGCTAGAGGATGAACTTCGAAAAGGCCACAATCGTAACGTTTCCGATGCCATTATATATAAGCACCACATGGAGAAGTTTTGTACTTGGTTTAGAGGTCACGTACATATGACATTTTCAACTTATTACACTTGTAACATTGTCTCAACTATGATTAATTGTACTGATATAAATTATTTTATTTTGGCCAACTGATGTTAGGTGATGTCCCTCACTGGTGCTGATAAGGAAAATGAGGGAGTTAGTGATACCTTTGTTGCATTGTCCAAATGGCCGTATATTTATGTAAAGCGGTTCAAGCATTATGTAATAAATGGCTTAAAATTTAGGAGTGTAAATGATGAGGCAAACAGGAAAACGCAGAATAGTGGAGTTAGTGTCGCTACTAATGGGGGCAATACTTACTATGGTATTTTAAGTGATATAATCGAGTTGAATTATTCTGACAATATCAAACATGTGTTATTCAAGTGTAAATGGGTTCATGACCAACATAGGAGAAGATATAGGACTGATGAATTTGGGTTTCCTATGGTAAACTTTACACACTTCATACATGATGGGGATAAAATGATGGATGAACCATACGTCTTGGCATCTCAAGCTATACAAGTTTTTTATGTGGAAGATAAAAGGCACAAGGATTGGTATGCTGTTGTCAAAACTAAAGCTAGGGACGTGTTTGATGCTGGTGTTGGTCCCCAATGTGAGGAGGATGACACATATAGTTTTTTTGAAAATGTTCCCTACAATATAAGTACTAATGAGGTTGTCAGTGACAACCTTCGTTGGGCTCGGGATGATCTAGAGGGAATGACAATTGACGCCTCCATCATTGCTGAAAGAGATCTTCATGGAGTAAACAATGAAGATGAGTTTATTGACGATGAGTCTGACAATGAAGATGACAACAAGGATGAGTACACCGAGGATGAGTAGTGTAATAGTTTAGTGGTGTATTATGTGTTTGGATGTTACAGTTGTTAATGAAAACGTATTCATTCATGAATTAGTTGGAATGCCTCTGTGTAGTATTTGTTAAATTTGTTAATTCCTCTTAATATTGTTAATTCCTTTAATTTTTACTTATTATGTATCCAATTCCTTCCCCTCTTCACTATTGGATTTGAAATTCATTTCTTATGAACTTGGATATATGATCGTGTGGTGTTAGGGTTTCATTTCGTTGTGGTTGTAGTGTTTGGCAAAGAGAAGCTCTTAAACTTGGATATATGTCTGTATATATTGTTAGATATTAAAATGAGTTATTTTACCCAGTCTGTTTCACTTACATTTTATGCAATTGATTGTTGTCTATAATTAACAGTTTTTTTGTTTTGTAAAGTTGTTGGACGCAGGAATGGGTAAGAAACGCCGATTGCCACTTGTAGAAGTCGGCGAAGGACCCTCAAGTTCACGACAGAGGGGGGAGGAGCTGCAAGCCGCCCATACTAGTGATGTTGGGTCACAACCCCCAGGTAGTTTACATATCCTGAAATGTAACGTTTGATATTTATTACTATTGTAACTAATTTTTCGGTCGTTTGCTACAGGAATGGAAAGGGACCATCCATTGACAGTTGTGCAAGTTGGCCAAGGTTCATCACGCTCACGAGACATCATGCAAGAGGAGTTAAGGGCCACCTATGATGCTGAGCACGCAAGATGGGAGGAAGGAGATGATGATGATGATGAGACACAGCCGCCTTCTGCAGGTAGTTATTCGTATAGTGTAGATTATTCTTAGGGTAACACTTTTATGTTTGTTGTTAATGACTAAACACTCTAACCACCTAGATTATTCTGGTTTCAATTTTTTAGCAGTTTTGATTTGAGACATACTTTAATTATTCAAGTAAAATGAAATTTACTAATTGAATTAATTAAAATTCACACAATGATCCAAAAATTTAAAATGTATAAATAAGATTACAAATTTTTTCTCTCTTTTGGTTCACTAAAGTTCCTTTTTTTTTTAATAAAAAATAATTCAATAGTTGGGGCATGAGAGGGAGGATTTGAACCTTAAATGTTGCCATTGGAAACATAAAGAAGTGCCAACTAGTTAAATCATCAAATTATTGTCATGATTCACAACGTCTTAAAAAAAAAATATTTGGCCTTGTAACATTAATTTAGGCCAAGAGAGAATTAACATTGAAAATTAAACCAAATATATCTCAAGTTATCGAGGAAGAATCTATAAAAACTTGATATATATATATATATATATTACATGTTGATCTACATCTTAGATATAGAGTGAAGAACATCATGACTGATATTGAACTCAACTAAAAAATAAATAAATAAATAATACTACTGGATATTATTATTTTCTGCTATTATGTAATCTAAATATAGAGCATACTAAGTAATGGAGCAAGAACCATAATGGACGCGACGCAAAAGCATTTATCACAGTATCACATGCCATGCCTCATAGCATAGTCCTTTGATAAAAGGTTCTCATATTGGTCAAATATGACTGTTTTAGCCCTTAAATATGTCTTCTTTAAGTTGTATGCCTTTTGATTTTATGTAATCACAGCGCACTCTTCATGTTTTCTCTTGATATCGTTCTCCAAAAAAGATTTTTGATTCATCAAGTCTTTCATATACTGATCTTTTTTATTTTGTGCTTTCTTTATAGCTTCTCAATTCTTATTTTTTCTCTCTTCAATTTTTGCAAATGTTGCAAACATGCTCTCCATAATGATGGCAACTGAAATTACCAATTTACAACGTAACATAAATCTTATTTTAGTAAACATACAATAACAACAATAACAATGAAGTTAATGAATCATATAGAAGGAAAAGAAAGAATCAAATTACACATATGTACCTTGAAATTAATGACTCAAGTCAATAAAAACCATAAAGTAAATAAAAAAAAAAACAAATTAGAACTATAATTGGTCATCCCTAATGTGAATTTACACATTAGGGATAGATTGAGAATTATTTTGAATTGATTGAAAATCGTGAATTTTGTAAGATCAAGTCTAATATGTTGTCTGTTTCATTCTTAATTTGTGGCCTACTTGTTGGACTACATAAAAACACATTAGGGATGACCAATAATAGTTCTAATTTGTTTTTAATATCAATAACAGCAATAATACCAGAAGTTCAAACCATAAGCATAAAATACTACAAAATATATCATTATTACTAGACTATCACTTTAACTTCCGGTATCTTAGCACTTCGATGTAATGAATTTTTTACCGCACTAATACATAGTGTAAGTAATGAAGTTAACTAGAAGGAGTGTAATTGCACTAAATAAATCAGAACAAAACTCCATATTTGAATAAAACTTAAGAGACCAATGTAATTTTTAATTTTTTGTGTTCCTTTTGGTTTCAAATGACACCATAATAGATTAGCACTACAAGAGGTTCGTTAGTTACTATAAGCAGCCTGTGTCTTTTTATTTTTTCTTTTTTCTTTTTATAGGCATATAAACAGCCATGCTTGAGGTGAAAAAGGTCTATCTAATTCTTAATCCACCAAAAACAAATTAAGCAAAGTACAATACTAAATCCTTCAATCCGGCAAGAATGTTACGAAGGAGACAATGCATCAGTATCTTAACCATTGAAACTGAGCCAGAAAACATTGACTCAATCACTTGCATTTGCTAATTTCATATGTGCTAATGGATAAAAAATTAGAACTGCTTATCAAATGACTAATAAGGTCTAAATAGATATTTGAATTGCTGCACATTTTCTCTGCACAAAGCCACAAACCATCAACCATCATTGGATAGTGAGAAAATTAAACAAAGCATCTACTTTCTTTAATTAATAGACCTAATAATGTCAAAAACATGAAAATGTATGTATACATGCGTTTGACCGTTTTCTCACTTGAAATATAAAAATCAATTGAGAAAACTAATAATTTTATTTTTCATTTTATCATAAAAAATTTCTGAAAATATATTTTAAACTACTGCTCTTACTGCATTTTAATTAACTTTTCCCTTCTGTTTCTAAGAAAAAAAAAAAAAAAAAAACGTTTCCCTTGTAAAAATGTGCAGTTCGCACAGTATAGAAATCAGTTTTTAATTTTATGATGGATATATTTAGATCTAAACAAAAGAACACGATTAATGTTGGGGGGACATTACCTTATGTAATGGTAAAGCCACGGGGTGGTCACAGGGGCGGCACCAAGTGAAGATTAGGGGGTTGAAAACTTTAAATAAACCATCTGAGCTGGCCAAAAAAGAAAAAGAATAAGAGCTAAATAAAAAAAAAGAATTATGTATAATATTTGTAAAATATTTTTTTGACCCTTTAAAATAAAATTTTGAACTCCTGATCCCAAATTTTTTTAAGTCCAACAGATAAAATGAGCTTAAATATGATTATCTAGACAATATCTTAGCATTTTTAAACATTAAAAAGAAAAATCCCAACAAAAACCAATTTGATCTAAAATCTAGGGAAAAAAAATAGTAGGCCCAACATCAAAAGTAGAAACTTTGTTGACCTTAAACTTCAAGAAAATTTTCTGTATGGTTCTCTACTTTTGAATTTCTTCTTTCCTTCTTTGTATTCTGCTTTCATGTCTTGGTATTTAGCTTATGCTTCTGCTCCTTTTATCTTTCATTTTTTTTTATGCTCTGTTGATGCTGTTTTCAAATGGGTTTTCTGGTTGGTTTGGATGAAGGGATTTTTCTTGGTATCTGATGGAGTTTTCAGTGTTGGGTTTACAGTGACTATTTTTGGGTCTTCATGAGAATTGTTAAGGGTTTGACAGTGGGGTTTTGGCTGTAGTTCCAATGGGATTTTCTTGGCTTATTCTAGGATATTTGCAGTGAGAGTTTTGGAGGATTTGCTGGGTTATTTTCAGTGGGGCTTGAGAGTGTCGATTTTGGGGTTGATTTTATGGGTTAAAACAGGGATATTTATGGTTCTATTTGGGTTTGCAAGGGCATTGTTTTTGGGTATTTTTGGTGATGTTCTTGGCTAGGAATTTGGGTGTTTCTCTATAAACTTTGTAGGGGTTTAGAGCTGGGTTTTTGGTTGGATTTCTATATGATTGAGGGATTCTTGCAGGTTTTGTTTGTGAGAAGTTTTTTTTGTGTATTTTCTGGGTTTTGATAGTTTTTGTAGTGTGTGTCTGGGGGTTTGGGTGTTTCTCTGTGGAGAGGGTAGAGACATGTGTGAAAAATATTGAGGAAACTTGATTTGCATGGGAGGCCTTATTTTATAGTAAAAGATGGTGAGGTCGTGTGGGTTGGGAGATCGCTTTTTCTTTGGCATTTGGCCAGCTTGCAATTTGTTGAGGGTATGGAAAATATTTGGTTGTGCATGGAACCAAATTGGCTGTGCAAACTTGGGGGTAAGGACAAAATTTGTTAAATCTTCTCCTAGATGGGTTCTAGAAGAAGTGAGATTTAGGGAAATGATCCAATTAAGTACCACCACTTGGCATAATTAGGGACCAAATCGATTTCAAATGTGCACTTCTTTAAGCAATTAATAAAAAGCAAAGCCTAAAATGGTGATGACCCGAATTTTATTTTTTTTTTTGAGAAACGGTGATGACCCGATTTAATAGAATTGGACTTGTTCCTTGGAAAAGTAAATGAATTTCTAAGGAACACAAACTCCAATAAAATTGGACTCAATAAATATAGTGGCACACATTTCATGCAAAATCAAGTAATACTAAGAAGGGAAATGGTAACGAGTGCCCTTAAGTAAATTTTACTAAACTTCTCTGGAGTTTGGGTTAATATCAACTAAGTTCAACACTTTTAAAAACAACTAATTCGGTCCCTAAAGGATATTTTTATTCCTAACTCCATTTAGCACAATTACTTTTATCTCATATTCTATTCACTCTTCTCTTTCTCAATTTAGACCCTTTCTTCACTCTTTTTTCTCATATTTTATTTTCTCTCGTAAATATTTATTACATACTAAGATATTTGAGTTCTGTTCACTGTGGATATGTAACATCCTTGTCATCAGAGAAAAAAAAAAGAAAAAAGAGGGGTTCAAGTCAGATTTTTAGTTCCCACGTGCCCCCCACCTAACCCCACTCCCCATCACTCATTTTCACCCACCTCTCTTCTCTCTTTTGGCTGGCTGTCTCTTTTCTTTCTTTCATTTTCTTTCTTTTCTCTTTACTTAAACACACACACACACACTCACTTCCACACTCACCCACCGGCCTCCACTCCAAAGCACACCATCTCACCATCATTTTTTCGACAAGATCACCGGAAAAATACTTAGGAACCCCAAAGCATCTTCATCATTTTATTTGAGGTAAATGTTCTAATCTCTTTTGATAGGTATTATGTTCTTGTTTGAGGTTATTTTACCCAAGCTGTAATAATGATATTCATGTGATTTACGAGCTTTGGAAATGATATTCAACCACGTGACATGTACATGACACTGGCAGTAATGGTGTTTTCAATATTATAGGTAATATGGTTGAATTATATGCAAATCGTGTGATTAAGAGCATCTTCACCAACTTACATATATTTTTTGGATAAAAACAGTTTTTTATTTTTGAAAGGGATAAAAACAGCTTTTAGATAGAGACATCGACTTATTTGTTATTATCAGTTTCTTTAAGTATCAAAATGTCCACATTTACAAAGATCACATATATCATGTTAGTTGAGCACTTGAGCTATATACAGTGACTTCTCTCTAATTGTGAACTTTGAAATTTCATTCCTAATAATGGTTTACTATATGCAGAAGATTTGGTCCAAGAAACCGCACCATCCAGTGATGGGCGTGCAGAAGATTCAGTTCAGGAAACCCCAATATCCAATAATTTAAATAAAAAACGTGGAATAACGCTAATGCAGCGAATATGGTCTCTTCCAGCGAACAAGAAACCTGTATGTGGGTTAAATGGGAGCCAGCAACCGGTTGGGGAAAGCGGGCAAACATTCAAAAGGTGGTTGGGCACCTTATGCATCTGCCACACCTATTGCCCACTTATGCCAAGTAATTGGACGCATGTCGACCGTAAATGCAAAGAAGAAGCCTGGATAGAGATAGAGGTTGTATCAAATTAAGCTACTTTTAATTGTTATGTATTGCCGTGTATGTGCTAAATGGCATTTTCAGTAGGGTGAATTATTGCACTATGCTAACTCAATTTTTGCATTTCAGAAAAAGTGGATCATTGACCCAGAAATTATCAAACCAGCTAATCAAATGAACTGGGCAATGCACTTACTAGGGGAGCTGAGGAGGAACCGAAGGAGTAAGTTAAAAAAGAAATGCTACCCAAAAGATGCGTTAAAAGAAGATGTCATTAAAAAAATACCATCTTGGGCTGACGAGCAGGACTACAACGCACTAGTTGACTATTGGTTTGATTCTAAAACGAAAGTTGCGCTATTTTCTTGCTCTATTATCTTTTAGTGGTAATATACATATGATGGGGTATTTGGATATACCGAGTACAGTGTTTTAACTGATTTTTTTGTTTTAATTTGTTGGCGGGAATGTGTTTGTAGACATTAATTGATACGAACAAGAGAAACCGTGCGTTTCAGAAGGATATAGCGAGGACAGGGCCTATAAGTTTTGCCCAAACTACTGACAATATGGTAAGAAATGCATTATACAACAACTAGCCAAGTTTTAATGCTCTACTATTTTAATTGAACTTGTGACATATTGGTATCAATAAATTGTAGTTGTATTTATTTATTTATTTTGTTGTTGAAAGAACATGGTCGATTCGAATTCATGGAAATTAAAATAGATTTTGTCGGTGTGAGTTTAGCATTGAGGAAGGGCTTGCATGGAGATGACAGTAATGGTGGCAATGCCCAACGTTCTCGTAGGGTCCAAACTAAGCAATCCACAATTTCATTACTGCAATAATATAAACTTCTTGGTTTAGAAATAATCAATATTAAAAAATCACAACAAAATTTCCGTACATATTGTTTGGTTAAATTAAAATTATTATGTGTGATGAGTCTGAAGAGTTTGAAGAAACTAGTTTACTGATGGAGAGCACAGTGTTGGGGTAAGGAAGACTTGGCTTTTTTGCATGTTTATGGCTGTTAATAGACATTTCTTGTGATGTTTCCTGTTTTTGATTAGTGATTTAATTAATATTTATGTTTGCCACTTTGTTAGCAAGAGTTTGGTTTGGTATATAGCAATTGGTTGTTCTTTAAATTTGCTTTCCTTTGTTACCTTGTTTGTGGAAAACTAAATAGGTTGAAAGTGGACATCTCCAATACAATTGGGATGCATATATGCAGGGGGTTGTAGCTGCGTTTAAAACGTGGCTATAGAGTAATTGTAAAAATATTTAGGGGGTTGTAGCCGCGTTTAAAACGTGGCTATAGACAAATTCTAAAAATAGTTAGGGGGTTATAGCCGCGTTTTAAACGTGGCTATAGGTAACAAATATAACCACATTTAAGAAACGTGGCTATAGTTGTGGCCTATAGCCGCGTTTTAAACGCGGCAAAAATGTCTTCAAAGCTGTCAACAGGGGTGCTATGACCGCACTTTTTCAAATGTTGCCTATGAAATGGCTATTTTATTAAATCAAAGGACAAGAGTGTTGGTACCAAAAACCGCTTGATACAAAGCATTCACATGAAGAAAACAACTCATCTTTTTGAATGTAATAAACTACATGTTTAAGGAATTTGTTTTACATTTATATTGCATGTTATGTTCCAAATTCCATTTGCTATGTTTGGTTGTCGATTGTCGCTTCATATCACCAACATAAATTTTCACTATTGTAATGAGACTGTTGAATATGATGTAGGCAAAAGAAAGCGGCCAAGCAGTGGAGCGTGCAGATGATTTCATAAAAGCATACTGCACGAAAGATGGGACTCCTATTAGTGATGAAGTGCGACATAAGATTGTAAGCCCTATATCATAACCTATTTATTTTCTACTTTGTGCGTGAAATGTTTATAGCAAATAATTTGTTATTTGGTTCTTGTATGAAAACAGGATAAAATGAAAGGAATTTTAAACAACGGGGGCAAACTAGAAGGAGACCGTCGCGATGGAATTCTCTGGGCAAATGATGATGCGTTTGTTCAAGTGATGGGCAAAGAACGTTTTGGACGTGTTCGTGGGGTCGGTTTTGGACCAACCCCAACAGGAAGAAGTGGGTCCAACCTTCCATGTTTGCCTGGGTCGTCGTCCACTGAAACGGCCCAACGGATGACTGCAATGGAACATTCGTTGAGGGACCAACTTGCCGACTCAGAGCAGAGGCATCAGGACCAAATGGCCTCATTGCATGCACAACATAAGGAGGAAATTGCCGAGGCACTGGCCGAAGCAAAGCGGGAATCAGATGCACGGCATGAGCAGCAACTGGCCGAAGCAATGCGCGAATCAGAAACACGACATCAGCAGCAGCTGGACAAAACAAAGCGGGAAATGGCCGAAGCAAAGCGGAAAATGGATGAAATAATAGGCTTCTTACAAAAGAATGTGCCAGCCAGTTTAAGTTTAAGCAATTATTCAGGTAATACAAACTTTGCCTTTAATTTAATGAAACTAGCGTGTTTATGTGCTACTAATACAATGTATATAATATATTCAGGATAGTGCTACATCATAGTGAGGACTCTTCGTGGACTCACTACAAAAAACGCGGCTATAGGGGATCTATAGCCGCGTTTTCTAAAAATGCAGCTATAACTTACCTATAGTTGTGTTTTTCAAACGCGTCTATAGGTCCAGTCGAATAATTTTGAATTTGAGGGTGACCTATAGCCGCGTTTTATAAAAACGCCACTATAGCTAACTTAAAACACAGCTAAAGATAAGCTGTAGCCGCGTTTTAAAAAATGCAGCTATAGGTCCAACCGAATAATTTTTTAAGGTGGACTTATAGCCGCGTTCTCGTGTTTTAAAAAGCGGCTAAAGGTTACCTACAGCCGCGTTTTTCAAAAACGCAGCTATAGGTAACCTGTAGCTGTGTTTTTGTGATTTAAAAACGCGGCTATGGGTCACCTTTAGCTGCGTTTTAAAACCCGAAAAATGCAGCTACAGGTTACCTATAGCCGCGTTTTACAAAAACGCGGCTATAGGTCCCGTATAAATTTTTTAAAGGCTGCCCTATAGCCGCGTTTTTCAAAAACGCGGCTATAGGTAACCTGTAGCTGTGTTTTTTCTATTTAAAAACGCCGCTATAGGTAGCGCTTATAAAAACAAAAAAAAAAATTTCCTGAAGCTTTCCACGTACACCACCTTTCCCACCTACCCCTACATACTCTCTTTTCTTTCTTTTCCCTTTCTTTCTTCATTCTTCAAGTGCTTCGTTCTTTCTTTTTTTTTTTTTTTTTTCTTCCTTCTTCACATCCAGGTAACTCTTTTCTTTTTTTTCCTTTTTCTTTCTTCCTTCACATCTGGGTACCTTTTTTTTTTTTTTTTGTTCCTTTTTCTTTCTTCCTTCTTCACAGGTTTGTGTTCTTTTGTGTTTCTGAGCTTGTGCTTTTGTTTTCTTGAATGGAATTAGTGTTAGATTTGGTTGGTTTTGTTGAATGAGAGGAGATTCATGGGTTTGTGTTATATTTTGGAGCACGTTTTGTTTGATTTTGAATTTTCTGGTTGTGTTTGTATTGTGAGTATGTTGTGTTTAATTTTTAATTTTCTGGGTTTGTGTTTGATTTTGAATTTTTTGGGTTTATGTTTGATTTTTAATTTTCTGGGTGCATGTGTTTGTATTGTGAGTATATTGTGTTTGATTTAAAATTTTCTTGGTGTGTTTGTATTGTGAGTATGTTGTATTTGATTTTGAATTTTCTGGATTTGTATTTGATTTTGAATTTTTTGTATTTGTGTTTAATTTTGAATTTTTTATATTTGAATTTTCAATTTTGAATTTTCTGGGGAAAAAAAAACCCATAATTTTTTTTAAAAAAAAAAAAAAAAAAAAAAAAAAAAACCTATAGCCGCGTTTGCAGACGCGGCTTAAAGCTGGGCTGTAGCCGCGTTTTCTAAAAACGCGGCTATAGGTCTCAGCCTATAGCCGCGTTTCCAAAAACGCAGCTATAGGGCCGAATCCTATAGCCGCGATTAGAAAACGCGGCTATAGGCTTTGAGCTGCGGTCTTTAGGCCGTGTTATAAACGCGGCCATAGGAAACGCGGCTCAAAGCTTATAGTCGCGTTTTTGGGATCTTGAGCTGCGTTTTTCAAACGCAACTTTAGACCCCTTTTTTTGTAGTGACTCTTTGTGTATAATTGTTTGGATATTTGTGGATATTCGGAATATTGTAATATTGTAACTCTGTGGATATTCAAAATATTGTAAACATGATTGTAATATTGTGTCAAATGGAGTTTACACTTTTTCCCTCCATTGAGAAAATTTTTGCTTGATATTTTGTTGAAATTCTGGGTTGTTTGGATATTTTTGTATGTTTGACAGGTTTTGTAAAACTCATCTGCCCAGAAAAAGGAAATAAAAAAGGGAAAAAAAAAAAAAAACTATAGCCACGTTTTTAAAATGCGGCTATAGACAAATTCCTAATAGGAATTCGGGGGTCTTAGGCCACACTTAAAACGCGGCCTAAGGTTGTAATCTTGGGCCGCGTTTTAACCGCTGCCTAAGACTGCACCCTTAGGCCGCGTTTAAAACGCGGCCTAAGACCAGAACTTTAGGCAGCGCTTAAAACGCGGCCTAAGACCAAAACCTTAGGCCGCGTTTTAAGCGCGGCCTAAGAGTTGAACCTTAGGCCATGGTTAAAACGCGGCTTAAAGAAGTGTCAGAGGCCGTCACCATGGGAGGTATGGCCGCACTTCTTAAACGCGGCCTAATGTTTTGGCCTTGGGCCGCGTTTGAAACGTGGCCTAAGGTTCAACCTTGGGCTGCGTTTAAAAAGCGGCCCAAGACTGCACCCTTAGGCCGCGTTTAAAACGCGGCCTAAGACTGCACCCTTAGGCAACGTTTCAAACGGGGCTATAGGACCTGGGCTGGAGCCGCAGTTAAAAAGTGCGGCCATAGGACCGTCAGTCCTATAGTCACGGGTTTTATGTATAGCACAAGCCATTGCTAATAAATATGTTATTTTTTTTATAAGATCTAAAAAAAAACTTTGAAATCTATTTTATCCACTTTTGTGAAAATATTATTTATAATCTCTGTGCAAACAACTTTCTAGAAAGCCGATGGAATGGAAAGAGCCCTTTGGACCTAGCATGACTCTTTTAAGCTGGTTAGCATTGATTTTTAGTTTGTCAACCATTGATGTGTTTAAGGCAAAAAAATTGCATCACTAATACTCTATGTGCAATAATTTAAGTACAAATAAAATAGAGGCAAAAAAAAGGACTTGTTTCAATAATTCAAGGATGAAAAAAAAAAAAAAAAAGGATCATTTTACAAAGTTTAAGAATAGAAAAATATAATATTCAATAATATAAAAGTGAAAGATGTACTTTTAAAAGTTTAGGTGTAAAAAAAAATCATATAAAATTTAATGACAGAAATAATATTTTAAACAAGAAAAATCGTACAACAAGCATTTAAGTCAGTACATACGCATTAATGTTTGGGCAATTGAAGTGGTAGTTACACTTACTTATAATTCCTACAAAGGTATGGCATGTGAAAGTGACCTAATCATGGAGTGAATAAAGGAAACCCAAAAAAAAGAAAAAAAAATTGGTGTGCAATTTTGATGTTATCTATATCTATTGCAGACTCATATAGATTGCTTACTCCATCAAAAAGGAATATAGGGTCAAATAAAACCGCTACAATTCTAAGCCAGAGAGAGAGAGCGAGAGAGACCATGGGCGTGAAAATTACATCAAACATGGGCTGTGTCTTCACATTACATTATGGCATATGGGTAGGTTTCCTATGTTTAGAAACAGTGATGTGAGCCACGTACCCCTGTCCACTAACTACTACAATACATACAAACTCCACTACTACGTGAATGATTTGATATCCCTAAAAAACTAGAAATATCCATTTGAATTCGTCATTGCCGTCTTACAAAATTTTTTTTTTTTTTGGTCACAATCTTGTGGTACTAAAGATTGGATGATTGCCTTATCAACTAGCCAAAACTTTAATAAATAAATAAATAATTGAAATTGATATGATGATTGTATTTATAATGTGTTTCGCTTATGAATCTAAACTTTTGACCTCATGCAATTAAACTTCACTAGAAAAACCAATCAATAACACATTTTATGTTTAATTAATTAACTTAAGGAAATTATCTTACTAGCTCAATTTAATTGGGCTACATTGACACAATTTTTTTTTATAGATACAATCGAATTTCAACTTATGGTGTATTCTCCATACTAATTGTTCTTATTATCAGGCCAAGACACAAATTGATTTTTTATGTAAGCGAGGATTTCAAATCTCAGATCTCTTATTCAACGATAAGAAGATTTACTTTTTAAATTAACTGAAACCCACATTACAATGAGACATAAATAATGAGTTGTAACACATATATCACATAATTATCTTCTCTTTAATATTCAATTTCAATGAATATCATACGAGGTATGACATGTCAATTTGTCATAAACATAAGAATCTAAGTTTGATGTAGTCCTTTTAGTTTAGATACACTCTTAGAGATTTTTTCTTTTTCTTTTGTAACAATGGACTAGCATATGTGAAGAGGACTAAAAAAGTTGGAAAATTAATCAAATACGCAAAGAGGTAGAAATTGAAGTAGTAATAGAAAAGTAGTTTGTATGTATTAGTACAGCTGGCAATTCTTATACAAAATTGTATTTTATTACTCACGTCAAAAGATGAACCA
The DNA here is from genome assembly GCA_028535165.1 of Quercus tomentella. Taxonomy (NCBI): domain Eukaryota; kingdom Viridiplantae; phylum Streptophyta; class Magnoliopsida; order Fagales; family Fagaceae; genus Quercus; species Quercus tomentella. The sequence continues at coordinate 49,673,952 of JAPQVY010000068.1, forward strand.
AAAAAAAAAACATGAAACATAAAAGAAAGGAAAAGACGACTAAAATGAGCAGTGGGGACCACCAGGGCTAAAACTGATCGCTAGCTAGCTAGCTAGAAGGCCGCAAAAGCAGCGTATATAAACCCTCCTTTGCTCTACCACTTCACTCACACTTCTACATAATAAGTTAAAGCCACCACGTTTAGCTCTCAAAAGCTTTTGAATCCCGAAAATCAAACGAAAAAACCTCTTGAAACGTTTCTCTTACTGTCCACCATGGCTAGAGCACAACAGCGATACCGAGGTGTCCGCCAAAGGCACTGGGGCTCTTGGGTCTCCGAAATTCGCCATCCTCTATTGTAATTCCCTTTTCTAATCACTTCTGAAATGTTTCTCTCTTCTTTTTGTATCCACGAAACGTTTCGATTCTATTCCTTTCTTTGAAAAAAACGTTGTTTTTGTGTTTTTTTTTTTTTTTTTTTTTTGGGATTTGGGTAGTAAGAGTAAGAGATACATTTTCAATGATTTTTTGAAAGAAATATTTCGTGTTCTCATATTTCATTTGCGTGTGCATTTTATAATTGTCAGGAAGACGAGAATATGGCTAGGAACATTTGAGACGGCAGAGGATGCAGCAAGAGCATACGATGAAGCAGCAAGGCTGATGTGTGGGCCAAAAGCACGTACCAATTTCCCATACAATCCCAATGCGCCTCTCAACAAGCTTCTTTCAGCAACTTTGACAGCCAAGCTACACAAGTGTCATTTGGCTTCTCTCCAAACCGCCAAAAAACCTGTACAGAAAGAGCCACAGTTTACCATGAGTTCCCATCAAAGTAGTGGCCAAACTGGTTTTGTAGAGGGTCAAGTGGAGACTAGTACTGATAATCAGCAATTTATGCCTCTTGAAGATGACCATATAGAGCAAATGATTGAGGAGTTACTTTATTATGGCTCTATTGAGGTTTGCAATGTTAATGTGCCAACATAGGACTGGGCTCTAAAATTTAAATGTGGCGTCTTCCATTTCTTATTGTTAGAGCCAACTTTTTGTTATCTATGCTAGATTACCTTGTAATAATGTAATAGGACTTCCAGTTACTATATTAATTAATTAAACTAGTATTTGTAGCATATATGCCAATTGCCCACAAAAATACACCATATATCTAGTAAATGCCAAATAAAGCTGTTTTTTTTTTTTTAATAGAATTAAAAAAAAAAAAATGGGTTTGAGCTGCGGGGTTAACAGCATGTTGTAATTATTATTATTTTTAAAAAAAACTCCCCTTTTTTTTTTCTTAATTTCCTTTGTGAGATAATAGACCAAATTCTGAAGGCCTATATATAACTCGGGGTATTAGAAGGCCGTTATGTGGGTCATTCCTCGATATTGAATGGCTCTACTTTTCTTGGAAATTATTTGTAATCCTTAAGGGTAGAAAAATAACGCGTCTTTTGTGCATACTCATGATGGAAGAATCTTTCATAATTTGGAAGTGAGAAAGAACACAAAATTTACTATTTTGGATTATACCAAGAAAAATATGAAAGAAAATTGAGTACAACATGAAAAAGAAGACAATTATAATGTCGGTGATCTTCTACAGGACTATTGTTTTTTTGAAATTGTTGAAAACCTTGCATGCACCCAAATTATCCAATCCCACCTATGTATATGTATGAGTATAAATTTAATAAGAATTCAACACAAAACTACCAACTTTACACCTTCAAATAAAACAATATCATATTATATATTTTTTCGAATAAAAGAATACGAACTAACACACATAATTAAAATACCATTTTAAGTTTTTTAACTCTATTTAATCAATATATTCAAAATATTAAAAAAAAAAAAAAAAAAAAAAAAAAAAAAAAAAAACAACAACAACAAAATTGCCGAAGCTGTTTGAGCTGAAAGAGCACTAGAGCAGAGAAATAATGGAAGACACTGTTGGAGACCGGAAGGTGTTACAGGAGATGCTACAATTGACTGGGACAATTAAGCTTTTGTTAGGGTTTTATGCCCTTGTTGTGACAAATGACAATATAAACCAATTTTAACCAAGTAGTTAACTAGTTCAGTTATGCTATAGATCTCAATTGGTAAACATCACATATTACACAAAGACAACAATATGATGACTCAAGGAAAACTAATGAAACAAATCATTTCATAGTAAAGACCCTCGAGGGATTTAACCTTACAATTCCAAGTTAAACAAAATCCACTAAAATAGAACGAAAGTTTATTCAATAGACATAACCATAAATCTATCGCTACTTCATGTAGTACTTGAAGGGAATTTAACCAAAATCCCAACCTATGAGAAACAAACAAATAGAGAAAACACACGCCAAAGAAAACAATCACACGCACAAGACAATATTTACGTGGTTCGGCAATTTGCCTACGTCCACGGAGTTGCAGGGATTTCACTATTATCAGGGAAAAATACAGAGTACAACTTGCGGCTATAATATTTCTCTCTCACCCACAAGACAAGAAAACACTATTCTTTCTTCTTATGCGGCTGCTAGGTTATTAGGAATTATCTCTCACGGCTACCCTTAATCTCAAACCTAATATATATATTTATATATATATGTCAAAGTCGACTGTACTAGGAATTATATTCCTAGTTGAATTCGGTCAACTTGGGCTTGTAGCAATTCAAGCCACATGAGCCCACTTCAACAAATCTCCACCTTGGCTTGAATTGATCAAGCTACACTAGCAAACTCCTCCATCGCCTCCACCTTAGCCCTTAAGGGCTCACAAGCTGCAAACATCAACCACAATTCTCCATAACACAATCCCTCATCCCTGTAACTCATCCTCCTATCCTCAAGTTAGAAGACCAATTGAAGCTGCTCACAGCTTCAACTTCTCAATAGTGACACCCTTAGTCAACATGTCTGCCGGGTTCTTAGATCCACAAATCTTCTCAAGTATTACCAGTTTATCTTCAACAAGGTAACGGATAAAGTGCTATTTTGTTTGTATATGCTTCGACTTTGAATGAAAGGCCGAATTTTTGGCAAGAAAGATTGCACTCTGACTGTCACTGTGTAGAATGGCCATCTCCTGCTTCTTACCCAATTCATCTAAGAAACCATGTAGCCAAATCATCTCCTTTCCAGCTTCAGTTGCAGCAACATACTCAGCTTCTGTAGTAGACAAAGTAACAATCTTCTGTAGATTTGAAGTCCATGATATAGCTGTACCACCCAGAGTAAAAACAAATCTAGTAATACTCTTTCTACTATCAATATCACCAGCAAAATCAGCATCTACATAACCCTGCAGTTTCAAACTTGCACCTGTGAAGTAAAGACATGTATCTAATGAACCCTTCAGATATCTCAAAATCCACTTAACTGCCTCCCAATGCTATTTTCTAGGACTACTCATGAATCTGCTCATGACTCCCACTGCATGTGCAATGTCTGGCCTTGTACACACCATAGCATACATCAAGCTGCCAATAGTTGAGGCATAGGGCACCTTGCTCATATGGTCCCTTTCTACTTCTGTCTTCGGTGACTGTTCTTTGCTTAGTTTAAAATGACTACCCAAGGGTGTGCTCACTGGTTTAGTTTTATTCATGTTGAACCTACTGAGAACTTTCTTCACATACTCTGACTGTGAAAGCTTCAATGTACCATTAGCCTTGTCTCTAATGATTCTCATACCAAGGATTTGCTTTGCAGTTCCCAAATCCTTCATTGCAAACTATTTGGACAATTGCTTTTTCAGATTATTAATCTCCTCACTGCTAGACCCTGCAATAAGCATATCATCCACATACAACAGTAATATGATGTAAGAATTGTCAAAAGACTTAACATAGCAACAGTGAACAACTTCACATCTCTTGAACCCAATTCTATGCATAAAACTGTCAAATTTCTTGTATCACTGTTTAGGAGCTTGTTTTAGGCCATACAAGCTCTTTTTCAGTTTGCAGACTAGATTCTCTTGTTCCTGAACAATGAACCCTTCTGGCTGAATCATGTAAAGGTCTTCCTCCAAGTCACCATGAAGGAATGCTGTCTTCACATTTAACTGCTCAAGATGTAAGTTTTCTACAGTCACCATTCCCAATACCAGTCTGATTGTTGACATCTTCACAACTGGAGAAAATATCTCTGTGTAGTCAATGCCCTCCTTCTGTTGGAATCCTTTAACAACTAATCTGGCCTTGTAACGTTTGCTACCATCATGCTCATTCTTTATTTTGTATACCCACTTGTTGTGCAAAGCCTTCTTTCTTACTGGCAATTCAGTCAGTTCCCATGTCTGATTCCCCAACAAGGAATCCATCTCATCCTTCATGACTAACTCCCACTTGCTTGAATTCTCATCTTGCAAGGCTTCATCATAACACTCTGGCTCACCGCCATCAGTCAACAGGAGATAATTTAGAGTGGGTGAATAACGCTGTGGAGGTCTAATGTTCCTGGAAGATCTGCGGACTTCAGCTACAGGTGTACTCAGATATACCTGTGAATTTACATTCTCCTTATCTTCTTCACCCCTTTTCTGGACAGTACCTTCAGTCAATTCATCTAAGTTGACAAACTTAGATTTCTTTTGATCTATCTCTGTAACATCTGACACTACAGTTGACCTGTCCTTGTACATAACCTGTTCATTAAATATCACATTTCTACTTCTGATGATTTTCCTGTTTTGTTCATCCCAAAACCTATAGTCAAATTTCTCATCACCATAGCCAATGAAAAAACATATTTTAGATTTTGCATCAAGTTTACTACAAGAATCAGAATCAATATGAACATAAGAAACACAACCAAAAACTTTTAAATGTGAAAATTTTACCTCTTTACCTCTCAAAACCTCCTTAGGAAGTCTGAACTCCATGGGAACTAATGGTCCTCGGTTTATCAGGTAAGCTGCAGTGCTAACAGCATCAACCCAAAAAGTTTTTGGTAGTCCAGCATGCAACCTCATACTCCTAGCACGCTCATTGAGAGTTCTGTTCATGCGCTCAGCCACACCATTCTGTTGTGGTGTCCCAGGAATGGTCTTCTCCATCCTAATTCCCTGTGCAGCACAATACTTACTGAACCCTCCATCTATGTACTCTCCTCCATTATCTGACCTCAAACATTTTACTTTCAAACCTGTTTCTGTCTCAACCATGGCCTTCCACTTCTTAAAAGTTTCAAATATATCAGATTTATTTATCAGAAAATAAACCCATACCTTTCTGCTTGAGTCATCAATGAAAGTGATGTAGTACCTTGAACCTCCAAGGGATGCAACCGGAGAAGGCCCCCACAAATCAGTATGTACTAATTCCAATTTTTTAGCCTTCGGTGTCCTGCCAGTTTTCAAGAAGCTCACCTTTTTCTGCTTTCCTAAGATGCAACTTTCACACATGTCAAAATCAATGAACTTCAATTCTGGTAGTTTTCCTTTTGACAGCAGCATCTTCATCCCTTTCTCACTCATGTGACCAAGTCTGCGGTGCCATAGGCTTGTATCAGTACTTGCATCAGCAACTGCAATTGTGTCTCTTGGACATGAGGTCATATACAGAGTACCAGTCTTCTTTCCACGAGCCAATACCCTAACTCCCTTTGTAACCTTCCAAGTACCACCAACAAATAGTATTGCATGCCCTTCATCATCAAGTTGTCCAACAGAAATCAGATTCCTCCTTAGGTCAGGAATATGTCGAACCTTCTCCAGTAACCAAACAGATCCATTGGGCAACAATATCCGGACGTCTCCCATATCTACAACATCCAAGGCTGAACCATCAGCCAAATACACCTTACCAAAATCACCTGTAACATAATTCTGTATGATTTCTCGGTGTGGAGTGGTATGAAACGAAGCTTCTGAATCCAAAACTCAATCATCAAGTGGACTGTCTACTGCAAGAAGTAATGCATCCTGTACCTCTTCTGTTACAGCATTAGTAGAATCATCTCCATTCTTCTTCTTAGGACTTTTGCATTGATTCCTAAAGTGGCCTGTTTTCCCACAGTTCCAGCATTGTACTTGTTGGCCTGATCTAGATTTGCTTCTGTTCCGATTAGAATTTCTGGATTTTGATCTGCCCCGGTTTGAATTTTTGTCATTACCTCTGCCTCTTGTCTCAAGGTTTAGAGCAGAACTAGATCCTGAGGTTTCGCCTGCATCTCTTCGATGAATCTCCTCAGCCAGAATTAAATCTCGTATATCATTGTACTTGAGCTTTTCCTTTCCTGTAGAATTGTTTACTGCCATCCTCATTGCCTCCCAACTGTTTGGCAAAGAAGCCAAAACGATCAGAGCATGAATCTCATCATCAAAATCAATTTCTATAGACGACAATTGATTTGTGATAGTATTGAATTCGTTCAGATGTTGTGCTACAGAAGCATTCTCTGCCATCTTCAAATTGAACAATTTCTTCATCAGATGCACCTTGTTGTTTGCGGACGGCTTTTCATACATACCGGACAAAGCCTTCATCAGATTTGCTGTGGTCTTCTCCTTTACAACATTGTGTGCAACAGACCTAGACAGAGTTAGCCTAATAATTCCCAATACCTATCTGTCAAGAAAAGCTCATTCCTCAGCCTTCATAACCTTAGGTTTTTCCCCTAGAAGCGGCAGATGCAACTTCCTCCTATAAAGGTAATCCTCGATTTGCATCCTCCAAAATTCAAAGTCTGTGCCATCGAACTTTTCTATTCCAGACGCCTTTCCTGCTTCCTCTGCCATTGCTCCCACTCAAACCTAACCCTAGGCTCTGATACTAGTTGAAGGGAATTTAACCAAAATCCCAACCTGTGAGAAACAAACAAATAGAGAAAACACACGCCAAAGAAAATAATCACATGCACAAGACAATATTTACGTGGTTCGGCAATTTGCCTACTTCCACGAAGTTGCAGAGATTTCACTATTATCAGGGAAAAATACAGAGTACAACTTGCGGCTATAATATTTCTCTCTCACCCACAAGACAAGAAAACACTATTCTTTCTTCTTATGCGGCTGCTAGGTTATTAGGAATTATCTCTCACGGCTACCCTTAATCTCAAACCTAATATATATATATATATATATATATATATATATATATATATTTATATATGTCAAAGTCGGTTGTACTAGGAATTATATTCCTAGTTGAATTCGGTCAACTTGGGCTTGTAGCAATTCAAGCCACACAAGCCCACTTCAATAGTACTTACTTATTGACGTGATCACATGTAGTTTTGAATTCATAAACTCTTCTATTTTGAATCTTGTTGTATGTGAATATCCACTCAAGACTCCAAGAAGCCACTTCAAATTTTAGACCAGCAACTTTAAGGTAAACTAAATTGCAACAACTTCACTTCAATTGTCGTATCTTCAATATGGAAGTAAATCTTTGGTTGTTGCTTCAAGTTGGAAAACTTCTAGATCTATGTACAATAACATGGCTCTCGAAAAGTCTCGAAAATCGTCCTTTAGGGTTGCTTTTATACTTGTCTTGTAATCCATGAAACCCTAGATCAAACTGCTGACAAAAAATCACATCTAAATCAATTCTGTACAAATCTTAATCGGCTGAGATTTTAGCTTCGATCAGTCGAGTTAGGTAGATCTCGACAGGTTAAGCTCGAATCAAATTCTAGTTCAATGCAGTTTAGTTTCTGAGTTTTTTGGGTCTTTTATAGCTTGAACGTTGATTAGTCTTGCACTTGTTTATTTTTTCAATATAACCAAGAATAACTAAGATTCTAAGTGTTACAAGAGATCACGATTTGCTAATCTAATCCTATTGACTTAACAAAGTTAAAGAAAATGTTGTCCAAAACTCTCCACATTAGTTTGATTCGTTGTCATACCCTTTAATCTTAGATTTCCATCTAGATGACTCCTATTGTTCATCTTTCTTAAATTGACAAATACCTATAGCAAAGCAAATGACTAGAATTTGTTTAGTGTTTGCAACTAGGCACTCTTTGGGAGTGCCCTATGGACTACGCTTGTAATAGTGCTCCTTAATATTAATAAATAAATCTCATTTTTCTATCAAGAAAAAAAAAGAATTTATTCATTGTGGCCAAATGGATTTTTGGTTTTATTTCTTTTGTTATTAAAATAATTTCTAAGGTAAATGATAAGAAATGGCTTAGAGGTCATAATAAAAGTAATGCTATGTACACAATAATTTTCACAATAGTTAAATTGACAATCTTTTATTGGTTCCCACATGGTCTCACAACTGATATCATTTTTTCACTTACCAATAACAACTTGCTACTTCGATAATTATAGATTTGTTTGTGAATTTTTTGTATCTATAAACTTATTGCCATAATAATGGCATAATTTATTTTAAGATTATTGAAATTATACATTTTTTAGGGACAGTAACTATTAGAATTGCATATCTGAAATTTTACCTAGTAAGAACTTAAAAGCACCAAAGTAGTATGGAGAGTTTTGGATCGTCCATGTCCCTTTGGCTTGTCCTAGTTGATTGTGGCATCTCTGACAGCTCCTCTTAGTTACCAAAGAAGTTTTGATTTGCTTTGTTTGTTTGTTTGTTTTTTAATTGTAGTTTTTATTTTTTATTATTATTATATATACTATCAATCAAAGGATTCCTCTCTTTGGACTGAACTTTTATATAGTTCAGAAATACCTTTAAACCTTATGTTTAATAAGGAAAAACTTAAGGACAACCTGGTAAATATATATCTCTAACTCCACTTAAAATGCCTATAAAATAAGACACTCTCCTACTAATCCATGCTTTCAAAAAAAATTTATCCAAATATTATTATTTTTTTAAAGGAAAATTATGACACTAGAAAAAAAAAAAAAAAAAAAAAAAATCCTCATCGCACACACAGTGTGCGTGTGACAAAGCTAGTTTAAAATATCTTGGTTGAATATGGCTTTAATGGAATAAAGATAACGTGTGTTAGCTCTTTTTATTTTAAAAATCGAATATGACACTATTTTATCGGAGGCTGTAAACAAAGACTTTTACGTCAAATCTTTATATTTATTTAATTTAATCTCCTATAAGATACAGTACCAAACAGCTAAACAATGCTTCATATACATGAATGTTTTAAACATGGATTACATGTAAACCTATCAAAAAAAGAAAAGAAAAGGATCACATGTAAAGGTAGATTAAAGGTTATCACCCATAGGTCAATGTCTATTGCCGTTTGTTTGGATACTGCATATTGTTGAAAACTGAAAATATTGTAGTAAAATAATTTTTAAATGTGTAAATAGTACTGTTAGACGTAGTTTTAAAGTTTTTTTTTTGCTAAATAAAGTACTTACGGGTCTCGTAAACAGTACACGAGACCTACTAAAAATCATACAACGCAACTAAAAACACTTTTCAATTCTATCCAAACATTCATGAAATCATTGTAATTTGAATGGTTCAATGTCTTTTGTTTTTTATGATTCCCATATTGTAGAAGGAATTTTGGAGTGGTTTTTGTTTCAACGCCGTATTTCTAATGGGATTTTCTTCTTTTTCTTTGGGATTTAGATTTTTTTTTTTCTGAGTTTCTTTGAGATTTAGATAATCTATTTTATTATAAACGAATTAAATTTTCAAGGATATAAAAGTATAACGGTATTATGGCAATTAAAATATTATTTCACTCAACAAGGAAAAATATATATTTTATATTAAACAATGTGATAACGATTTTAAATGACATGTCTTTAAATTTATAAAAACTTAATCTTTATTGGTGAGTATATACATGTATATATTAATTTGTGTGTATTAAGTAGATATATCAACTATCAAGTATCAATTATTAATGCTCTTTGATTTGAGATTCCATGCCATTGTGGTCTAATAATATATTGGGATGAACAAAGTTTTCCTTTAAAGGTATAAAGAAAATATTTTCCACTTACTATGTGCCGAATTATAGAAACATACACTTGTATTTAATCACAAGACTCATTAATTAGATCATATAATTAAAAATACAAGTAGATAATTTTATAAATGTCATTGGAAGAATTTTCTTTCAAACTAGTTCAGTTTGAAAATGAACTCTATCCCATTAAGATTCTTTATTGCTATAATCATATTAATCAAGTGGATGATATTATGAATGTTATTGGAAGAATTTTCTTCCAAACTTAGTTTGAAGTAAAGTTGTGCAATTTGAATCCTCTTTCGCTATAATCATGATTGTGCTTATATTAATGTAGTGCACGAGTGGATGATTTTTTTTTTTTTTTTTGATGAACTGGATGATTTTATGAATATCATTGGAAAAATTTATCTTTTTTAAATTAGTCTTTGAAGGTAAACTCTGTCCTATTTGGATTAATCTCTCTCCCTGCAATCATTCATGGTTGTGCTCATATTAACGTAGTACACTAGATAGTGAAGTAACAAGTGTCAAGGGGTGTGTGGCAAGAGGACAAGCAACCTTGGAAAAATGATCCAATCTAATATTACAATCAATTTTGTCGGGTACGAGAACTTGCATTTAAAGATGATGGTGATAATGATGGTGATGATTCATTTCCTTTCATAGTACTCTATGGTAGACAAATCCTAATTGTTTTCTCACCTGCTTTTTTCTCGGCTGACAATGGACTAGACAGCTTTGTTATCCTTCCAGCTTAGATCCTTTGATATCTTCAAAAGCTAGAACTACTTTTGACCCACATACTCATTTTGATTCACGGAAAAATAGACACGCTCTTGTTACAATCCAAGACTTAACCATATGCTCTCGTTTTTCCTCCTTTCTTGTTGGATACAGATCGAATTTTAAACCCAATTGCACTTTATCCAGTTTCCATCTAGACACAAGTAAGGGACAATATGTCTTAGTACCAATCAAGCTGACGTGAGATCTGATCTGAGAGATACCTTATACCTTTTCACACATGAATGCAACTTGTTTAATAAACATAATTTTGTTACTCTAAAACTCCTTCAAGTAATGAATTTTGACTTAATATTTAATACTTCAATTCATAGTAGGAGGCTTTTTCTCAATTTTTTTTACTCGATCCAATTTGGAAGCAATATCATCTATTCTTAGGGGCATACCTACCCTCCTCTTAATAATATCATTTATTCTTTTAAGAATAATACCATCAATAATTTTTGTAACTCTATTATTTTCCTCTTTTGAAAAGCCATAAAAAAATTAATGGATCTAATTCTATAATATACACACACACACAAGCCCAAAAAAATTAGTCCAACAAAAAAATTATCAATAATAAAACTAAAAAAAATTAAGCCTAATCAACTTATTTTACCTAAACAAACAATCTGGCCATTTAAAAGAATTTAAACAAAATAATTTTTTTCCTTATCCATCTTGCACGCAACAAAGACACACATAAGAAAAAGAAAAAGAAAAAAAGAAAGACCTCAGTGGTTAAGCAGTAGAGTTGGAGGTCGAAGCACACAACCAACAACAAAACCACCCCCTAATTCCAAGCTCTACCTTCCTCCCTACTCCATGCCACATTCTTTGCAAATTGTTTACGTTCTGCAATCACATATAAGTAGCAATTAATTTAGTAATATCACACAAACAAACAATCTGTTTTAAATTTTAATATGAAATTGATAGAATGTCGTTAGTGAAGACATTACACTGATAAACGGTTACTATCATCCCATCAATTGCAAATATTCTTTAATCACCTTTGTTGGTATGTATGCTATTTTTAAATAATGCCTTTAAAATTAAATTTTTAGAGCATAATTCTTCTATAAGTAAAGCATTTTCTTTTTGGAAGCTATAGCTATATAATATACTCACAGACTACTAGTCGTATGATGAAAATGCACTTTCTTTTTTCACTTTTGAATTGGGAGCCTCATTCTCACCTACTTTAAATGTGTTGTATGGTGTATATCCCTCACTCAATAGTAGTTATATATAGAAAGGCCTAGTGCATCCAAACAGGCTGGGCCCACATGTCACTGTATTAATGCCCTTTACCATGTCAAAGTCACGCAACATAGATCCGCTTACATCAATGCAGATTAGGCTGTTTGATTAGAGAGGTCCATTCTGTCAAACATTGTGGCTAGTGATTATATATCATTATCAATCATAATCTTTTGAAATATATAATCTTTAGTCTTAATCTTTCATCTTATTCTCTATGCCACAATATATAATCAATTAACTTAATTTGAGCATGAGTGAATCTTATCCACTTCTAGTGATTTGAGTAACATTTCATTGATTAAAGAGGCATTTTTAGATTAAGTCTCAGAACCACATGTTGAGTTTGTAGAAATTTTGATCATTTTCTGGTGTAATAAGTTAATTTAATAGGAAAAAGAAAGAATGCATGAGAATGTTAATATACAATTAAATCTCCATTGATTAATTTGGCTTAAATCATAAGTTTACCAAAGAAAATAATTAGATTTAAAAAAGCTATAACTAACCAAATTAAAGAAGCTAACTAAGGTGAAAAAACAAAATGCCAAACACGCATTCACGTACTAGTATGTTAACTTTGACAATAGTCATGTGATAACGAGTTCAGTAATCATGTGTAATCTAGTGGTATTTCTCTTTTTCCTAAAGAGGAGTTTATTCGCTCAATTCATTGTAAGTGGAACTAAATTTATGGAATAAAGAAGTCTCTTATCTTACGTACATTGAATCCAAAACCTTCCTTTCTCCATTTTGATATGTAACGTAAATCTCATGCACTCACAAAAGATATTGGGCTCTGCTCGATCATGATCCCGTTACCCATTTCTTTTTAAAGAAAACAAAATTCATTTGTTCTTTAAGATCAATGGAAGCACCATTTTCATTAACGAGAAAAAAATATAATTTGACAATAATGAGTTGTACTAAAAAGTACTCGTTAGACTATAAAATTCTTAACAACAAACTACGCCCAGACTACTGCTGCATCGGTATTTGCTTCACCAATCAACCTTTTGTGCATGTCAAATATATGGAAAAGAACGTTGATGGCTTGTGCAGGACTACAACTCTACTCCAGCTCTCATCTTGTACCTACAAAAAGATTTAACGATTCATTTTTAATCCTAAAAAAGATGGTGGGGTCTATTTCTCTGTTCTAAACTCATGCCTCATGATTATATATCAGGATGGGAATTGATTGATTTTGTCTCCCACGACCGTTCAAAACCAAAATTGGTAACATCATTGTCGTTAATTATTCCTTAACGTGTGCTAACCACGTTTATTGTTGTAATACTCACAAGAAAGTGTGATGATTTACTTATAACTATTGTTGCTTTTTAAATTTTCAATAGCTGGTCTGCAATACAAATTCTTTCCTACAACAAAGAATGTTAGAAAGATAGTTGCCGTTTCAATCCATATAGAATGAGAAGCATCACTACATCGGGATGTTTAAGAAGTTATTATATAAGAAAACTAGAATAACCAAATTAAAATAAAAGAGAACCAAAAGAAGATTAATTGTAGAATAATATTGAATTGTATTTCATCACACCAATAAACTGTACAAGATCGAGTGTCTTTATATACAAGACATATGAGTGTAGTATGTGTATAGTGCAAGTCAAGAAAATTAGACCTAGTTAGAGACCAATGGACCTATATACGTCAACAGAGGAAATTTTAATTCGCATAGTTATATAGGATGGAAAAAGTAGGGTTCTTGTTAAATTATTTTTATGACATCAGTCAAAATTAATCATGATACATGGAATTTTATGTCCAAATGATGGAAGGAGAGAATCATATGGCATAGTATTATGAGGCCTTTACTTATAATTGTTTCGATCTTATATTATTGTCTGGATCTGTATATCATTTAATTCAGATACCAGGACTAGAGCTGAGCGATCAGTACACATATGTAAAGAACAGCCAGAAGGCTTTTTCTCTTTTCCCAAGCGCAGATTGGGGACCAAATCCAAAAATCTAAAGCACTTTGTGATTTTATCTTCTTATTCAAGAATATTGGATCGAACGAGAGTAAGGTTTGTGCGTGGCATCACTACTAAAAACGCCAATTTAAGCTACGTTTTTGAGCTGTGTTTTTAGCCGCGTTTTGTTCGGTTGAGGCTGCGTTTTAGCCAAAAGTTCTTAAGCCGCGTTTTTCAGCGTTTAGCCGAAAGCTCTTAAGCTGCATTTTAAAAAACGCGGCTCTCCGGGGAATTTTTTTTTTTACAAACACACAAAATATGGATTATGTTACATGAGGAATATAGCTAGAGATATAACATTTTTCATAATTTTTTTTCTTTTTTTTATAACTGTTAACATGGTTTATTATGAACTGAGCACATTACTTTTATTTGGATCCATCATTAACACAATTTTTTTATTTTAAGAAAGTAGTTTCCTAGCCTTTAAGTAGACTATTCAATTTTCTATACATGAGATATCTTAAAAACCCTACAAACTGATAGTTTAGTGAATGAAACTTGGAATGTCTAAGTTTATGACACGTCCTTCAAATTTATTAAACTCATCACTCAAGTGTCTTTAAAGGGACATTGAACCCATTTTTATGATGTATCAATCATAATAGGTAATGTTAATCATCATGAAAAACGTTGATACTAAACTTATTGATGTAACGTATATTTTCCTTATTTATATTTTTCGTCCACCTTCCCCATCCCTTCACATGGACATAAGCATGTTGCCTCAAATAAAGGGCCCCCACATAGATGCGTGTTAGCATGCATGCACATGGTCGATTAGCTACCATCCACCAAATAAAATGAAAAATATAAGGAGTACTATAGCTCTCCTTATCTTGGATTTGACTAGCTTAATTTTCCTTCCTTCTTCTTCAGTTCAATTTAATTTTCTCCCCCATATTCCTTCGCATCACATGGACACCAAACATTACCATGTGAGTTTTCATATTCAAGTTCTTATGAATCAGATTCATATAGAGAGAATTGGATAGAACCGTCTCTTGCTGCTGTCTTTCAGTTATATATTTTCAAGGAATGGGAGTTAGAATCTAATGAGATTTGACAGATTAATTAGAATGACAATGTTAATTTATATAATAACACTCAAATCTCAATAATTTGTGAGACTCGTGTTTCACAACTTTTCATTAGCCGAGGAAAATATCAGTGTCCATATGATCCACATGCAACTAAAATCATATTTCTATGATTACACAACAACTCCAAATCAAAATCAGGAAATTGCAATCAATTTTGTTTTCACCAAGTCGGTCAACCTTTTGATGAACTGAATCGAAGCATGCATTGAAAGAATCATGGTTTAAAATACTATTATTATTTTCGTATGTGTTCTAATAAGTATTACTGTCTACTCAAAAAAAAAAAAATATGGATGTTTATCCCACATTGGTTGTGTGTGTCTAGTGTCCACTGTTTATAACCTCAGTCTACAACTACAAAGGTTAGGTCATTTTGTAGTTGTACTCTAGTTATGTAATGTATTATAAACCCGATTTAAAATACTATTATTATTTTCATGTGTATTTTAATATTTTCTGCTACTAGCAAATGGTGAGCCTGGGGCTAGACGTATACAACTTTAGCTAAAATCTAAATATTCTCTCTCTTTTTTTATTTTTTATACACTCGCACATATAATATCCAGAATTAAATATGTTGACTTGATGTAAATTATAAAACATAAAAATGTAATGTATTATAAGTCTATTTAAAAAATTATATATAGTACTTTCATGTTTATGTATTCTAATAAGTATTACTGCTTTCTCAAAAAAAAAAAAAAAAAAAGTTATGAAAGAAAATCATTACCCCTTAACTAAATTACAACTAAAACACTACTTTTTTTTAATGGATAACTCACATATACTTTATATTATACTTTATATTATTGATTTATTTTTCTAATTCTATTTGAATTTTTTTTTTTAATTTTTTTTTCTTTCTCCATAATATCTCTCTCTCCACAAATTTTGAAACCCGTTAATCACCGAAGAGTAGAGTTTTTTTCTAGTCTTGTGTTGTGTGTGATGTTGTGATCACTAGTATTTGGGGGAATCTGGGCAAATGTCCTTTTCGCGCAAATTATACGGCCTTCTGTCCCCTTTTCCAAACTAATTAGGGAAATGTCCCTCTTTTGTAACTCGATTTGTAGAAAATCGAGTATGGGGCGATCAAACTTTAAAAAAAAAAAAAAAATTGCATGGAATTCGAGTTCCATAAAAAAGGCCACTATAGGCCTCCATGAAACGCTGTTATAGGTAAAACTTAAAAAAAAAAAAAAAAAAAAAAAAAAATTGCATGAAACTCAAGTTCATGGAGTTCGAGTTCTATAAAAAAACGCCACTATAGGTATTTAAAACGCCACTATAGGGCTCCCTATGAAGCGATCAGACTTAAGAAAAAAACTTGCATGTTTTAAAACACCACTATATGGCTTTAAAATGCTACTATAGGTCTTTAAAAAATTGCATGGAACTCGAGTTCATGGAGATTGAGTTCCAACAATTTTTTTTTTTTTTTAATTTTCAATTTGTTATAACTCGATTATCCAAAAATCGAGTTTTAAGTTGAAACTCGATTTTTAGAAAATCGAGTTACAAAAGAGGGGCATTTCCCTAATTAGTTTGGGAAAATGGGGCATAAAGCTATATAATTTGTGAGGAAAGGGCATTTGCACATTTTGCCCCTAGTATTTGTAACTGAAGGTTGAATTGTTGATCAGCAAGGTCTTTGTCTTTGATCGTCGTCTCTATGAGCTCACACTATGCACAATTGTCAATCAGACTTAAGAAAAACGCCACTATAGGGCTCCCTATGAAGCGATCAGACTTAAGAAAAAAACTTGTATGTTTTAAAACGCCACTATAGGGCTTTAAAAAGCCACTATAGGTCTTTAAAAAATTGCATGGAACTCGAGTTCATGGAGATCGAGTTCCAACAATTTTTTTAATTTTTTTTAATTTTCAGTTTGTTATAACTCGATTTTTAGAAAATTGAGTTACAAAAGAGGGGCATTTCGCTAATTAGTTTGGGAAATGGGGCAGAAAACTATATAATTTGTGCGAAAAGGACATTTTCACATTTTGCCCCTAGTATTTGTAACTGAAGGTTGAATTGTTGATCAGCAGGGTCTTTGTCTTTGATCATCGTCTCTATGAGCTCACACTATGCACAATTGTCGACCAAGTCCATACCCCACATCAGGCTAGCTCCCAAACTAGCAAAAATAAATTTAACAATGAATAGTACGTACCTTAATACTGTTATCGAGTTTTTGTTCATTGCCAAAGCTAAAATAAAAAAATAAAAAATAAAAAAAGTAACTTTTTTATTTTTTCTCTGACTCGTCTCTCACTCTCTCTTCTATTTTGTCTTCCACTCTCATACACAATCTAGAATCTGCGGCAAACTCACCAATCTACACAGATCAGCGGCAATCCGCGCGCATAGATTAACAACAATTGCCACACATTGTGGTAGTTTTTTGGTTTTCGTCAACGACCTTCAATTTCCGTAGTCAACAACGTAACCTTCGATTTTGTCAGCCTTCGCCACATGTACGTAGTGGGTGATGCAAATTCTTTTAATTAGAACATAGAAACCCCCCTGGTATAAAACTGTCAACATCAATCTCACTGTTTTGGCTCACACCTGCGCGCATTGCCACCACACGAGGCATTATTGTATTTGTATGTACCATTCAAGACTTTAGCTAGCCACAATCTAGCTCGATGAACCATGTTTTTGGATTAGCTAAAATTTGACTTTAAAAAAAGAACCCAAATGTGAATGCTCTTTGATACAGTATCACACACACACACAAAAAAAAAAGGATTTTAGATTCAAATTAATATAAAACTATATGGGATAAAGGACAATATTATTGTTTAAATAGAACAACGACTAATTTGAATAATTCATCATCGGTATTTTAGTACCTATCATCTTTGTAAAGGAATTGCTAATAATGGCTTGCTGGTTAGTTATAACGACAAGACAACATGACTTGTCTTCGTTTTCTTGGTTGGAAAAGTTCGGGACTAGATACATTAATTGGCCATGATTCATGACTAGGTACATTAATTCATAATAATCAGATACACTCAGTAGGAATGTAGGACCAGTGCCCAACCGAGGTTGTTGTAAATAACTTGAATTTCAACACTGCATGAATAAAATGTGAAACAACTAAATAATATGATCTTGTTCTAAAATGAGGGCAAGAAAAATTGTGGCCAGTTACGAAAAAAAAAAAAAAAAAAAAAAAAGAGAGAGAGAGAGATTGAAGTGGGGTATCAGTAATGGTACCATTTGTGTTGTCTTATTATAGTGACCCAACATTGTGTTTGTTTCAATGTTAAAGTTTTCTTAAAAAAATGAGTCATTTAAAAAAAAAAATTTATATTCTATAAAACTATTTCATATTCCTATATTTAATACCAATTTTAAATGTGCTGAAAAATGATCTCCTAACTTTTTTTATTTAACTTGTGTGAGAGCGCTTTTTTTTGTAGCACTCAAGCCCAAAGATCCTGGGCCGAGTAGTTGTAGTTTGGTGGACCGGGTTTTGATTCACCGCAACTAAAGGGCTGTTTAAGAATCAAGTGGTGCACAGAGTATGCCTCCTACAATACATATAGACTAACAAACAAAGATATTTGTATTGAACAAAAAATCAAAACAGCAAAGTAATGCAGAGAACAAAACAGTAGAAGCACAAAGTAATGGTTAGGGATTCTCAAATCAGTAGAGAATATTTCATTGAATTTTCTTTATTATGATTACAGTGTGCTCACTAAGACGTGATACAAGGTTCAAGCAAGCTCAAAAATTACAGCCTTAAATGGTTATCCTAACCTTTAAGACTTGCAAAGTTTGATTCTTTTTGAATCTGAGTATGTGCTATAGTGGCTTTCTCTAGGATATTGGGAAGTAATTTTACTAGTTTTCTCTAAGTTTTTCTTCTTGACAAAACTTTCTCAATAATTCTCTTGTCCCTTCTCCTTCCCCCCTTTTTATAGTGTTATTCTGGAGTCCTAGGGGAACTACTGATTCCCCTGTTTTGCCCTCTGGATATCAGAGTATGTGTTGTGCCCATCGCCCAAAAGGTTCAATTTCTCTGTTCTTCATTGTTTCCTTCCTTTTAGTTTTGTTTCTTTGAAAGTTCATGGCTGACTACCTATTTCGGAGTATGCTGAGGTCACGTTCTTCACGGTCTAGCTTTTGGCCGTCCTTCTTCTTTATCTTTTTTCTCAGATGGGCGGAATCCCACTCTGCCAGTTTGAAAGTCTTTCGCTACTACTCCCTTTTTTATACTTCTTCATTCTGGTTCGCCGAGGTGCTACCCACTTGCGCTATGAGAAGTCGTTGAGTTTTTCTCTTCTTTTTCTTGCTGGGTCACTTGACACTTGAGAAGGACGTGCCCTCTCCTCTATTTCTTGTGTTCCTTTTTTGTCTTTTTCTTATGAACTGTCTTAATCTTTTCTTGACTGTATTTACACGCCTGGGGGATCCCGAGCCTTTTGGCAGTCTCTGAGGATCCCGGCTCAGCTTTCTTCTTCAATCTTCTGACATGAGCTTCTTATCTTTTTCTTTCTTCTTTTCTCATAAGCTTTTGGGCTTGCCCTTTTTCTTCTTGATGTTTTTTGGGCTTCAAGCCTCTTGGGCTTACCATTTCTTCTCTTTTTTGTGGCCCCTTGCGCTTATTTCTTTGGGCTTGGGTACTGTGACTTTTTTAGACCTCAACATTTAGCCCCCCGAGCTCGTGGGTTGTCTGAAGCCCACGCGTGAGTAATTGAGGGTTTCTTAGATTCTGTAGGATTTTCTTTTAATTTCCCCTGGGTTCCCATCTTTCTTATTCAGGATCCGGGCCTTTCCTGCTAGTTTTTGGTTACCTTAGTCTTTTCTGCGTGTCGTATTTCTCCATTTTGCAATTTCCCCCTTTGCACGGGACGTGACAGTTAAGTATTTGGTGTAAAATTTCCTTTACCCACCTTTTTCGTTCCTCGTAACTTCCATTAATAACTGCTACTTAATCTCTTCTTCAAAATTAAATATTTTGGCAACTGGCGCGTCTTTCTATACACTGTCTTCTCCAACTGCTCTTTGTACTTTTATTGCGGCCGTTTCACATTATCTCTTTGCTTCCCTGAGTCTTTCATTCTTAGGTTTCTTTTCTTTCTTTCAATCAATCCACTATTCCCGTTTCCCTTTTCCATTCTTCCAATCCTCCTTACTTCTCATCGTCCTCACTTCTTCAATGGCTTCTTCTTCTTCTCGAAAAAGAAGAGAGCGTACTCCCAGCCCTTCTGAAGGTGAAGGCTCTTCTAGTTCTGCTCAGAGCGGGTCTCATGAGGTTTCTGAGCACTCGGCTTTTCCTTTACGGGATCACTGGTACTCTCCCAGTCTATCTTTCCCTCAAGTGTCTCATGGTGAGGCTCCTCTGTCCCCTCATGCTTGGGTGTTCTCTAGTCAGGCGGGCTTCGATGGTTCCGCTCAGGTTCCAGACCCTAGGGAAATTTTTGATCTTCAGATTAGGTAGGGACTTTGAGAGGCGGTGCCTATCTTTTTTGATTTCATTCCGGGGAAAATCCAAGGTTGGCCCATCTGGGTGGATAAGGAATTATCTAATGAGGAGTTCGTGGGTCGCCTGGAGCGCGCTGGTATCCTAAAAGCGGTGGCGATTTCCAGAAATCTTTAGGGTTTCAGAGACGCTAAGGGGCTCAGGCATCTGGTACGCCGTTGGTGCCCTTCTCTTTATACCTTTTTCTTTTCTGTTGGTGAGTTGACAATTACCCTAGAGGATGTGGTCAATAACTTCCTTCTCCCGGTATTTGGGGATGAGAATCCTTTTGACATTAGTCTTTCTAAAGAGGATCTAGTGGTAGAAAATAAGTTGTTTAGCCATTTTGGTGGTCGCACTGACTCTCCCGGTGGTAAGCCGGCCAGGATGGGGAGATGGGTCATGACGCTTTCTCGTGAGAAGGATAAAGAAGTCAGGCGAGCTGGTTTCCTAGCATTCTGGCTTAGCAAATTTCTGTTCAGTGAGTTCTCGGGGTACGGGGCTAAGTCTACTTTCTTTCCGTTAGCAATTAAGTTGGCTCGAGGCGCTCAGTACCCTTTAGCTCCTTTGTTTTTGGGCCATGTTTATTCCCAGTTAGATCAGCTCCACGGAGACGAGGTCGAAGGCAATTCTTGTTACGTGATCACTTCGTCTCTTCACTGTGCCATTCTCCAGATTTTTATGTGGGACCGTTCTTCAGCCACTTTGGCTAAGTGCAGGAATTTGAAGTTTGTGAAGGACAAATTCCAAGGATCCCCCGATATAGTTAAGGGTCTTTGTGGTAATTCGACCAATACTTTCCCCATCATCTTTCGTTGGATTAGTCTGAAAGGTGGTGGTCTCAACCTTGTTGAGTTATTTGATCAAGTAGGAAATTTACACTGGAGATCTCCTCGTGAGTTTGGTCCTGGCTTTGCCTGCGACTCTGTGTTGTCTTCTTTTCTGACTTCTACAGGGAATACTTTTGATCTGCACCGCAGTGACGAGGGCAGTTTAGCCTACCTTGCTTGCATTAGTCCCTCTTGGCTTCCTGTACCTTCTTCGAGCAGCCCAAGGTATACCCATTACTCGACACACCGGGTACTTCGGCAGTTCGGTTTCGACCAAGATATTCCCCCAATTTTTAAGGATATAGTACCGTCTCTCCCCTCTTTGGATCCTTTCTTGAGGCTGCAGGCCTTCTCTTATTGGTCGCGGATGAGCCCTCAGTTTGCAGTGCCTAATTCCCAGAGAGGAGTTTTTGCTTCTAATGGCTACACTGGCTATTGGAGAAGAATACAAAAATCTTTTGTTGATTACATTGGCTCTGGCATAATTAGGGAAACCCCTAATCTTAGTATTTCCTCTGCTCTAACATCCAATAAATGCTTATCCTTGCCCACTGCTAGGATTGTTTCTGCTGCTGTAAGTAGTAAGACGGGGTTCGCAGAATGGCATGCCTCCAGGGGAGGCTGGGTAACATATGCACAAGATTTTCCAGCAACTTGGTCGGGCTGTGGTCTTATTATTGGTACTTCCTCCGGGATACCCATTAAGAAGGGTGCAATGGAGACAATAGGCGCTGCCACTCCCGCAGGTAAAGGTAAAGAGATTAGGCAGGAAAAATTGAAAGCAGTTGATGTTGAAGAAAGTACAGAGGGCATGAAGGCTGGTCCCGAGGCAAAAAAGAGAAAGACTAGGAAATCCCAGAAACAGTTGGTGACTCCGGAGGAAGTCGAGCAACCTTTGGCTACAAGGACCCGGAAGAAGACTAAGGTAGAGTCTTCTTTTTCCCAAGTTCCTGTTACTTCTTCAATCCATGGTCCTTTGGGATCCTCTGATTTTGTATCTCAGCCCCCCTTAGGACCCTCTGGGCGTACTCGTAGTAAACAAAAGACCCTCAAAGAATCTGTAGAGAGAGAGAGAGAAGGGCAAGACCTCTTTCCTTCTTCTCTCTTTAATATTTGTTACTATTGTTGCAGTCACTTCCTCCTTTTAGCTAATGAGTAGTTGTTTCCTTTGCAGTCCAAACGCAAGTCGGACTTCAAAAAAGGTAGAAGTCAGTTGTCCGGTGATGATGTGGTACGGCCTTTCCTTGTTCACACCTCTCCATTTGCTCTTGTTCCTTTTTCTGGTACTGTGTGTTTGTGACGCCCTGTTGTCTTCACTTATTATTGTTTGTCTTCCCCCCTTCTTCTTTTTTTTTTTTTTTGTTTAGGTGGAGGTGTCTCCTCCCGTTGCTGGTAGGGTTCTAGAGGAAGAAACGGTTACAACCCTTTCTATTGCGTTTCCTGGTGTGGAAGAGGAGCCCCCTAGTGGTGGCATGGCTGAGGAGACCGAGCAGCCAATGCAGGGTGTCCAAACTACTCAGGATCCCGAAGCTTCCAAGCTCCCTGCATCTCAAAGTCCTCAGCTTGAGCGGACTCCCAGTCCCATCAGAACCGTGTTTCCTCAAACATTGTTAAGTAAAGAGACTTTAGGAGGCACGCCTTTATCTAAACAAACAGGTGAGCCATATTTCCCTTTGTAATAGTGTTTAACTTTATTTCTCTTTTGTCCCCCTTTTGTCCCCTTCCCTTTTTTTTTGAGTTTCTTCTTTCCTTTCTCCTTTTAGGTCAAGCCAGTGTGAGGTCTGTTCCCAGTGTTGCTTCTTCTTTGGAATCAGAGGATTCTGAAGGTGAGTGTGGATCATTCCTACTGTGTCTCCTTTTCTTTCTTTTTTCCTACACCTTTTCCCCCGCCTTCTTCTTCTATGGCGAAGCCCCCTGTATCTCTATGGTTTCCTCACCCTTTCTTCAACTTGCTCTGTGTCCTTTTCCAGAACCTTCCAAGAAACCAGAGGAGCAGGAGGAGGAGGTTCCGCCTCAGGAGGCTGATACTGGTTTGCCCTTTCTTTTTCTCTTCTCTTTTTTTTTTTTTTTTGCCGCTTCTCCCCCCCCTTTTTTTTTGAACTAAGTCTGTTTTTCCCTTTTTTGTGAGTGTTGATACAGGTGTTAGAGATTCTGAGTCTATTGTTCCTGAGGGAGTTGTGAGATCCG
The DNA here is from genome assembly GCA_028535165.1 of Quercus tomentella. NCBI lineage: Eukaryota > Viridiplantae > Streptophyta > Magnoliopsida > Fagales > Fagaceae > Quercus > Quercus tomentella. The sequence continues at coordinate 49,697,480 of JAPQVY010000068.1, forward strand.
TTCAGGTTGCTGATCTTCAAACAAACCAAAAGGCTGAAGGTTCTCCAGTTCCTGCAGGTAGGGATACAGTGATGGGAGACGTTCCAGGAGTGGCTGCTTTAGATCTTGATTCAAGGCTTTCCTCTTTTTTAGCTCGTTTTGATCTTATGGAGCTCAACAGCCTTCCTGCTAGCCACTTCTATTCTTTTGGGTCTTCTTATGGCAGCTTCCTACATTTCTCCGTGCCTGTGGAGGGCCTGCCGTTGCTAGAAAGTTTGCTCAAGAGCCATGGAGACTTCATCAGTGATTTTAGGGGAGGTGTTTTTCTGGGTAATATCTTGATGGAATTGTTGTGTGCTGTGCTGGTTTCTTTGAGAGATTCTTCTGTAGACTCTTTATCTGAAGAAAAGCTTTTGGAATGGAGGGGAGTGGTTCAGGACCTTCTAGAGGTCAAGTTCAACCTGTCCTTCTTGCTGGATCATTTGCACCTACTGGCCCGCGTGCTGTTCCAGAGGCAAGCTTCCAGGAGCATAGGTGCTGAGATTGCTACTGCTGAGGAAGCTCTAGCTCATGCTCACAAGGCTTTGCAAGACTTGAAGGTCAAAAGGTAGAGAATTCTTTCCTCTTCAGCTGTGCCTGTTATTTCTCCAGATAGCTCCCTGTTGACCGGCCTCATTTCTTAGCCCTCTTTTTTTTTTTAGATGCATATAAACAATTTGGGGTTGTATAAGTTTCTATTTTTCTTCTGCTTGAACACTACCTTTTTTTTTTTTGCATTGATCTGTGTTTGTGTTTCAAGATTGCTTCTAATTTCTTTCAATAGCATGTGGATTTGCTTGTTTCCCTTTGATGCATTGCTTTCCTTTCCCCTCTTTTCTCTTTTTCTTACTGAGTCCTGGGCCATGGTTCCTACAACCCTTACTGTAGGTCCTGGATCAGGTACCCGGTGGTTACTTTGTTGCGCAAGTACTGAACTGGGTACACTGGGTATCCCCTCCTTTATATATATATATATATATATATATATATATATATATATATATATATATATATATATATATATATATATATATATATATTTCTTTTATATAGATATGGTCCCAGTTCATGAACTTGACAGGTCCCCTTTTTGTCAAGTGTTAGGCTAGGTATCCTGGGCACTTACTTTTGCCCGTGATCCTAGACTATGCACTTGAAACTGTCTGTGAGATATTTGAAATCATCTATGGGGTGGATCCTGGGTCATGTGTCAAAAGGTATTTATATATATTTATTTTTTTTGTCTTGACCCAGATATCCTTCCTCATTTTTGTCCAAACTTGGACTTTGCAAAATTTAAGATTTAAAGGTTGAGAGGAAAAAGAAAACTTCATTGAATTAAAATACGATCATCATTTAAGGAACATGGGAAAAGCCATTAAAGATAGTAAGAACCACAGAGTGTCTTTCTATCATAGGTTCCTGAACAAAATTACTTAAACAAGAAATCATAACAAAAGCAAAGAAATGATAAGGAAAACACTTAGCGAGTTAGGGAGTTGGTGAAAGGATCCTGGTGTGCCGAGAACCTTTCTTTCTCATGCGTAGTACTGTTTCAGCCATTTCCCATTTATGGGCTCTATCAGGACTGTTCCATCTTTCTTTGTAAGGTATTAATATCCATTCTCATGAGCTGTCCTGATGATGTAGGGTCCTTCCCATTTTGGGGTGAATTTGGAGGGCCTTGGAAGGTTCCTCCTTACGTGTTCTGCCATCCTTAGTACCAGCTATCCTTCAGTGAAAGTTCTTGGGCATACTGCTTGTGCATATGCTCTAGTCATTCTTTGCTGGTACCTCTGGCTTCTCTTATTGGCTAGTTCTCTTTCTTCTTTTACCCTTTCCAGATCTGCCAATCTCCTTTCATTGTTTGTGTCCTCGGTTTCTTCTTGGCTTTCTTCAAGGACTACTCTTGGTGTGGGAACAACTAATTCCACAAGGCTGATAGCTTTTGTTCCATAGACTAGGGAAAATGGCGAAAATCCAATGGCTATTTTTTCAGAGCTCCTGCATGCCCAAAATACATCTGCCAAATGGTCACTCCATTTCCCTCCATATTCATGCTTCATCTTTTTAAGGATCTTCAGCATCACCCTATTAGTGGCCTCAGCTTGGCCGTTTCCTTGTGGGTAGTGTGGGGTAGACCTTCCATGTTTGATGTAATATGCCTCAGTCAACCCCTTCATGTCTTTGTTTATGAATGGGGTCCCGTTGTTACTGATCAATCTCCTGGGGATCCCGAACCTTGTAATGATATGCTCTCGGATGAAGTTTGCTACAGCTGCTCCAGTGGCTTTTTTCAGAGGGATGGCCTCTACCCATTTTGTAAAGTACTCTGTGGCTGCTAAGATCCATATGTAATCATTGGATGGGGGGTTTATAGGCCCTATAAGATCGAGCCCCCAAGTGTGAAAAGGCCATGGTGTCGCCATATCTTGCAACACATTTGGGTGAGTATGGATCGCATCTCCAAGGACTTGACAGGCGTGGCAGGTTTTGACTAGCTCCTCAGAATCCCTTTTCATTGTTGGCCAGTAATATCCCAACAGTAATAACTGCTTATAGAGCTTTCTTTTTCCCGGGTGACTCCCACAATCACCGAAATGGACTTCCCTGACTACTTGTCTAGCTTCCCTTGGCCCTATGCATCTCAGGGGATCCCCACTGTATCCCCTTTTGAATAGGATCCCGTTCTGCAAGAAGTACTTGTCTGTAAGTTTTTTGAGCTGGTGGGCTAGTGTCCTGTTAGTTGGTAGGATCCCTCGAGCCAAGTATTCTATGAAGGAAATTCTCCAATTTTTTGCAACAAACACAGCATATCTTTCTTCCTTGTCTATTGCAAGCCGACACTCTTGACATTTTTCCTGTATAGTTACTACCTCTTTGTTCATATTCGGCCAGTAGTATCCCATGCGTTACATTCTTCTATATAGGCTGATCTTTTCTACGATCCCACAGGCTTGGGTATGTAGTTCTTCCAGCTTCAACTTTCCTTCCTTTTCATTGATACACCTGGATAGGATTCCCCTTGGCAGCCTTCTGTACAATTCCCCTTCTATCAGAGTGTAATCCTTCAGTTCTTCGATGTTCCCTCTAGGTCCTGCCTTTTTCATTTTTTCTTTGACTTTGCTCCTCCAGTCCCACTGGTTGGACTCTCCGGGGTACATATCTTGGAGGATCCTTATGATAGAATGTTCTTGCTTTCCTATCCTTACCAGCGTGTCTCTTCCTTTGAATGGTATTTGGGATCCCAGCGTGGCGAGCGCATTAGCAAACTTGTTTTCACTTCTCTGAGTGTACTCTATGCTAAAGGTTTGGAATTCCAGCTCCAACCTTTGCGCCCAAGTCCTGTAGGCTGCTAAACTTTGTTCTCTTAACGCAAAGTCACCTTTCATCTGGGAAACTACAAGATTGGAGTCTCCCAATACTCTCATATGCTTTACTCCTATACTGAGTGCTATAGTTAGCCCGGTCAAGTACGCCTCATATTCAGCTGTATTATTAGAGCATGAGAAACCAAGCTTAAAAGACAAGGGTATGGTGTCCCCATTCTCACAGCTTAGTACGATTCCTACCCCATTTGAAGTTGTTGTAGCTGACCCATCGAATCTCATTGTCCATTTCTTTCCTGGGATCTCTGTTACTACTACCTCACCCGGGATTTCTTCACTCAGTGGGCTTTCTTCCTTTCCTGGGAACTGAGCCAGCAGATCTGCTATGGCTTGGCTTTTAACAGCCTTGGGGGTTCTGATGCCTATGTCATATTGAGAGAGCAGGACTAGCCATTGTGCTATACTCCTCATGAGAAGGGGCTGGTGCAGGAGTGCCTTTATGGGGTGGGACTTGGTCACCAAAAGGACCTGGTGAGCTGAGAAATACCTTTTCAACCTCTAGGACACGTAGATGATTACTAGGCAGGCTTTCTCTATTCTGGGGTACCTGGTCTCGGCGTCTTTGAGTGTCCTTCTTACATAATAAATAGGCTGCTCGTTCTCATGGTCATCTTCCTGTGCTAGCAAAGCTCCTATTGCCTGGGAGTTTGATGCTAAGTACAGTAACAGAGGTCGCCCACGCATTGGCGCTTGGAGGGTGGGCAAATGATTCATGATGTGTTGAATCCTATGGAAGGCCTCATGTTGTTCCGTTCCCGAGGTGAACTCAGTTCCCTTTTTCAACAGTTTGGATAAACCCGTCGTAACTGAAGCTAATCCGAGCACAAATCTCCTAATATAGGAGACCTTTCCCAGTAAGCTTTTGAGCTCCCTCACAGTTGTTGGTCTTTTCATTGTGGCAATGGCTGTGGCCTTGGCTGGATCTACACTTATGCCTTTGTGATGTACCAGAAACCCAAGGAACTTTCCAGCAGACACCCCGAAGGCACATTTCATGGGGTTCATGCATAGTTTGTACTTCTTGCATCTTTCAAAGACTTGCTCAAGTACCTGAAGGTGTCCTGTTCTAGTCTTTGATTTGACCACAATATCATCTACATAATCTTCCATCTCCTCATGTATCATGTCATGAAAGATAGCTGTCATGGGTCACTAGTACGTAGCCCCCGCATTTTTGAGGCCAAAAGGCATTACAGTGTAATAAAAGTTTCCAATTGGAGTTCTGAATGCCATTTTCTCTGCATCTTTGGCAGCCATGCGAATTTGGTTGTACCCACTGTACCCATCCATAAACGAGAACATAGAGCTTCCTGCAGCTGAATCTACAAGGAGGTCGATATTGGGCAAGGGGAACTTATCCTTTGGACATGCCTTATTCAGGTTGCGAAAGTCCACATAGCAACAGATCTGACCATTCTTCTTTTTCACAGGTACTATGTTGGAAAGCCGTTTGGGGTGCTGGATGGGTTTGATAAAACTAGCTGTTAGCAGCTTTTTGACTTCTTGAATTATCTGAGCTTCTACCTCGGTGTGAAAGACCCTAGCCGGCTGAACTACCGGTCTTACTCCTGGGTCTACGTTAAGAGAATGAACTACCAAGCCCGGGTCTAAACCAAGCATTTCATCATAGGTCCATGCGAACACATCTCTGTACTTCTGGAGTAATGCCACCAATTGTTCCCTTTCTTGGGCCATCAGCTGACTGCTAATAAAGACAGGCTTCTGGGATCCCAGCCCGGTTCCCAAATTTATTTCCCTTAACTCTTCTTCAGGTTGAATCTAGGCTTCCTTGATTGGTTCCTCTGGGATTTCTTTTTGGGCCATCATGCAATCTGGTGGTCCGGGACCTTTCTGCATGATACGTTCAAGTCCCGCGCACCTTCACAAGTGATAAATTAACCTTCCTCTGGGTTCTCACACCACTACACACTCTCGGGATCCTGAAGAGCTAAGCTCCCTCTTTTGCCTTTTTCTTTCCAGAAGGTTTCTCAGGTCACGGGTGCCCTTTCCTCCTTCTTCTTCATCTTCCAGGATAGGTACTCCTGGAGTACCTGGCGTAGGGCTCTCATCATCTGGCTCTAGCTCATTGTAAAACATTGATTCTGCAAAGTTCATTTCTCCCTGGTTGAAAGGGTTACGGTTGGCAGGGATCTTCACAGGCCTCCCACTCAATCTCCCTTTAATGCACTGATGGTATGTAGACGGAATAAGGCGGTGTTTATGGAGCCATGGGTGTCCCAACAGTACATGGTAGGATACCTTTGCGTTAATTACATGAAACCTTGTCAAGGCCACTATTGGTCCTACTCTCAAAGTCAATTGCACGTACCCTTCAGTTGATTCCACCGACCCTCCAAATCCTGTTATCTCCATCGGAGCCCCCAGGATCCTTTTGTCAACCAGGCCTACAGCTTCCAAGGTACTCAAGGCTATGAGGTTGAATGATGCCCCTGTGTCCACCAAAGCTCTTCTGACTTGGACACCATTTATGGTGGCCATTAGATAAAGGGGCCTACGGTGGTCTGGATGCTCAACCTCCATGTCCTCATCGGTAAAAGTTATTACATTGGTTGTTTCTAGGAAAGCTCGACTAGCATGTGACTCTGTTGTGAAAAATTCCATTCCCGAATCTGCTGCTATACTCATGAGAGACTCTGTGGCCACCCTTCTTGCTTCTGGTCCAAATCCCAGTTGGTTGAATAATGACTTGAACTTGGGATTCTTCTGGAGGGTCCTGACTATGCTTGGGTGGAAAGATCCTTCAAATTCTCTTGCTTCCGCCGGGTTCCCATGGATTACCATCGCTACCATCCCCTTCCCTTTGTGGTTAGGCAAGGGGTTCCTCTGCACTTCTGGCTCCTTCTGAGTGAGCTCTAGGGTTCCTTCTCTTAGCTTTTTGTGGAAGAGTCTACGAAGGGTCCAGCAATCCTTGGTGGAATGCTTGACATAATTATGGATCCTGCAAAACAAAGGGTTCTTCCTTTCTTCTTCAGTTGGCGGCCTGGACACAGTGAATGGACTAATAACTCCATCTCTGATCCACTTGTCCAGGACATGGTCTAACTCCTCAGCTGTACATAGGATCACCGGTGGTTCCTCGAACACCTTCCCGTCAGGCCTCTTCCTTTTTTCTCCCACTGATGCTGTCATTGCTTGGGATACCGGCATCCTTTTGTCCTCATAGTTTGTGCTGTCCTTCTAGTTCTCTGTAACAGGTCAGCAAACTGTGCGATGCATAGATTTTCGAGGTTGAGCTTGTAATCGAAAAGCATGTTGGATATACAAGTTTCTACAAGTTCTTTTTCTTCGTGGTCCCTATAGCAATCCAGGGACACATCTTCAAACCTTTTAATGAACTAGACGGGATCCTCCCCAGGCCTCTGCCTTACCGGGGTAATACTTAGCACAGAATCTCTCCATCATTTCATCCCAAGTTTTAATGGATCTAGGTCTCAGCGTGGTTTACCAAGTGTATGCCCTATCCACTAAGAATTTAGCAAATTCTCTTAGACATAGTTCTCTATCTCCTGTGTAGGGGCCCATAGTGTGAATGAACCTACTCATGTGTTCCACAGCGCTTCCATTTCTTCCGTCAAAAGGATGGAACTTTGGGGGTTCATACCCCTTGAGGTATGGCTTGCCAAGAAGCTCCGGAGGGAACGAGGGATCCCGAGAGAATTGCTTGGGGATCCCCGAGAGCTTTTCCCTTTCTTGCTCCAAGAGGGCACTAATAACTACCAGTGTTAAGTACTGGGGGTTGGTTCTTCCTCCCACTGCTAATCCTTCTTCCGGTTGAGTTCTGTCTTGGTTACCAACAGGGGGAACATTGTCTCTGATTTCCTGTGTCCTGCCTTCTTTGAGAAGGCGAACTTCTTGCTCCAGATCCTTCAACATTGCTGTCATCCGAGCCATGAGGTCTGGTTCCTGCCTTGCGTGCCTTTGTCCTGACACGACCTCCTACTCTACCAGGGGTACCTCACCTCTCTGTCTGGAAGCTACCTCATTTTCTCCCACTGGCTCAAAGGCCGCAGGTGGAATATTAGTACCTTTGCTGTTCCTTTGTCTTGGAGGCATGCTCTGCGAAGGGATTGCTTCTTCCCTCTTCTTTACCCAGTCCCCAGCAGAGTCGCCAAAATGTGAGAGTGCTTTTTTTTTGTAGCACTCAAGCCCAAGGATCCTGGGCCGAGTAGTTGTAGTTTGGTGGACCGAGCTTTGATTCACCGCAGCTAAAGGGCTGTTTAAGAATCAAGTGTTGCACAGGGCATGCCTCCTACAAAACATATAGACTAACAAACAAAGATATTTGTATTGAACAAAAAATCAAAACAGCAAAGTAATGCAGAGAACAAAACAGTAAAAGCACAAAGTAATGGTTAGGGATCCTCAAATCAGTAGAGAATATTTCATTGAATTTTCTTTATTATGATTACAGTATGCTCATTAGACGTGATACAAGATTCAAGCAAGCTCAAAAATTACAGCCTTAAATGGTTATCCTAACCTTTAAGACTTGCAAAGTTTGATTCTTTTTGAATCTGAGTATGTGCTATAGTGGCTTTCTCTAGGATACCGGGAAGTAATTTTACTAGTTTTCTCTGAGTTTTTCTTCTTGACAGAATTTTCTCAATAATTCTCTTGTCCCCTCTCCTTCCCCCCTTTTTATAGTGTTATTCTGGAGTCCTAGGGGAACTATTGATTCCCCTGTTTTGCCCTCTAGGTACCAGAGTATGTGTTGTGCCCATCACCCAAAAGGTTCAGTTTCCCTGTTCTTCATTCTTTCCTTCCTTTTAGTTTTGTTTCTTTGAAAGTCCATGGCCGACTACCTATTTCGGAGTATGCTGAGGTCACGTTCTTCACGGTCCAGCTTTTGGTCGTCCTTCTTCTTTATCTTTTTTCTCAAATGGGCAGAATCCCACTCTACCGGTTTGAAAGTCTTTCGCTGCTACTCCCTTTTTTATACTTCTTCATTCTGGTTCCCCGAGGTGCTACCCACTTGCGCTATGAGAAGTCGCTGAGTTTTTCCCTTCTTTTTCTTACTGGGTCACTTGACACTTGAGAAGGACGTGCCCTCTCCTCTGTTTCTTGCGTTCCTTTTTTGTCTTTTTCTTTTGAACTGTCTTAATCTTTTCTTGACTGTATTTACACACCTGGGGGGTCCCGAGCCTTTTGGCAGTCTCTGAGGATCCCGACTCAGTTTTCTTCTTCAATCTTCTGACATGGGCTTCTTTTCTTTTTCTTTCTTCTTTTCTCATAAGCTTCTGGGCTTGCCCTTTTTCTTCTTGATGTTTTTTGGGCTTCAAGCCTCTTGGGCTTACCATTTCTTCTCTTTTCTGTGGCCCCTTACACTTATTTCTTTGGGCTTGGGTACTGTGACTTTTTTAGACCTCAACAACTTGCCATGAGATAGAGTTGTTTTTCCAAAAAAGTTTAGTGGAAAATAATATTTAAAAAATAAGCCATACTTTTTATGTTGACCAAATATAGTTTACCCTTAACTAAATATTTCAGATGCTAATAAACATTAAAAAACACAAAAACTATATTCATAGAAGATTTTCCATCAAAACAAACGGAATTAGTTCGAGCTCTTCCCTTCCTATCCCTCACTATTTATCTATCTAAAAAAAGTTAAATAAAAAGTATTTTCTAAAACAATTAATTTAGCTACTGTTTTTTAGATTAGATGGAGATTATTTTAATAGATCTAAGTGACTCTTATCCTTTTTTTTACTTATTTTAAAAAAATTATAAATTATAAATTACACCCCTAAAATTTGGGAGCATTTGAATTTTACCCCTAGAAGTTTGGTGGTGTTTGGATTTTACCCTATAAACTTTAGGGGTGTTTAGATTTTACTTTCTAAAGTTGAGGAGTGTTTAGATTTTACACTCTAACATTTCAGAATTTGGATTTTATCCCATAAATTTTAGGGGGATTTAAATTTTTCTCCCTAAAATTTGGAGATGTTTGGATTTTACATCTTGAAGTTTCAAAATTTAGGAGTGTAAAATCCAAACACACCAAAACTTTAGGAGGTAAAATTCAAATTCTAAAATTTTAAGATGTAAAATCCAAACAACCCCAAACTTTAGGGGGTAAAATTCAAATTCTAAAACTTTATGGTGTAAAATCCAATCACTCAAATTTTAGAGGTGTAATTTTCAATTTAGCCAAAAAAAAAAAAAAAACCCTTCACACATCCTTTAGCCAAATTATTTATTTAATAGTCTTTTAACTCAACTAGCATATCTTGATATTTTTAAGGGAACATCTAAGATTCAATTCCCCCTTACCCCAAATATCAATTTATTTAAAATAAAAAGTATCACAATCACCCTCTTTCTCCTCGCTTTTTTTTTTTTTTTTTTTCCTTCTCTTTTGTTGGGGGAGTAGTTAGCTGGATTGGGATGAATTAGAGGGCCCGAATATTAGATCTACTAGATTCAGCGGACGTGTGCTAGAACGGGTCAGCTCCACTTTTCAAGGACAAACTTGTAGGTCCTTTCCCGTGGGCATTCGCTACATAAAAAACCAAAATAAAATAAAAATTGATTTTACGTCTTGGGTTCAAGCCCTTTTGATCCCACAAGTGAGCACGTTAGTACTAGTCTCCTTCTATGTTGCCCTAGTTGCATTGGGGTTGTCAGTTGTCACTCTTCCCACTTTTTTCTATTTACAAAATATATGTGCGTGGGGGTCTCCAAAAGTGTAAATTTCTTCAATTTGTTATAATAATTTTTTTTATTAGAAAAGGGTAACTAATTTTTCATTAATTAAAAGAGTATGATTGTAGTATACGTTTATTAAGTTTGGTGAAACTTCCTCCATTCATACATTCAGTGACTGTGACTGGCCCGTTGGATTTGATTTTTGGGAAATTGGTGGGGAAAATGAATGGACACACCCAAAGTTTATCAAAATAGCATAAAAGAAAAAGTTAATGAATATATTAAAGGTATTGGTTAAATAAATATTCTTAGAAACTTGTTATGGAAAAATAAAAAAGTAGTTGATTTTTTAACAGTTTTTTATATTTTTCCCATAAAAATGATATTGCATTTTTTCTTTTAAAACAATCTAATAACAAATGCCATAAGGATACCTGTGCGCACCGGAAGTGAGACTGTCGGGCCTGACCTCACTTGGGCTCACAACTTACTTGTAAGGTGCGCTTAGGATTTCCTACTTTGGGTCGTTCTCGGCACAAAGACTCAATATAGTTGCTACTCTCTATCCTCTCTATTTTTATGAACCTTTCAACCACCTTTTTCCCTTTCCATCTTCTCATATTTATCGCCCTGGGTTAATGGAGACATCATGATTACAATCATAGTTAGTGCAATTTGGGGTCCAATATCATCAATTGTAAGTGGGTGGTTAGGTGGGGGTGGAATGTGGCGAATGTGACCTTGGAACTTGGTTTCAACTTAGGTAGGAATGCCCGGAAGTGATGTTTCCTTGAACTGCCGAGCATGCTATGGTGTGTTCGGATGTTAGTCTTTCTTTATTATTTGGGAACGTTTTGCCGAGCAATAGTTAGGTGATGAAACTTGGGCTTGTAGTTCGTGAGGGTTGAGTAGAAAGAGATTGGAGATGTGGGTCATGCTGCTAGGCCTGAATCCAAGGCCCAACTGGATCTGGGTACCTCGGTGCCGTACATTAGCCCCCCCTTGATTCATGCCCGGCTACCGGGAAGAATCAAGGAACCTAAAAGGTATTCTCGTTTGAGGAGTCTAACAAGCAGAGGCTTGGGCGGTTACGGAGACCCATTAATGTGCTCTCAAAAGACGTGTTGTTACGAGGTGCTAGGTTCAATTGTCATTATTACCTGACAGTTCGTGAACCGAGGTGGTGCACGTGTCGACCGTCATTGGCATCCGTAGAGTTTTTCATTAATCGTGCCTCTTTATTGCTGATTAAACGTCTCTCTGTCCTCTTTGGCCTCTATAAATAGTTCATCACAAAACGTTCTTCCACCTTTTTCACTCCCTACTTTCTGAGTTTACTCTCTGCTGAGCATTCATCTGAGCGCTTATTCACCAGTCCAGAGACCCTTTCTTCCTTAGAGTCCAAAGTAAGTTTTCTACCCCCTCCTTTTGCTTCAGCTTCTTTCTTCATGTTTCTTCCTTCAGTATTAGACTTTGAAATGGGTTTTGCTTTTCTTCTAGATACCCCGGCGTCTTTAGCCACATTTAGGCAAAAGTTTGATATCCCCGATGATGTGGAAGTGGCATACTGCCACGAGAACGAAATTGCTCTCCACAGAAGGCATGGTACGGCTTTCTTCCCCTTAATGGCGATTCTAGAGGGCGGGGTTAGGTTTTCCGTGGACCCTCTTCTAGTTAACACACTTAGGTATTATGGACTGTGCCCCGACCAACTCCCACCCAATTTTTACCGGGTAGTTAGTTGTGTCAATAGGTTAAACCACACATTTGATTTACAATTGGACTATGATATAAACCACATGTACAGTCTTTGTGGGAATAAGAATACCAATTATTACTTAAAAACTAGAGATACACGAGTACGGCTGATATCATGCCTACCTGATTCAAATAGGAATTCAGCTAGGGAGTTCGTCTGAGTGCGCGGCAACTGGTTTGCCAGAGAAATTCCCTGCCCCCTCTCACGGCGTGAAATGTGTTCGTTCCGATCTCTAACTTAACCGTCTTTCTACTTGTGGTGGTTTTATCTTTTTGGTCACTAACTTTGTATCTCATTTTCTTGTATGAATGTATATATATATTCTCTTTGCAGAGGGTAAAGTGTTTGTCCCAGGCATCAGGACAGTTCATGTCAGGGACCTGAACTTTATTCTCTGGTCCGAGATATACGTTCATTGGGACGGACAGCTCCGAGCATCACATCTAATTCTCGGAGTTGAACCGGTTTATTCCACTTGGCAGTCCTTCAAACAAGCACTTTTGGTTGATAGCCCCCTCTTGTCATACATTGACGTTCGGCATGCGAATTTTCTGCCGTCGAAGTTTACAGTTGGAGAAGTTAAGGAACTGCGTAAGTGATACACTTGCTTGGACGAGCTTACACCATTGCGGGATAAGTCAGCGGAGCGTGTGTCTCGGCGTCTCCGAAAGCTCGCCCATGAACCTGTCCAACAAGAAGCTCCCGTCCAAGAAGAACCCGCTCAACCCGAGGAACCTGTTGAACGGGAGGCTCCCGTAAAGGAAGCCGAGCAATTTGTTGTTGACATAACCGACCTTTCAGATACCGAGCCCTACCTTAGAGAAGATATGGTGACCCGGAGGGCTATGACCATAGACCGTTTCGTGCCTGGCGCGAGACAAGCCGCGCAGTAGCCACCTCATCAAAGCCAAAGTCAAGTGCCTCCCCCCCCACCTCCTCCTCAAACCGGACGGGTCCGGAAGAGGCAAAGGGTGGCCGAGCAAACATCCACTGGTCCGGGAGACACAGCAGCCCGAACTCCTCCTCGACCATCCGGCGGCATTGTTATTCAGAAGCCGCAAATCCAGATCGGGCCAAGCGTAGCATCCTCTTCTCAAGCCGCGCAGGCGTGGAAGCCCAAGTTTCTATTGGATGGCAAGCCACTTCCCGCAAGCACTTGTGTGCGGGTCTGGGAGAAAGGTGAAGGGGGCCGTATTGCTCAGACTCTGGCGCAGGGCCTCCTTCTGCCTGAGGACGTGCACGCCTTCGAAGAAGGGTCGGAGGAGTATATGGGGCGGAGGCTGCAGTGGCATACCATTGCGGTAACCCTTCACTTACCAATTCTTTACTAACCCTTACACATTCATCATTTTTCATTTACCTTTCAATTCATTGCCGTACTAATTCTCGTTGTTTTGTCAGACTGCTCAACTGGCCCACATCCTAGATGGTCACACAAAAGAACTTGCTGAGAATGCTGACCGGGAGAGGGCTGCAAGGGAGACAGCTGTTAAAACGGGTAAGGAGAAAACAAAGGTGGCTGATGTTGCCGAGAAAAAAGATGCTGCCGCAGAGAAGGCCAAGGCAATGGCGGAGAAAAGGTCCGCGGAATTCTTGGCAAAGCAGAACGAGATGGACCTTAAGTTAGCCGAGGCAGTAAGTTTAAACACTGCCCAAGCCGAGGAACATGCCGACCTGAGAGCGGCTTTGGAGGCTTGCGAGGAAAAGTGGTATAATGAAGGGTTCGCAGATACCGAGAATTCCATGGAGCTAGTCATGAGTCAGGCTCAAAGGTTGGGATTTGAGGCCGGATGGTTTGCCGCTTTGCAAGTTTTGGGAGTCCCCGAGGATTCCCTTCTGAGAGATCCCGGTCAAATACCCTTCCCAAGCTCAACCCCTGCCGCGCAGAACCCCTGGTGCCTATTGACGAGGAGGAAACAGAAAGCATGAGGGAACTGGTGGAACAAATGGATGCTCATGCGGAGTTGGATGAAATAGAAGCCACCAGCATCCCCCGTGCTCATGATCAGCCCGGTGGGGATCTGCTTTCTCCTGTGGCTGACCAGCAGCAGAACAAAGCAACCGACCAAACTGGACCCTCCGTTCCATCAACTTAACTGCCGAACCGACTTTTTATTGCTTTTATTTCTTTTTATTGTCTTCTAACTTTATCTCCCTTCTAGTAAATTTGCCTATGTCACCGGGCTGTGGTAACTGAACAATTGCTTTATTTCCCGAGGATAACCCGTATGTGGTTGCCGAGTTTGGTGACGAAACATTAATTTTATTTCTGTTAACTTTATTTGGATGATGATTTATTCGCCATATATTTGCTTTGATCATATTTGTGAATGCTTAGTTATTCCTTTGTTCTGTGTTGTTGTCTTCTTCTTCTTCTTCTTTTTGTTGCCACTTATCTTCTTGCAAGTATGGCCGGGGATGATTTGTAAGGTAGGATAAATCAAGCCCCCAAATATTGGGTGTTTTACTCAACACATTTTTGCCTTCTTGAGAGGATGAACGGCAGGCTTTCACATATTTTAGCGTAAGGTTACCACCTGCTCGGTGATGTTAATCGAACCGAGAATGAGGTTTCTGTCCTTAGGATTTTTTTAGCATAAGGTTTCCACCTGCTCGGTGATATTGATTGAACCGAGAATGAGGTTTCTATCCTTAGGATTTTTTAGCATAAGGTTTCCACCTGCTCGGTGATATTGATCGAACCGAGAATGAGGTTTCTGTCCTTAGGATTTTTTTTTTAGCATAAGGTTTCCACCTGCTCGGTGATACTGATCGAACCGAGAATGAGGTTTCTGTCCTTAGGATTTTTTTAGCATAAGGTTTCCACCTGCTCAGTGATATTGATCGAACTAAGAATAAGGTTTCTGTCCTTAGGATTTTTTTAGCATAAGGTTTCCACCTGCTCGATGATATTGATCAAACCGAGAATGAGGTTTCTGTCCTTAGGATTTTTTAGCATAAGGTTTCCACCTGCTCGGTGATATTGATCGAACTGTGAATGAGGTTTTTGTCCTTAACGTTATTCATTAACAGTAAGCATGTAATAATGAAATTGAATACAACTGCAACAAGGAATCTCTTTATCATATTGACTAAAGCGATGTACAGAATTCAGACTTACATTTCCACGCATGTAGTGTTAGTGGTAAAACTTCTTAAGGTTGTGGACATTCCATGGCCGGGGAGGTGGCCTCTCGTTAAGATCTTCTAAATAGTACGCTCTCACACTTGCAATGGCAATAACTTTGTACGATCCCTCCCAAGTTTGAGCTAACTTCCCAGCACTTGAGTCCCGCATGTTCCCCACAACTTTTCTCAGCACTAAGTCTCTTGCACTGAATTCCCTAACTTTTACATCTCGGTTGTATCGTTGGGCAAGTCTCTGCTGGTATTCCGCTAGCCGTATTATTGTTGCTTCTCGGCACTCCTCCAACCAATCCAAGTGTTCCAGCATTAAACCATCGTTCTGGACGGGGTCAAATCCTGCAACCCGTGCACTGCACAAATTCACCTCGGTCGGTATCACATCTTCTGCTCTATATGTTAAGGAAAACAGAGTCTCCCCTATGGACCTTTTGGGGGTTGTACGATAGGCCCACAAAACGTTAGGTAGCTCCTCGACCCAGCTTCCCTTCACCTCGTCCAACCTTCTCTTCAACCCGTTCAAAATTGTCTTGTTAGTTGCCTCGGCTTGGCCGTTGCTTTGGGGATACGCCGGAGTGGAATACCTGTTCTTGATGCTAAGATCACTGCAAAAGGTTCGGAAAGCTTTGCTGTCAAACTATAGCCCGTTGTCTGATATCAGTGAGTCCGGCACCCTGAATCTCGTGACTATGTTCTTCCATACAAACTTCTTGATGTCTACATCCTGGATATTTGCCAAGGCCTCGGCTTCCACCCATTTCGTGAAGTAATAAACCGCCACCAACACGAACTGGCAGTTACCCGTTACTCGGGGGAATGGGCCGAGAATGTCTAGTCCCCACTGTGCAAACGGCCATGGACTACTAACGGGATTTAAATGACTCGCTGGTTGGTGAATCAGGGTAGCGTGTTTTTGGCATTGTTCACATTTCTACACATACTCCGTTGCATCTTTCTGCATCTACGGCCACCAAAATCCTTGAGTCATTGCTCGGTGTGCTAACAAGCGCCCCCCTACATGACTACCACACACTCTATCATGCAACTCGGACAAAAGCTCATTTACTTTCTCGGGGTGTAAGCATGAAAGGTACGGTCCTCCAAAAGACCTCCGATATAACTTATGATCTGCTAACAGCCAATACCGAGAAGCCACCCGACAAATCTTCTTGGCCTCTTTTTCATCATCCGAAACTCGATCCTCAGCCAAGAAGTTAATGATCAGGTCCATCCAGCATGGCCTAGTTGTTGAAATCATGGCGACGTCGGCCCCGGCCGTGATGCAGTTATCTGTCATACTAATGCTTGGCTCCTTTATAAGCTCTACTTTGATAAGCCGAGGAACTTCCTCGGTCATTGACAAGGCTAACGTTGCCAGTGAATCAGCATGTCTATTTTGTGCCCGGCCGACTTGGGCCACCTTCACCGTTCCAAACTCGTTCATGATTTGCTTTGTTGCTCGCAAATAGGCCTTCATTCGAGAATCCCGAGCTTCAAAGCTACCCTGGATCTGATACACAACCAGTTGAGAATCAGAATAAACCTCTACATCCCGTGCACCCAGGCGTAAAACGGTCCTCAATCCGGCAAGAAAGGCCTCATACTCGGCCTCGTTATTGGAGGCTTTAAACCCCAATTTGAAGGAATGCTCCAATCGTATCCCCTCCGGAGTAATCACAACAATTCCGGCTCTGGTGCCCATAGCATTCGAAGCGCCGTCCACAAACACTTTCCACGGGTGATTCTCTACAATACAGATCATCTTCCCGTCGTTCTTAGGAGAGAACTCCGCAACGAAATCAGTAAGGACCTGCCCCTTTATTGAGCTTCGCGGCTTGTACCGTATGTCGAAGGAACCTAGCCGAGTCCCCCACTTAGCTATTCGAACCGTGAAGTCTAACCTTTTTAACAATGACTGTAAAGGATACTCGGTCAGGATGAACACAGTATAAGCCTGAAAATAATGCGGCAGCTTCCTCGTGGCGTGCACTAGGGCCAGCACTAACTTCTCCAAAGGTAGGTATCTTGTCTCGGCATCAACCAAGGTTTTGCTTATGTAATACACTGGTTGTTGTATTCCTCGATCTCTCAGCAGCACGGCACTTACAGCATGATCGGACACTGAGAGGTACATGAATAAATCTTCCCCGGAATTTGGGGTCGTTAACATTGTCACTCGTGTCAGATACTCCTTCAAACCTCGAAAGGCTTTGTCACACTCCTTATCCCACTGAAATCCCTTCCACTTCCTCAGAACCTGATAGAACGGTCTACAGTGATCAGCGAATTTGGAAATGAACCAGTTAAGTGCGGTTAACATCCCGGTCAATACTTGCACTTCTTTTGGATTGCTCGGCGGCCTGAGGCAATTTACGACTTCAATCTGATCGGGGTTAGCCTCTATTCCTCGATTAGTGATCAAATACCCCAAGAACTTACCAGCCCCCACACCGAAAGTGCACTTCTCAGCATTTAGGTGCAACTTATGTTGCCGGAGCACCTCAAACACTCCCGGAGGTCTTCTACATGTCGTGCTTCTTGTTTACTCTTCACTACCATATCGTCGATGTATACTTCTACTGTGCACCCAATTTTATTTCAAAACATCCTTGTCATCATCCGTTGGTACGTGGCTCCGGCGTTCTTCAATCCAAATGGCATCATGTTATAGTGATAGTTTGCATCCAGGGAGATGAATGCTGTCTTTTCTCGGTCCTCGAGTGCCAGGGCAATCTAATGATACCCCTGAAAAGCATCCAAGAAGCTCATTCTCGGGTGTCCGTATGTGGCATCTACCAATTGGTCTATCTTCGGCATAGGGAACGGGTCTTTCAGGCATGCCCGATTTAAGTCTGTGAAGTCCACACAAACCCTCCACTTGCCATTCTTCTTCTTTACTACCACGATATTTGCCAGCCACTCCGGGAAGAAAATCTCTCTTATCACCCTAGCTTCCTTCAGCCTTTGGACTTCCAACTTGACCGCATCAACATGCTCTTTGGCCGCTCTTCTCGGCTTCTGCTTCTTCAGGGGGAATGACGGGTCCACATTGAGCTTACGGACAATGAACTTAGGGTCTACCCTGGGCATTTTGTACGGACTCCATGCAAAGACATCCACATTCTGCAAAAGGAATAACAATATTTCTACCTTATCCTAGTCCTTCATGCTCGTCCCTATTTGAAAATACCTATCAGTGTCTGGAAAGATTTTAATCTTCAACAGCTCCTCGGCATAACTTGCCCCCACTTCTTCTCGGGGCTTCTGTAATTGCTACGAAAGTGCTTTTTGGTGGTTTCCTTTTGTTCAACCTGCTTGCCCTTCCATCTGACCACGGCGACCAAGCATTGCCTAGCCACTTACTGGTTCCCTCGTACTACGGCAACTCCATGTTCGGTAGGAAATTTAACCTTTACATGCAAGGTGGACGAAACAACCTTCATTGCGTGAATCCACGGCCTTCCAAGGATTGTCGTGTATGGGGAGAATAATCTTACCACTATGAAAGTCACCATCACTTCCTTGCCCTCCATATTTACCGAAAGGGAAATCTGACCTTCGGGAATTACCACTCTTCCATCAAATGAGACCAACGACGCATCATACTTCGTCAAGTCCTAATTTTTTAATCTAAGCCCCTCGAATAGGTCTGGGTACATTACATCGGCTCCGCTTCCTTGATCTATCATCACCCTTTTCACTAAGAAGCCGCTTATCCGTGCTGTTACTACCAACGCATCATCGTGAGGTTGAATCGTTCCCTCCAGATCTTCCTCATCAAAAGAAATTGCCAGCCGGCCAACTTTAATCCTCTTTTCGGGTGGTTGTTTTTCCGTGCAAGTTTCTTTGGGCGCCACTGTCAATACTCCTCTTCTGGTTATAGTCGCACTTCTCGGAGCGGCGTGGATGACCTCGATCACCCCCAATGGCGACAGGAGAGGGTTCCCCTTTTGCTGAGCACCATGACCGGCATCCCGGTTTCTAGTATTCACTAGGAACTCTTTCAAATATCTTGCCTTCACCAGTTCCCCCAGATGATCTTTTAACACGCGGCACTGCTCGGTGGTGTGCCCTTTATCTCTGTGGTATGTACAATACAAGTTTTGATTCCTCCGAGACGGGTCCCCCCCCCATCTTGTTCGGCCATCTGAAGAATGATTCGTTCTTAATCCGGTCTAAAATCTTATGTACCGGCTCTTTGAAGGCTACATTCACCCCTCCCATTTGTGCTTCTGGTTCCTGCATCCTGAAATCGTTCCTCAGTCTCGTCGGAAAAACGCTCTGCCGGGAGCGATTCATCAACGGGGCCTTTCCCTTATTCTGCAGCCGATCGTCCTCGAGACGTTTATACTCCTCAATGCGCCTCATAAGTTGCCTCATATCCTTGGGAGGTCTTTTCGTCAACGACTCCCATAGTTCAGAGTCCTCGGGCAGCCCCATCCTGAAAGTGCTCGCCGCAATCTTCTCGTTACCCCCACCGATTTCATTGTATAGCTCCCAATACCGACTGGCATAACTCCGAAGGGTTTCGCCGACCCTCATCTTTATGGATAGCAGTGCATCCACCGGTTGAGGCACCCGGCTACACGTTACAAATCGAGTGCCAAACTCTTGGATCAGCTCGGCAAAACTGTGAATGGAACCTTTTCGTAACCCATTAAACCATCTCAAAGCCGTGGAGCCGAGACTTGAGGGAAACACCTTACACATCAGCGCATCGTTGTGCGTGTGCAAAGACATCATATGGATATAATGACTAACGTGCTCCACCGGGTCCGTTTTCCTATCATAGGAGCAAAATGGTGGCCGCGTAAATCGGCTCGGCATAAAGGCCCATTCAATTTCATTCGAGAACGGTGACCGAGCAGCTCTTCGTAAGGCACGGCTCATTGCGTCCATGGCAGCATTGTAGGGCTGCCGTTCCTCTGGGGAATCCGAACCATGGTTGGCATATCCGCGCAAGCGCTAACGTTCCTAGAGTTGACGTGATTCCCATGAGTGTGAACAGTTCCTGCGTCGGCATGATTCTCGAGAAAGGGAACAATCCTGGCGTTGACGGGAACCGAACTGGCTGGATCTCTCCTCACCTCGATTTCCCACACTACCATCCCTCCTTTCTTGGTTGTCTTGGTCCCTTATTTGGCGCCAACCCCTTGCCTCCAACTCCAAATCCCTCACTAGTCTGCACAACCGCTCAAGCTCTTGGTCTCTTTCATCACGCTGCCCGTGCCCCGAGGCACCTGACATCATTCGGTGAGTCTGGTCTGACGCCTCCCCAAGGCCAGATTCTTCCACTCTACGCTCACGCTCCCTATCCTTACGCCTTTTCTGTCTTCTTTCCCGCCATGTGGAGTCCCGAGAAGATCCTACAGATTCGCTCTCGGCTTGGCCTCCCGAACGCCCTTCGGACATTTCCTGTGCGTGAGTCTCAATCGAACCACATCTTCGTAGGATAGCCTTACGGTGGGCGCCAATTGTGCTCACCGGAAGTGAGACTGTCGGGCCTAACCTCATTTGGGCTCACAACTTACTTGTAAGGTGGGCTTAGGATTTCCTACTTTAGGTCGTTCTCGGCACAGAGACTCAATATAGTTGCTACTCTCTATCCTTTCTATACTCTCTATTTTTATGAACCTTTCAACCACCTTTTTCCCTTTCCATCTTCTCATATTTATAGACCTGGGTTAATGGAGAGATCATGATTACAATCATAGTTAGTGCAATTTGGGGTCCAATATCATCAGTTGTAAGTGGGTGGTTAGGTGGGGGTGGAATGTGGCGAATGTACCCTTGGAACATGGTTCCAACTTAGGTAGGAATGCTCGATAGTGATGTTTCCTTGAACTACCGAGCATGCTATGGTGTGTTCGAACATTGGTCTTTCTTTATTATTCGGGAACGATTTGCCGAGCAATAGTCAGGTGATGAAACTTGGGCTTGTAGTTCGTGAGGGTTGAGTAGAAAGAGATTGGAGATGTGGGCCATGCTGCTGGGCCTGAATCCAAGGCCCAATTGGATCTGGGTACCTCGGTGCCGTACAATACCCATTAGCTAGACCTAACATAAATAAGAATTCATTTTTATTGTGTCTTTTGCAGTTATCAAAATCCAAATCACCTATAACAAAGTTAACCGGTCCTAATAAGGGCAAACTAGGTGATCAATAGATTATTCCCCCCCCCCCCCAAAAAAAAAGAAAAAAAAAAAGAAAAAGAAAAAAAGAGGTGATCAATAGATGATGCTTGGAAGCCCAATAGGAAGCTATTGAACTTGTTGATATGTCTAAACATGGGCCTGGGCCTAATTTACCCTTGTAATTTAGGAATTTGATTCTTTTAAAAATATTTTTTGAGAGTTAGAAAGTGGGTTGGATTGGTAAGTGTTTTTTTTTTTTTTTTTTTTAAGAATCGGATTGGTAAGTAATTAAGCATGAAAATTTGGACGTGAAAAAGAAAACTCATCAAGTCTGAAGGCTTTGAACACGTAACAAATGTCCTAGAAAATGAGATGAAAAGTGATTGTAAAATGCAAGTCCAACATTTTTTTTCATTCAAGAAATAAATAAATAAAACATAGAATTGTTTTGATGTTGATGACCAATCCCATATAAGCTCGAAACTCATTAACACCGTGTGGGAGTATGAAAGCAAAAATTATAACTCATTAATTTGTAGCTTTTCTATTTATTCGTTGGAAAAAGGGGTTTCCCTTAATGGCTACGGGCTAGTTGTCACGGCTTTGCTAGGACATGTGGCACGGGTTAGTTGGCCTTGTTTCTGAACAAAAGCATCGCTTCGTTTCTTGTGCTTTTTCGTCCTTATAAATAGCTCACCTTCTTCTCTCATTTTTCTTTAATTCATCTTTGCGAATCTTGAAAGGGAGAGTTGTCATTCCGTCATCTTTGTTGCCGTCAACTTGCAGATCCCGTCGCCTCTTCAGAGTCGTCAACTAATCCTGTAAGTCCTCTTCTCCCTTCATTTCCTTTTTTACTTCCATTTTCCTATTCAGTCGTCACTTCTTTATAGAGAGACCCCTCAAATAGATTCTTAGAATACTTTCATCGCTTGTAGGTGAATAGATGTCAGGAGATAGAGAAGTGACGAGTGAGCAGTCATTGTCAGTTCGTGAGGGAGCGGGCTACGACGAAGTCTACCCGTCAGTTCATGGGCCTGAGGAGAGCTTATCCTGGTCGACAGAGAGGGAACCATCCACCCATTCTCCTAATGAAGAAGAGGAAGATTATGATGAAGAGGAAGGGGAGGAAGGGAATGGAGATGAGGACGAGTACGTCAAAGGAGAAAGGGAGAACGAGGGGGAGTGAAAGGGAGAAAATGACGAACCCATGGGGTGAGGGGGCAACTGAAGAGGGTAAAAATCTTGGTTGACGGATCTCCATGAAATGGGCCTGACAGTTCCACGTCCGTGGGCCGATAGAGGGCGGGCCCAACTTGTGTAAAGATCTGTTATGGATAGATCCTGCATAAACAGATGCAACAGGAATGGATCAAGCACCCACGTGGCAGTTAGAAACCCTACATGGGAAATACTTGCGACATACACTTAGCCACCATAGAATCCCAAGGTAAATGGAATCCTAGCACAAAGAGGATTCTGGAAGATACGCACATTAATGAAGATCTTCTCTATAAGGAAATGTCTTGTCCATCACGTTTGGGACTATTCAAGAGGATTCCTATAAGGAAAAGACTTCTACACCAAGGAAGAGAGGTCAACCTTCTACTACTATAAAAGCCCCAATACCCTCACAAATCTAGGTACGCATAATTTACCCCTCTCTAGCACTCTAGAGTTGTGAGAATAGTTCTAACTTGACCTTCGGAGGGTATTTGGCCAGTACCACACCGGTGCTCTCTGTTAGGTCCTCTCTTTTTGTTGTGCAGGTCTTACTTCAAGTGTGCGAGGGCTGTGTGGCTCACTGGTGATTTTTCGGCATCATCAGTTTGCACCATTTCTGGGAATTACTATGACTTGTAAGCCATACAAACGCTTCCTGGATAAAGAGTTGCATGGTACTCACTCGCTCGAAGGCAACCACCAACAACGTTCAAGGAGACGAGCCACGACCTACTGCCCTGGAGAGACAGGTCCAAACCCTTACAGCGGCGATGGAACGCCTCACTAGATAAAACCAAACCCTGGAGGAACAGTTGCGACAAAAGAACTCAGTGATGGGAACCCAAAAAGAAGATCAAGAAGGACCAGTGCTAATCGAAGGAACTAGGAGGGGCCGGAGGGTAGTAACGCCCTGAATAAACCGGATAGACAAGACATAAGCCATCCGTTCGTTGCTAATACGGCCCCGAACCACATTGTCGAGGAGATGCAGATGATGAAAGAACGAATGGAGTGCATGATGAGTGTGCTCAAGGGAAGAGTTTCCAGTGATCTCAACGATCTGGTCCACCGAACGAATTCATCATTCACCATATCCGTCAACTCCTTCCCCCTTCCTCCAAAGTTTCATATGCCGCAAGTGGAAAACTACAATGGAAACAAGGACCCGCTGGATTACTTGGAGTCTTTCAAGACCCTAATGCACCTTCAGGGGATACCGGACGAGATCATGTGCAGGGCCTTCCCCACCACATTGAAGGGCCTCGCAAGGATATGGTTCAGCAGGCTGATGCCCAACTCCATTAGTTTCTTCAAAGAGTTGAGCACCCAATTCGGATCGCACTTCATCGGGGGACACAGGTATAAGAAATCTACTGCATGCCTGATGAATATTAAGCAGCGGGAGGATGAGACATTGAGGTCCTACATAACCCGTTTTAATAAGGAAGCACTCTCGATCAACGAAGCTGACGATAAGATCCTTGTAGCAGCCTTCACGAACGGATTGCGAAAGGGTAAATTCTTATTCTTCTTATACAAGAATGACCTGAAAACCATGTTAGATGTACTTTATAGGGCCACCAAATATATGAACGCAGAGAACGCGCTACTGGCCTACAAGGAGAAGCCCAGAAAGAAGGAAAAATAGGAGGACACACGGCAGGATAGTGGGCGAAAAATGGCTAGAACCGGAGAACGACGAGATGATAGACGCTCCAAACCCCCTACTGGGAAGTTCACAAGCTTCACCCCATTAACTGCCCTAATAGATCAGGTCTTAATGCAGATCAAAGACGAAGAAGCTCTGACGTTTCCCGGTAAGCTGAAGGGAGATCCCAGTAAAAGGCCAAGGGATAAGTACTGCCGCTTCCACCGTGACCACGGACATGATACAGCCGACTGCTACGATTTAAAACAGCAGATAGAAGCTCTCATAAGACAAGGAAAGTTACAAAGGTTCGTTAACAAGGGAAGAATAGATCCACCCCAGGAGCAAGCCCCACGACAGGAGAATGAGTGCCCTAGGCCGCCCATTGAAGACATAAGGATGATTGTAGGGGGCACGGCAATTTCTGGGTCGTCCAAAAAAGCCTTAAAGACCTACCTAAGAATGGTCCAGAGCGTCCAGCTTACGGGCACTGTACCTAAGATGGCACGGATCAACAACCCCGTCATCGGATTCTCAGAAGAAGATGCTCGAAGGCTGCACCACCCGCATGACGACGCGCTTGTTGTCAGCCTACGAGTAGGAGACTACAACATGCACCGGGTTCTGGTTGACAACGGCAGCTCGGCAGACATCCTGTATTACCCGGCGTTTCAACATATGAGGATTGATAGAGAACAATTGGTCCCGATAAATGCCCCCCTCGTCGATTTTGGAGGGACAAGAGTATTCCCCCTGGGCGCCGTCACATTGTCAGTAACGGTAGGTGATTACCCCCAGCAAATCACTAAGGACGTAACATTCCTCGTGGTTGACTGCTCATCCGCCTACAATGCCATCGTTGGACGACCCACTCTCAACTCGTGGAAGGCTGTAACTTCAACCTACCATTTAATGATCAAATTCCCTACAGATTATGGAATAGGAGAGCTGCGCGAAAATCAGGTGGCAGCGCCAGAATGCTATATTGCCATGCTAGAGATGGACGGTCACCAGCAAACAATGTGCATAAGAGAACAACGGGCGGTAGCGGAGCCGGTTGAGGAACTAGAAGAAGTGAACCTTGATGACTCAAGGCCAGAACGGACAACTAGAATGGGCACACTGGCTAGTTGGCCGATACGCCAAGCGCTCACGGCATTCCTAAGAGACAATCAAGACGTGTTTGCCTGGAGTCACAAGGACATGCCAGGAATTGACCCCTTAATCATAGTTCACAGGTTAAATGTATCGCCCTCATTTTCACCAATCCGGCAGAAGAAACGAGTATTCGCTCAGCAGCGGGACAAAGCCATAGCCGAGGAAGTTCGAAAGTTGCTTGAGGCAGATTTCATCCGAGAAGTGTACTACCCCGATTGGTTGGCAAACGTGGTCATGGTTAAAAAGGCCAATGGAAAATGGAGGATGTGCATAGATTTCACGGACCTCAATAAGGCCTGCCCTAAGGATAGCTATCCACTCCCACGGATAGATACTTTGGTAGACACAACTGCAAGACACCAGCTTTTGAGCTTTATGGACGCTTTCTCGGGCCATAACCAAGTCAAAATGGAAGAAGCCGATCAAGAGAACACCTCTTTTGTTACCAGCCAAGGACTATTCTGCTACAAGGTGATGCCATTCGAACTCAAAAATGTTGGGGCGACATACCAGAGATTAATGAACAAAATGTTCGCGCACCAGATTGGGAGGAACGTACAAGTTTATGTTGATGACATGTTAGTAAAGAGCCTGCACGAAGATGATCACCTAGACGACCTCCGAGAGACCATTGACACCCTCCGGTCATATAACATGAAGCTGAATCCAAACAAGTGCGCGTTCGGAGTGACGACGGGGAAATTCTTGGGTTTCATGGTATCCCAAAGAGGTATAGAGGTTAACCCGGAGAAGATACGGGCCATAATGGAGTTATAACCACCGAGGATGGTCAAGGAGGTGCAAAGCTTGAATGGCAAAATCGCAGCCTTGAACAGGTTCGTCTCGAAAGCGACGAACAAATGTCTACCCTTGTTCCACACTTTGAGAAAATCATTCGAGTGGACAGACGAGTGCCAGAAGACCTTTGAAGATTTGAAGAAATACCTTTCATCTTCGCCATTGCTCAGCCCGTCCAAACAAGGGGAAGAACTCTACCTTTACTTAGCAATTTCGCAAGCAGCGGTCACACGGCCTTAGTAAGAGAGGAAGATGGATCTTAAAGACCCATTTACTTTATAAGCTGGGCATTCTGAGGAGCAGAAGAGAGGTACCCCCAAATGGAAAAATTGACCTTCGCGCTAGTAACTGCGGCACGAAAGCTCAAGCCGTACTTCCAGGCACATACCATCATAGTCTTGACGAATCGGCCCCTGAGAAGAGCCATGAGTAGCCCTGAGGCTGTTGGACGAATGGCTTTATGGGCAGTAGAGCTGAGTGAATTTGATATACAGTACCGCTCGTGAACTGCGATAAAAGGGCAAGTTGTGGCTGATTTCATCGCCAAATTTGCTCAATAGGAAGGCAAGGGGGTAGAAATCGCCACACAGTGGAGCATCCACACGGACGGATCTTCCAATAGATGAGCAGGAGGGGCCGGTGTGGTAATCCAAACCCCAGAAGGGGATAGGATCGACTGCATGATCCGACTGGACTTCCCTAAGACCAACAACGAGGTCGAATATAAAATTGGTGGCAGGGCTAGACCTCGCAAAGGCAACAGGTGCTAAAAACGTGGTCGTACATTACAACTCCCAGGTGGTAACAAGTCAGATTAATGGCGACTATGAGTGCAAGAATGAAAGGATGAAGAAGTATCTAGAAGAGGTGAAGAATTGAATCGACAGCCTCAAAGTCAGATTCGTTCAAATCCCAAGGGAGGAAAACGAATGTGCCAACCGTCTAGCAAAAGCTGCCTCAGCAGAATTTATGCTTGTCCCTGAACAGGTATTGTCATTTGTTCAAGTCTCCTCACTTATTGATGATGGACCGAATGTGCAGGAAGTAGATTCTGAAAGCAATTGGACTACGCCATTGATATCCTACCTGAGAACTGGCGTGTTACCAGATGGGAAAGATGCTGCTAGGAAGTTAAAGGTCTAAGCATCACGATTTGTGCTGATAAAAGATGTCTTATACAAAAGAGGATTCTCTCAACCATACCTGAGGTGTTTAAGCCACGAGGAAGCAAATTACGTAATGAGAGAAGTCTACGAGGGTATCTACGGAAACCACTAAGGGGCACGGTTATTAGTTCACAAGTTGATCCGAGCAGGATACTATTGGCCTACAATGCTGAAGGACGCACAAGCTTTTGTCAAGGCCTGTGACAAGTGTCAAAGGTTCAGTAATTTCATCAGGCAACCATCCAAAGAGCTGACCCCCATGACGGCCCCTTGGCCATTCGCTCAATGGGGACTAGATATCATGGGCCCATTCCCAATAGCAGTTAGGCAGCTAAAGTTTCTGGTAGTTGGTATCGACTACTTCACTAAGTGGGTGGAAGTGGAAGCAGAAGCCCTAGCCACTTTCACGGAGAAGAACATTTGAAGTTTTGTTTGGAGGAATATCGTTTGCAGGTACGGGATACCCAGAGTGCTTGTCTCCGACAACGGAAAGCAATTCGACAATAGTGCATTTAGGGACTTCTGTTTGGAGCTAGGTATCAAGAATCACTACTCATCGCCCACACACCCACAGGCCAATGGGCAAGTTGAAGTCACGAACCAATCCTTGCTCAAGATCATCAAGACCCGACTTGAGGGGCAAAAGGTATCTGGCCGGACGTGCTACCAAGCGTTCTGTGGGTATACCGAACTACAGCAAGAATACCCACAGGAGAAACGCCGTTTTGACTAGCATACGGAAGTGTCGCTGTCATCCTAGCAGAAGTAGGGCTCACAAGCTATCGGGTGGAGAACTACGATGAGGATCAGAACGAAGAGGCCATGTGCCTTCAACTCGACCTAGTGGACGAAGTTCGGGCGACAGCGGAGCAAAGGTTGATGCAATATCAGAATCTCATGGCGAAATACTACAACTCCAATGTTAGGCATAGATACTTTCAGGTTGGAGATCTTGTACTACGGAAGGTAATGGGCGCTACTAAAGATCCTTTGCAAGGAAAGCTCGGCCCCAACTGGGAAGGACCCTACAGGATCGCATCATGGTAGAGGAAGGGTACCTACCACCTCGAGACGCTGGACGGGCGAAAGCTACAGCACCCATGGAACACGGAGCACCTACGGAAATACTACCAGTAGAGATAATATGAAGAGCAACGATGCTCCCCAATTTCCCAATTTATTTAGTTTTACTACAATTACTAGTTTTACTTAGAAAATTTTTCGCTACAATACTTTATGTACCTTTTTAAGCCCAAGGGGGCAAGTATTTTTCTACAAACGCATGGTTTTTTAAGAGGAATATTTAGACACAACTGTGTTTTTCTACCTGAATTCTTACGAAGTTCAAAAAGTGGATGGATATAAACTAAAGTGCATAAAATGGACAGGTCATCCCAAGAGGATAAAAATTCTTAGTCCAAAAAGTGGACGGGTATAAACTAAAGTCCACAAACTGGACAGATCATCCCAGGAGGATGAAAATTCTAGTAGTCCAAAAAGTGGATAGGTATAAACTAAAGTCCACAAAGTGGACGGATCATCCAAAAAGGATGACAATTCTTATTAAGTCCATAAAGTGGACGGATCATCCAAGAAGGATGAGAAACAAAGTCCTTAAAGTGGATGGATCATCCAAACAGGATGAGAAACAAAGTCCATAATGTGGACGGATCATCCAAATAGGATGAGAAACAAAGTCCATAAAGTGGACGGTCCATTAAATAGACGGTTCGTCCAAATGGATGAGAAAAGAGGTTCACAAAATGGACGGTTCATAAGACCATAAAATGGACATTCCATCCAAGTTTGATGGAAGCTTTACTAAATCCATAAAGTAGACGGTACGACCATTTTAGTCCATAAAATGGACGGATCGTCCAAGACGGATGAAAATCTTAGTTCATAAGGTGGAT
This sequence comes from Quercus tomentella, assembly GCA_028535165.1. NCBI lineage: Eukaryota > Viridiplantae > Streptophyta > Magnoliopsida > Fagales > Fagaceae > Quercus > Quercus tomentella. The sequence continues at coordinate 49,726,498 of JAPQVY010000068.1, forward strand.
AGATCATTTGAGAAGGACGGAAACTTTATCAAGTCCATAAAATAGACGGTCCACCCAAGGAGGATGGAAGTTTCACTAAATCATATCCAGATTACAAAGGTCACATCGGCCACACAAAAGGACCAAATAAGATGGGCCTATTGCATAAAAACTACGAAATAAGCCATTAAACAAAATAAATACCATTGACGGGTAAAAACCATAAAACCCTTGAAGGGCAATTGTTCAACATAAAAATATAGTGACGGATTGTTCTCCCAACTTTAAAAAAAAAAAAAAAAAAAAAAAAAAAAAAACACTACTCTTGAACGTCGGCATCCTTCTCCTGCTCAAGCTGACGGGTATCATCCCCAATGGGTTGGGCTGGACCTTGGACATTTTGCGCTTGGGCTGACCCCCCGTCGCCTTGATTTACATCTTCAGCAAAGAAATCCTCAGTATCCTCCGAGTTGACGGGCATGCTGGATGTTTGAGCTTGGTCTTCAACTTTAATGTTGGACACATCCAGGTCAGGGTAGGCCTTCTTAATTTGACGGAGAGCGTCATCAAAACCCTCCAGATACGAGTCTCCCAGCTAAGACCACAAGGCGTCGAAGTCACGGTACTCACGTATCGCCAACTCCTTAGCCTGATGGAGTTGATCCTTCAGGTCCTGGACCTCCTTATCCTTATCCTCAAGGGCCTTCTTCACCTCCTCCGACCTCTGCTCGAGTTCCTTCCTCACCTTCTCCGAAAGATCAAACTCCTTCTCTATTGTGGATTTCTAGTTTTTGAGCTGATTCATTTCATCCTCCGTCAGCTCTGCCTTTGCTCAGCCCTTTCATCATAATCATGGCTTGAAATACAAAAAAAGGGGGTTAGATGGAAAGCCAAGTGGAAAGGACGGACGGAAAATCGTCGGGCAGGATTACCTGAGCGATTGCAAGAAGTCCTGTCTCCCCCATTGCTTCCGTGGAGTGATTGCCTAAGTCCTCATAATCCTCTGACGTTATGATGGACGAAAGCTACTCCAAGGCATATTTGGAGTCTTCGCGTAAGAGGACAGGTGGCTTCTCTTGACTAGTGGACGGGGCCTTGATAGGGCCTTTGCGAGCCCCATGCTTCGCTGGGGTGACCGTCTTTGCACCCTCAGTCATTAGCCCTACAATGGGCTCCAAAGGGACCTTGGGTTTCTTAAGAGGACGGTCCCCTTTGGACGGCTGCTTCCTTTTTGTGGACGGGTTGCTTAAGCTCGTCCCCTTGGGATCCACATCGCTGGTCTCCTTTTTCTTGGCAGCCTGTGCCTTAATCATTGCCCTCCTTTTAGCGTCCTCCATTTCTGTAGAGGTGGACGGATGAAGTTAATTACTAAGATAAAAATCAAAACCATTTAAACAGAATGAGGACGACGGACTTACGTTGGCGAATTCTGGCGTTGTATTTGATGGCTGCTGGCGTTGGTTCAGGTCCGTTACAATACCAATGGATGGTATCAAGTGTGACTAGTTTGGCCCAAGTCCTTTCCTTCGGCTTGGTCTTGGCAAAAATTCTCTCAAGAAAGCTGAACTCCTCAAGTTCAACTTGTGGACGCCGTCTAACTGCAAAGAAGAAGACGGTTAAAAGTGTTGAAGAAATTATAATAAACTGAACGATTGTAAAGAGTTCACACACTAGGACGGGTGCATACAGGACGGAGGCAATATGCCCCAAGTCGTGTCGACTGGCATGTGTTCCATGTCCCCTGGACGACACATCCACTCGTCACCCTCTAGGAAGAAATAACAGCTCTTCTAGTCCCTATTGGAGTCTGGGGTTTCAAATATAACCTTCAACAACAGACTCCTAGGCACAAAACTCTACATCCCCCTTGATTTGTTTATTTCATTTGGACGGTTACAGTGAAGGAATTCCTGCACCATCAGCCTCCTAGCACCATTTGACATAGCACCGTACAAGACCTTCATTGCTATGAAGACCCTCTAGGTGTTTGGGGATACTTGGTTGACAGACAGGCCCAAGTATTTAAGAAGCTCACGGTGAAGGGAGCTTAGTGGAAATCTAAGTCCTGCCTTCAGCATCTGTTCGTACACCCCGACACCTTTTACCCCTTCATAGTAGCATTTCTCTAACTTATAGGGTAGACGGATGGGGATGTTATCTGGAATTTGGTAATTGGCCCTAAGAATGTTGAAGTGTTTCTCCTTGATGGTGGACCTAAAAACATTCTCCGTCCACTCTGGTAGCATGATGAACTCCCTAAGTCCATCAGCACCTACGACGGACTTTATTAGTTGTTCCTCGCCGTCATCAGAAACCTCCTCTGGGTCAGCCATCTCCATATCCTCATTTGTTGAGGACGAGGAAGAGGCAAATGGACTCCTCTCTTCGCTTGGACTCTCTTGGTCTTTGTGTCCTGACGGGTATACTTCTTCGTAATCTGCCCCGTCATGAACAACTGACTGGTTACTTGACGCACTAAACATTGCCTACATGTGATGACAAAACCTAAGACTCTAACGGGTCTAGAAAGGGTGACGGGGGTATAAAGTCTAAGAAAATAAAAAGAGTATATCTGAAGGTAAAAAAGACTTGTGAAAAAGAGAGTACTTACCAAGTTAGTGAGTGAACGGAAGAAGGGCGTTGATGATGAATACAGCAACTGAATGAGTGGTCTCTGACAAGGATGACGGAAACGCTCTGACAGTGTGTCTCTGTGGAAAGCAGAGAAATGAGAAAGGAAGAGTATGATATTTATAGAGGAAGTGCACGGAAGACGAAGCGACGCTTTGATCCGAGATAATATCCAATGAAAGAGCGACACGTGTCATGAGCTATAAATGGCTTCCAGACAACCTGTCAGGGGTGGGCACAGTTCACGGCATCCGTATTGAAACCGTCGACCCACAAGCGTTTGAACCGTCATCCCTTGAACCTTGAACTGTCACCCCACGGGTCCTTCCGCTCAAAGATGACGAACCCATGGGGTGAGGGGGCAACTAAAGAGGGTAAAAATCTAGGTTGACGGATCTCCATGAAATGAGCTTGACGGTTCCACGTCCATGGGCCGATAGAGGGCGAGCCCAACTTGTGCAAAGGTCTGTTATGGATAGATCTTGCATAAACAGATGCAACAGGAACGGATCAAGCACCCATGTGGCAGCCAGAAACCCTAGATGGGAAATACTTGCGACATACACTTAGCCACCATAGAATCCCAAGGTAAATGGAATCCAAGCACAAAGAGGATTCCGGAAGATAAGCGCATTAATGAAGATCTTCTCTATAAGGAAATGTCTTGTCCATCACGTTTGGGACTATTCAAGAGGATTCCTATAAGGAAAAAACTTTTACACCAAGGAAGAGAGGTTAACCTTCTACTCCTATAAAAGCTCCAATACCCTTACATACGCATAATTTACCCCTCTCTAGCACTCTAGAGTTGTGAGAATAGTTCTAACTTGACCTTCGGAGGGTATTTGGCCGGCACCACACCGGCGCTCTCTGTTAGGTCCTCTCTTTTTGTTATGCAGGTCTTGCTTCGAGTGTGCAAGGGCTGTGTGGCTCACTGGTGATTTTTCCGCATCATGAATTGTCTAAATAGAACAATGACTAATCTGAATAATTCATCATCAGTATTTTAGTACCTATCATCTTTGTAAAGGAATTGCTAATAATGGCTTGCTGGTTAGTTATAACGTCAAGACAACATGGCTTGTCTTCGTTTTCTTGGTTGGAAAAGTTCGGGACTAGATACATTAATTGGCCATGATTCATGACTAGGTACATTAATTCATAATAATCAGATACACTCAGCAGGAATGTAGGACCAGTACCCAACTGAGGTTGTTGTAAGTAACTTGAATTTCAACACTGCATGAATAAAATGTGAAACAACTAAATAAAATGATCTTGTTCTAAAATGAGGGCAAGAAAAATTGTGGCCAGTTACGAAAAAAAGAAAAAAAAAAAAAAAAGAGAGAGAGAGAGAGAGAGAGAGAGAGAGAGAGAGATTGAAGTGGGGTAACAGTAACGGTACCATTTGTGTTGTCTTATTATAGTAACCCAACGTTATGTTTGTTTCAATGTTAAAGTTTTCTTAAAAAATGAGTCATTTAAAAAAAAAAAATTAGATTCTATAAAACTATCTCATATTCCTATATTTAATACCAATTTTAAATGTGCTGAAAAATGATCTCATAACTTTTTTTATTTAACTTGTCATAAGATAGAGTTGTTTTTCCAAAAAAGTTTAGTCAAAAATAATATTTAAAAAATAAACCATATTTTTTATGTTGACCAAATATAGTTTACCCTTAACTAAATTTTTTAGATACTAATAAACATTAAAAAACACAGAAACTATATTCATACAAGATTTTCCATCAAAACAAACGGAGTTAGTTCGAGCTCCTCCCTTCCTATCCCTCACTATTTATCTATCTAAAAAAAAGTAAATAATAAGTATTTTCTAAAACAGTTAATTTAGATACTGTTTTTTAGATTAGTTGGAGATTATTTTAATAGATCTAAGTGACTCTTATCCTTTTTTGACTTATTTAAAAAAAAAAAAAAATGATAAATTATAAATTACACCCCTAAAATTTGGGAGCATTTGAATTTTACCCCTAGAAGTTTGGTGGTGTTTGGATTTTACCCTATAAACTTTAGGGGTGTTTAGATTTTACTCTCTAAAGTTGAGGAGTGTTTAGATTTTACATTCTAACGTTTCAGAATTTGGATTTTATCCCATAAATTTTAGGGGCATTTAAATTTTTCTCCCTAAAATTTGGAGATGTTTGGATTTTACATCTTGAAGTTTCAAAATTTAGGAGTGTAAAATCCAAACACACCGAAACTTTAGGGGGTAAAATTCAAATTCTAAAATTTCAAGATGTAAAATCCAAACAACCCCAAACTTTAGGGGGTAAAATCCAAATTCTAAAACTTTATGGTGTAAAATCCAATCACACAAATTTTAGGGGTGTAATTTTCAATTTAGCCAAAAAAAAAAAAAAACCCTTCACACATCCTTTAGCCAAATTATTTATTTAATAGTCTTTTAACTCAACTGGCATATCTTGATATTTTTAAGGGAACATCTAAGATTCAATTCTCCATTATCCCAAATATCAATTTATTTAAAATAAAAAGTATCACAATCATCCTCTTTCTCCTCACTTTTTTTTTTTTTTTTTTCCCTTCTCTTTTGTTGGGGGAGTAGTTAGCTGGATTGGGATGAATTAGAGGGCCCGAATATTAGATCTACTAGATTCAGCGGACATGTGCTAGAACGGGTCAGCTCCACTTTTCAAGGACAAACATGTAGGTCCTTTCCTGTGAGCATTCGCTACATTAAAAAACCAAAATAAAATAAAAATTGATTTTACGTCTTGGGTTCGAGCCCTTTTGATCCCACAAGTGAGCACATTAGTACTAGTCTCCTTCTATGTTGCCCTAGTTGCATTGGGGTTGTCAGTTGTCACTCTCCCCACTTTTTTCTATTTACAAAATATATGTGTGTGGGGGTCTCCAAAAGTGTAAATTTCTTCAATTTGTTATAATACTTTTTTTTATTAGAAAAGGGTAACAAATTTTTCATTAATTAAAAGAGTATGATTGTAGTATACATTTATTAAGTTTGGTGAAACTTCCTCCATTCATACATTCAGTGACTGTGACTGGCCCGTAGGATTTGATTTTTGGGAAATTGGTGGGGAAAATGAATGGACACACCCAAAGTTTATCAAAATAGCATAAAAGAAAAAGTTAATGAATATATTAAAGGTATTGGTTAAATAAATATTCTTAGAAACTTGTTATGGAAAAATAAAAAAGTAGTTGATTTTTTAACAGTTTTTTATATTTTTCCCATAAAAATGATATTGCATTTTTTTTTATAAAAAAAACAATCTAATAACAAATGCCATAAGGATACCCATTAGCTAGACCTAACATAAATAAGAATTCATTTTTATTGTGTCTTTTGGGGTTATCAAAAACCCAAATCACCAATAACAAAGTTAACCGGTCCTAATAAGGGCAAACTAGGTGATCAATAGATTATTCCACAAAAAAAAAAAAAAAAAAAGAAAAAGAAAAAAAAAAGCAGAGGTGATCAATAGATGATGCTTGGAAGCCCAATAGGAAACTATTGAACTTGCTGATATGTCTAAACATGGGCCTTGGCCTAATTTACCCTTGTAATTTAGGAATTTGATTCTTTTAAAAATATTTTTTCAGAGTTAGAAAGTGGGTTGGATTGGTTAAGTGTTTTTTTTTAAGAATCGGATTGGTAAGTAATTAAGCATGAAAATTTGGACGTGAAAAAGAAAACTCATCAAGTTCAGGCTTTGAACACGAAACAAATGTCCTTGAAAATGAGATGAAAAGTGATTGTAAAGTGCAAGTCCACCATTTTTTTTTCATTCAAGAAATAAATAAATAAAACATAAAATTGTTTTGATGTTGATGACCAATCCCATATAAGCTCGAAACTCACTAACACCGTGTGGGAGTATGAAAGCAAAAATTATAACATTGCATTTGGTCCGGGGAATCTATGATTACCTTCACGTCCAAATTCTAAGAAATGTGGTACTTAGGAATGTAACCATGCTTATGCTTCAATTGATTAGAAATCTAGCAATATGAGATCCCCATATTTGGTTATTCTTATGAATCTTATAGCAATTATTCATTCTTCCCAATATATTCTTATGTTTATTGATGATGTCAAAAAATCATTAGTAAGTCGTACAGTCCTCACGTGCTCTAGACAAGCTACGCAACAAAAAAGAAGAAGACCTCATAGAGAGTACCCATGCGGTACCGGCCAAATACCCTCCAAAAGTTAAATTAGAGAACTTTCACAACTCTAGAGTGCCAGAGTTAAGGTGAATTATGCATATCTTGGTTTGTGAGGGTTTTGGGGTTTTTATAGTAGCGTAGAGCTGACATTTGTTTCTTGGCGGGGAGGGTCTTTCCTTGTAGGGAAGATCTTCATTAATACACGTATCTTGCAGGATCATTTCCTTGTAGGGACTCTCTTGATTAGGGTTAATCGTGGAGTACAAGATATTTCCTTGTATAGATATTTGTGAAGGCCAAGCAAGGCAATGCCGAACCCATTATAGGCTTCTTTCTTCCCGTCGGCTTCCTTTCGTCGGTCTATTGTCCCATTTGAGTACACCCATCACCTCATGCAGATGTCGTCGGCTTGTGACCTCGTCGTTGGAATTGATGAGTTTATTGAGACCGTTGGCTTCCTTACATGTAGATGAGTCTATTTTTCTTCCATAATTACCCTTATTAGTTGCCCCCTACTCCATGACTCCATCGGCTTTGGCTGATGGGTCATGGAGTTTAATTTGTAGCTTTTCTATTTATTCGTTGGAAAAAGGGGCATCCCTTAATGGCTACCATTAAATGCTAGGACATGTGGCACGACCTAGTTGGCCTTGTTTCTGAACAAAAGCGTCGCTTCGTTTCTCGTGCTTTTTTGTCCTTATAAATAGCTCACCTTCTTTTCTCATTTTTCTTTAATTCATCTTTGCGAATCTTAAAAGGGAGAGTTGTCATTCCGTCATCTTTGTTGCCGTCAACTTGCAGATCCCGTCACCTCCTCAGAGTCGTCAACTAATCTTGTAAGTCCTCTTCTCCCTTCATTTCCTTTTTTACTTCCATTTTCCTATTCAGTCGTCACTTCTTTATAGAGAGACCCCTCAAATAGATTCTTAGAATACTTTCATCGCTTGTAGGTGAATAGATGTCAGGAGATAGAGAAGCGACAAGTGAGAAGTCATCGTCAGTCCGTGAGGGAGTGGGCTACGACGAAGTCTACCCGTCAATTCATAGGCCCGAGGAGAGCTTATCCTGGTCGACAGAGAGGGAACCTTCTGCCCATTCTCCTAACGAAGAAGAGGAAGATTATGATGAGGAGGAAGGGGAGGAAGGGAAGGGAGATGAGGATGAGAACGTCGAAGGAGAAGAGGAGAACGAGGGGGAGTGAGAGGGAGAAAATGATGACGACGAGGGTGAGGGTGACAAGAGAGCTCCTGAGGGAGAAGGTTTAAGAAGCTCAGGGGATGGTCATACCCGTCCTTTTATTCTTCCCGTGATATGGACCGTCAACGACTTCAAGCCAACGATGACGACTAATATTTTTAAGAACTTACGGGATCGTTACCAAATCCCTGATAATGTTCCAATCCGTCTACTCGAAAAGTTCGAAAATTGCTACTCTAGGAAGACCACGAACATTAGCATGTATGACGCCATGTTCGCAACAAGATTGAGATTGCCATTGACGGCACTACACCGTCAATTAGCCATTTGCCTAGGTCTATCCGTTAGCCAAATAGCTCCCAATGCTTGGAGGATATTCATAGGAGCTGAAATCCTTTGGGGTCGTCTTAGTGGGGAGAACCGTCAGCTTACTCTAGACGAGTTCTTTTGGTACTATCAACCCCAACATATCTCCTCGTCTAAGGGGATATATCATTTTCCAGCAAGGAAGAAGTCGCTTAGGTTGGTGTCGAACATGCTTGATTCTAATAGAAATTGGAAGAGTAGATAGTTTTTCGTCCAAGGGACGAACTGGATATGCCAACGGGAGGAATGGGTTAATATGCCTCATGGCTTCGACAATACTTGGGGTATTGTCAAGGATTCAGGTTTAGTACCGTCTGCATTTTTACTTTTCATTGTTTAATTTGTTAAGTGTTTGACTTCGTCTGCTTTTTCTCTTCTTTTTCAGTGAGTGTTCGTCCACGCATAACTGACGAGCATGAGGCTTTTATCTGTCGGGTGCTTAACATCCCTTTCAACGAACGAAAATGCAGGGACTTGATCACTCTCGACGCACTGCACGCCTACTGTGGTGGTCTTATGTCGATGCCTGCAGCCCATAGACTGAACACGTACTCTCGTCGGCGTAAGTTCTTACTTGCTTCTTTCTTTCTGTCGTCTTCTTTCCGTCTGCATATCTAACATTCGTCCTCTACCCTTTACAGAAATGGAGGCAGCTAGGCAAAGAGCTCTGATAAGGTGGTCAACCGCGGCGCACAAGCAGAAGGAGAATGAAGGGGCCTCAACTTTGGCTCCCAAGGTCGTTGGCAAGGGGACGTCCAAACGAAAAAATGATGGGAAGGATGACCATCTGCTTAAGAAAGGGCCAGGCACCCTTGCGGTCGTCAAGCAACCGAAGCAGCCATTGCCTCCCAAACCAGGCCATGGAGCTGGTAAAGGTTTGATGACGGCGTCAGGTCCCGTCACTCAGGAAACAGTCCATCGTCTTCTCACGCGTAAGGAACATGCCATTGAGATGGTTGAGTCAATCATCAAGGAGACGGACTTGGACCCTTATGCCGAGCAGATAACTGAAGATTTAAGGGTGTCGGGCCTCTTTGACCTAGCTAGGGTACGTTTTTCTCATACTTCGTTTTTATTCCGTGTCTACTCTTTCGCTAACAGTTTTTTTGATTTCAAGCATTAGTGCACATGAAGGCGTTACAAGACAGGGGCGTCGCCCAAGAAGGGGTGGTCCGTTGGCTTAGGAAGCGTTTGGAGATCCAAAACCAAGAACCGGACCAATACAAGGAGGCCGTCCGTACCCTTAATGAGGAGCTGACGGCTATTACCGAAAAGCTAAAGAAGGAATCCCGTCTTTGAGAAAAAGAGCATGAGGCCAAGGAAAGTTTAGAGGAGTTGACGACCCTCGCTAGCAGACGGAAAAGGCCAAAGCCAACGCTGTAGTGGAGTTTAGGGTCTCGCAATTTTTTATTGATGCGTGTGCCGTCTACTATGGTGACGGTTTTGACGACTGCCTAAAGCAAGTTGGGTCCGTCTATCCAGACCTCGACTTGTCTAAGATCTCGATGGAAGATCCGGTGCCGGCGACTCCTGCAGGAGGTGACACCGTCAATGAGGAGACCGATGACTCCACTCATACCGTTGAAAGGTGACGGTGTGGTTCTTTCTCAACCTACTGTTGAAAGGCCCGTCACTCCCTTGGTCCCATCTGCTGAAGACCCTACTTCCGTTGATGCTGAGAACCCTTCGGCTTAGGACGCCCATAATCCTTCTACCTAGTTTTAATTCTTTAACTTTTTTATGTATACCATCTTATCTTCGGGACAATATTAAGTGCCCCTTTTTTTTTTCGGGCCTTGTTGTAAACAATTCCTTTTATTTATGGCGTCTATTTAATATTTTTACATCCGTCGCTTTTAGTATGCTTATGTGTTGATTCTTAATTTTGAGATATGTGTATGCCCATCTACTCTAGTACTATCATACATGTTAGGATACATCCATCCATTTAGGGATGCCCATCCTTTAGGGGGTTAGTATCTTTTGGGTACCCTTTGGGACCTAGTATCGGATCCGTCAGTTGCTTGATAATTTTACCACATCCCTTGGGATGAACTCATCCTTTTAAGGAGTCAGCGGTAAATTTTTCTACCTAAGGGCCTAATATCTCCGCCCACTTATGGACAATAATAAACTTGTCCATTTGTAGACTTCATTTTTAAACACCTTTTGGGATGGTCCGTCCATTTGTGGACGTAGTAATGAACTTATCCACTTGTGGACTTATCAAACTCGTCCACTTGTGGACTTTAATAATTTCTAAGCATCCCTTGGGATAATCCGTCCCCTTGTGGACGCAGTAATGAACTCGTCCACTTGTGGACTTTAATAATCTCTAAGCTTCCCTTGGGATGATCCGTCCACTTGTGGATGTAGTAATGAACTCATCCACTTACGGACTTAACGAACTCGTCCACTTGTGGACTTAGTAGTTCTTAGGCATCCCTTGGGATGAGCTTGTCCACTTGTGGACGTAGCTTCGTAGAAACGTACACATACATATGTCGTATATGAATAACTCCTCTTATTGTGATGAATACGTGCATAAGTAAAAAATTATTCTTAAAAGAATAAAGAGCTGCCCTTTGGTTTTGAATTTCACCATACCAAGGTACGCTCTCTTGTTCTTAAATTATAAAATTTACAAAGTACATTTTATCAATTGCGAATGAAGTAGATTCGTTAATTTTCCGCTGCGTATGTTTTGTATGAGATACAAACCATGTTTTTCCAACATCTTATCCCTCCAAAACCTCGTCTCCTTCTTGAAGATGCTTCTTACGCAGTGGAACAGGTTTCGTCAATTGTCAAAAAGGAAGATATAGACGATTGTGATGAGTTTGCTCCGGCTTCTATCGAAGAGGCTGTGTTTCATGATTTGGCTAAGGTATTACTTCCCATCACCCTTTCTTACTTTGTTAATTTTTTATATATTGTTGACTAACTCTAGCTTTTGCATATTCCAGGTAATAGTAATGATGAAGACCTTGGAGTTGCGTTGTGCCGACAATGAAGACCAGGTTGTCAAGTATAAGAAGCATGCTAAGGAACTGCAGGAGTCAATTGCTCCTCTTCAAGATAAAAATGTTGCTCTTGAGGCTAAGGTCAAGAAGTTGGAAGGCATTAATGCAAATCAGCTTGACCACCTTCTTTAGGTTGAAGGGTCTAATGTGAAACTTTCTGAGGAGGTGGAAGAATTAAAGGTAAAGTTGACATAATCTAAAGTTGACGTGATTGCTGAGCACATGTCTTCCAACAAATATCTTCAAGAGATGGGAAAGTATTATCTCCAAGGATTTGAAAAATTCAAAACTTAAGCTTTAGCTGCTTCCCCAAATCTTGATTTTCTAAGCTTGAGATTACTACTGAGGAGGATTCTATGGCGACTGTGGCCAGTGACGAGGCAGAGCAAGGAGTGAATAGTGCTGCTATGGAGAATCAAGATGAAGAGATGGACTCCAAGACTTGAGTTCTCTTCTTTCTTATGTATCTTTTATTTGTCATTCACTATTTAAGTTTAGGACAATGGGTCTTTGGTTTTTGGATGATATAACCTTTTGTTGAATGTATGAACTTTTAATCCATCTCTTCTCCTTCTGGATTGACTTTGATAATTGTTGAAGTGACTACTCTTTTCTAAATGTTTAGTATTATTTACTTGTCCAAGGTTGAGGTGACATGTTAATGCCTCATTACCTTTTAGTCTTCCCCTTCAAGTCGTGGAGTATGCGGTGACTGAGTATTGGTACTTCGTCACCTCTCAATCTTCCACTTTTGGTCATGGATTATGTGGTGACTAAGTGTTCTTTCCTCGTCACCTTTTGGTCTTCCACTTTGGGTTGTGGAATATGTGGCGATTAAGTGTTGGTACTTCATCACCTTTTCGGTCTTCCACTTTGGATTGTGGAGTATGTGGTGACTAAGTTTTGTTGCCTCGTCATTTTTATGGTCGTCCACTTTAGGTCGGGGACTTGTTGAGGTGACTAAGTGTTGGTACCTCATCACCTTGTCAGTTGTCCACTTTGGGTCATGGACTAATTGAGGTGACTGAGTTTTGGTGCCTCGTCACCTTTTTGGTTGTCCACTTTGGGTCGTGGACTTGTTGAGGTGACTGAGTTTTGTTGCCTTGTCACCTTTTTGGTCATCTACTTGTAGGTGACTTAGTATGGTGACCGTCCACCCGTAGGCAACTATGGTCGTACGTCCATCAGTAAGCGACTTAGTGTGGTGACTGTCTACCCATAGGGGACTTTTGGTTATGCGTCCACCCGTAGGCGATTTAGTGTAGTGACTATCTACCCGTAAGTGACTTTAGTCATGCATCTACCCATAGGTAACTCAGTATAGTGACCGTCCACTCATAGTCGACTTTGGTCATGCGTCTACCCGTAGGTGACTTAGTGTAGTGACCGTCCATTCATAAGCGACTTTGGCCATGTGTCTACCTGTAGGTAACTTAGTATAGTGACCATTCACCCCTAGGTGACGTTGGTCATGCGTCTATCCGTAGGTGACTTAGTGTAGTGACCGTCCACTTGTAGGCGATTTTGGCCATACGTCTACCCATAGGTAACTTAGTATAGTGACCATCCACCCATAGGCAACTTTGGTCATATGTCCACCTTGAGAGGTGATATTCAATTTGAGAAGTGAGGGCCACCTTGAGAAGTGGTGTTCACCTTGGGAGGTAATATTTTGAGCTGATACGTTGTACAAATTTTCCTCGTCTGTTGCGCCCCCTTCCATGTTTGCCTTCGCTACTTGAGTTGATCATCTATGGATGATCTCTTAGATTGTTCATCACCTTGGTGACTTGGATGATCAGTACTTGAGCTAATCGTTCACCACCTCAAAGACATTGTAAAGGGTAGGCAGTATTGGTCGTTCGCATTTTTTTTTTTTTTTTTTTTTTTTATCGCAAGTAGAGAAAATACTTCTATTCAAATGGTATAAAGCTTATAGGAAAAATAAGTTAAGTCTTAAATAAACAAATAACTTTAAACTATATGTTTCGTCAAAACATGAAACTTATAAACAATGTATGAAAAGGAAATGCATGCAGAGTAAATGTAAACATAGTTGCAGGAAGTGTACTTCTTCAAGCGTTCGGCATTTTAAGGGTGAGGTAGCTTCTGCCCATCAAGTGTCTCTTGTAGGGTGGTTGTCGTCCAAAGGGTCATCTTCTAGTTCCTTAGTTGGTCCTACCATCAATCTTATTTCTTCAATGTTCATGGTGGGCAATTGTTTATATATGTTAGGCATAGCCATGTATCACTCTAGTGTATCAGCTTAAGCTCCTCTAGCTTATCCTATACTATACTCCATAGGGACCTTAACCAAGAGGTGGTATGTTGAGGTTGTAGCTCTTAGTGCGTGGAGGGTTGGTCTTCCGCCCTACTGGGTTGCTCCAGTTCTTGCGGATATTGTATCCCAGGTCCATTTCTAACAAATCGCTGCAACTTCCCTTGACCTACAAGGATCTCTATTTGTTGTTTCAGATCACTCCTTTGTGTCATGTCCATGATCATGGTGGTAATGTCAATATTTGTGCTTTGATCGCTTGCTCAGATCCCCTTTCATCCTCCTTGGCCATTCCAACATGGGGTCGTCTTTGATAAGTGTAAGTATATGGTTGATAGGAGCATTTAGTGGGGTGAAACAAACGGGTCAGCCGGTAGAGTATCCAGGCCTCTTGCCTTCTCTTTGTTGTCCTACACAATTATAGTTGTCAGTCCTACTTCTCTTCTATTTGTTCTTCCCTTTTGTAATATTTTGAAGGGATGGATAGTGATTATGACCACTTCTACATTGATCATGCGATAAGACTTGATGTTCTTGCGGCTATTTAATTTGCACTTCCAATGCTTGGTTTTGTAGCATAAGGGCTTTATTTGTTGAGTAAGTCACTCAATCGCAGCCAAGAGTGTCTGTAATTGCCATTCTATAGCAATAGAGGGATTTCCAGTTTCTTGGTTGACTGATGCCATTGATCGAGTTTGGACCGTACAACCTTTTGTCTCAGGGATAAAGCAATGACTGACTACTCATATTCCCAAAGACGGCACCAACTAATGATGCCAAAAAATTGTCAGTAAGTCGCATAGTCCTCACGTACTCTAGACAAGACCTGCGCAACAAAGAAAAAGAAGACCTCATAGAGAGTACCGGCGTGATACCGGCCAAATACCTTCCGAAAGTTAAGTTAGAGAACTTTCATAACTCTAGAGTGCCAAAACTAGGGTGAATTATGCATACATTGGTTTGTGAGGGCTTTGGGGTTTTTATAGTAGCGTAGAGCTGACATTTGTTTCTTGGCGGGGAGGGTCTTTCCTTGTAGGGAAGATCTTCATTAATACACATATCTTGCGAGATCCTTTCCTTGTAAGGACTCTCTTGATTAGGGTTAATCGTGGGGTACAAGATATTTTCTTGTATAGATATTCATGGAGGCCAAGCAAGGCCATGCTGGACCCATCATAGGCTATGCTGGACCCATCATAGGCTTCTTCCTTCCCGTCGGCTTCGTTTCGTTGGTCTATTGTCCCATTTGAGTACACCCATCGCTTCATACAGATGTTGTCGAACTTTGAGTTGAAGTCGTCAGCTTGTGACCTCGTCATTGGAACTGATGGGTTTATTGAGGTCGTTGGCTTCCTTACATGTAGATAAGTCTATTTTCTTCCAGAATTACCCTCATCATTTATAATTGTAATGTGTGATAATGTTCAATGTATTATTCATTGCTTCTATATACATTTCGTTAAAAAAAAAAAAAAGAACTATGATTTAAGTCAAACCTCATAAAATAATATAGGGCAACATTAATACACATACTTTTACCCCCCCCCCCCCCCCCCCCCCAAAAAAAAAAAATGACATTAGCACATATAAGACCAAATATTAGGCCATCTTAAATATATACCACTATCAGTTTCTTTAAAACTTTCTTCTCTCTTTCCGTGTAAGTGTGTTAAATACTTAGTATTCTAAAAAAAAAAATTAAAAAAAACAAAAATATTTGTTTCAATTTTTTTAATGGTTTTTTAGAATATCATAACTTGTCAATCAAAATTATTTATTTTCTTAAAAGATTAAAATATATAATTTTAAAATAGAGGTTCAAGTGATATTTTAGTGGTAATGATATCATTTGTGAGGATTAAGATCCTCTATGGCAACTTTAGAGGATCTCGATCCTATTCGTGGTGCCTTATTTGTATGATTCGAACCCCACTTCCCCATAACCCACTATCTAAAACAAAATCCTATCAATAGTATAAAAAATTAAAGTAAAAAATAATCCCTAATGATGAATAGAACCACAATACATACATACATACATACATACATATATATATATATATATATATATAAAGAGAGAGAGAGAGAGAGAGAGAGAGAGAGAGAGAGAGAGAGATTTCCTAAGTTATAAAAATTTGGATACTCACTATTTTTAAAAGGAATCCTCAACCACCAAAATGGGAATACAAGCACCTAGCTAGATTCTTTTCTTTGTTTCCAACTTAACATTAGAATGCTTGGGAATCTTATGAGATTACCGAGAACTAAATCACTAAGGGTACGTTTGGTACACTGAATGGGGATTACGACAGGAGTTGTAATCTTTATTACTAGGAATAAAATGTGTTGTAATGTAATAACTAAACCTATTCATTAGTTTGGTTGTAAGTTATAACATTAGAATGAAACTTAATATTTATTTTAGGAAATTTCTTACTCATACAATTATATTTCCTTAAAAATTGTTATTTTTAAATTTAAGAGAGATATGTGTTATTTTATGATTTTTTATTTTTCTAATTATTAGATGTATATGGAAATTTTGTTTACTTGGAAATATATTAAGTTTTGAAATTATTGTACTTACTAAGGAATAGCTAATACAACCTTTTAAAGAGAAATAGTTATTCCTCATTTTGAAGAATAGCTATTCATAAGGAATGATTATTCCTTGTAATAAAAACATAACCAAACTAAAGAATAACTAAAACATAGGAAAACTATTATATTACTACGCCTATTACAGTTTACCAAACATGCCCTAAATGTGTTAATAATATCTAAAACCACTTTTTGATGAAAAATATTTGATGAAATATTTTCACCAAAAAATGGTTTTAGTAATATTTTTAAAACATGATCGATAGATCTAATTTGAGATCCAATAAGATAATTTTAAGTAAGATCTTTTCTCATAATAATAATAATATTATTATTATTATTATTATTATTATTGTTATTATTATTATTATTATGTGTTTCAAATTCTTTAATTTAAAATCCATTTAATAACTTTTTGAGATGCAAAACTACTAATGAAGATCTTGTATTCAACTTTTGTTAGAATCTCATTTTCAATTGATGATATGATTAATTTATTTAATTCTTGTAACATAGTTAATGTTAGATAAGATTTTATTAATTTTAATTTTGAAAAACTTCTTTTTGTATAATAAGCAATTGTAATTGGTGTTATTAATATATTTCAGTAAGCAATATATACATTTTGGAAAGAATGAATATGATCTTTTTTATATAACCAAGTTCTTCAATTAGAATTTTTTATTTTTATTTATGACTTAAAAAATATATATCTTAAGGTTTTTTTTAAAAACACTAAACCATTGAAATTTTCACAAAAATGTTTTGCTATATTTTCTTCAATTTTTTTTTTCTTTTTAAAATTTTTTCTTCCTATTTTATTGACAACCCATGACCTTTCTCTTCCTCACTATTATTTAAGACCAAAATACCATTTTGGTCTCTATATTTTGGATTCATAGTCAATTTGGTTCCTACATTTTTGTAATAGTCAGTATAGTCCTTGTTATTTTCAATTTGCAGTCAATTTGGCCTTTACCGTTAACTCACTAACGAAAAATATCTACATGGCTAATGGTATGTTATTGACATTTATTTGATACTTGTCACAAATGTTTAAATTTTGCATTAACTGAATTTGATTTTGGTAACAAAAACTTTTTAATAATTTTGATTTCAATTTAAGAATAAGAAAGAGTATAACGAACCAGAGTGTTCCATTAATATTTTAACAAATTATACGAAACAAAAAGGAAAAGAAGGAAAATAAAAGGAAAATCTTTTAAATGTACCTCTAAGTCTCTAACCAATGCGCAGAACCTTTGACAATAATAATTCCATATAGAAAGCAAAAAGTGAAACATAGTTAACAATATGATTTACTAACCAATGCGGAGAACCTTTGACAATAATAATTCCATATAGAAAGCAAAAAGTGAAACATAGTTAACAATATGATTTATTCAGGACAAAATGGGCTTCTGCCCTTTTCGGGAAAATTAATTAACTTTATACCCCCTTTTCCAAACTAAGTAAGGAAATGCCCCTCTTTTAAAACTCGATTTATGATAAATCGAGTTAGGCCCTATAATGACGTTTTTTAAGACCTATAGTGATGTTTTTTAACTCGACCTCAATGAAATCGAGTTATAGGTAAAAAAATTGCCTATAACTCGATTTCATTGAAGTTGAGTTAAAAAACGTCACTATAAGTCTTAAAAACGTCACTATAGGCTCATTAAAACGCCACTATAGGGCTTTAGAAATTTTTTTTTTTTCCTAACTCGATTTATCATAAATCGAGTTTTAAAAGAGGGACATTTCCCTACTTAGTTTGGGAAAGGGGGTATAAAGCTAATTAATTTGCCCGAAAAGGGCAAAAGCCCATTTTGTCCGATTTATTCATACCCCCTACATTTCTATATATTAGGTCTCTAATAAGACAAAGTTAAACAAAAATCATATCGTTTTATATGATTTCTATATACACGTGAAAC
This sequence comes from Quercus tomentella, assembly GCA_028535165.1. Lineage (NCBI taxonomy): Eukaryota > Viridiplantae > Streptophyta > Magnoliopsida > Fagales > Fagaceae > Quercus > Quercus tomentella. The sequence goes on from JAPQVY010000068.1 coordinate 49,744,686, forward strand.
CATTTTCATAATACTATACTTTCTCCAAAAAAAAAAAAAAATCATAATAATTTTTATTTAAAATAAAATTAATTAAACAAAAGTTGTAGTCACTTATGCCATGTAGTAAATAAATTGGCAAAAATATGACACTTGTATGTGATGGTTGTTTCCTACGTATAAACCACCCCCTTCTTGATTTGTGGGGTAGTTATTGGCCGAAAATAACCACCACCTATTGCCTATTAGTGAAAGATAGAAATCTACAAGCAAACAGTCCCCAACAACAATGTAGTTGTCTATCAAGAGTGACCATTCCCAATTAATAGAAGCATAACTTCATGTTTGCTAGTGCACATCGCCTCACATGAATTATCTAGGAGTAGGCTTGTAACTTAACTTTTAGAAGTATGAGTAATTGTAATCTAATCTTTACCGATTTCAATTTGTGTTCTATTGTAATTATAATATCACGTGAGTTCTATTGTCTAATATTTCTTAATTATTTGTGCACTTCATTTGGTTCTTATTTTCTCACTCTCATTAGTTGATTTGTACCTTGAATGTCCTGTTGATTTTAGGCTGTGGCGGCAGAGCTAATTCTTCTGGAGCAAAGTCCTATCTCACAAATATTGTCTTAGTGCGAACATCCCATTAGAATTAGCTTATGCACTCAAACAATACTATAAAAGGAATTAGTTCAAATTAGTTAAGAATTTATTAGCTTCATAATCTATATGTCTATATATAAAATAAAATGGAAGCTTTTAACTTTTTGTTGACCTTTTAAAATTTTGACACATCAACTTTGCAAACCTGACAAATTTACATCTCATAATAATATATTTTATTTTTTAACCCTACGCTTATGATTTTTTATGATTCTTTTTTTTTCATTGTTTAAAATTTAGGCCCATTAAAACTTATTGCTTTATGAGTTCATGTACTTTTTCCTTTTACTTATATTTCTCTTTTGAGTAACCATATATTTTTTTGAATTGTTTTAATAACTTATAGGATTTGAATCTAATGGTTCTTTATTTTTATTTATTATTATTTTTTTTTGGCATTTTGAAAGTTTTAACATCTAAATTTTTGCTTTAGTTTTTGCAATATCTGAACCTGTTTGGTAGATTTCAATAACTATACCATGAATTTTTCTTTTGAAAGTAATTTATTTTTCTCTTATATTTCACTATTGTGTATTCATATATATTTTGTTTTGTTGCAATAATTTATAAGAAGTGAATCTTTGTATTCTTTAATACTTTTTGACCTATCGGAAGTTTTAACATCTTAATTTTTAAGTTATTTTTTTGCAATATGTTAAACTCTTAGGCATATTTCAATGACTATAGCCACAAATTACTCTTTTATGGATAACACATCTTTTATATATATATATATATATATATATATATATATATATATATATATATATATATATATATATATATATATTTCTATGTTGTATAACTTTTTTTTTCTTTCTATAATTTTTAGACTTTAAATCTTTTGATTCTTTAATGTTTTTTCCTTTTGTAATTTTTAATGTCTGTGTTTTTGGGTTCTTTGTTTTTGCAATATAACTATCAAATTGTAACACAAATTAAAGTTAAACATGAGCAATTCATGGAATGTTGAGGTTTCATGATCAATTTATGATTTTATAAAGTCTATCACACAAATTGGTTGGAATTAAACCTGTGCATAGCACGGGATTGCGACTAGTTATATATATAAAGTCAAAGCTGGGAGGAAATCCAATTAGATTTCAAATTTGAGTCTAATTTTTTGTCATGTGTCCCATCCAATTTTCTTAATTTTGGTGAAGCTATTTACTTTTTTTTTAGAAACAGACACACACACAATAGCGAAATATAATACGAAGATTCACTTCTTATAAACAAACACACACAATTTATTTCTATATTATATTTTGCTATTGTGTAGTCACGTAGATTTCAATAATTTTTGTTTGTTGCATGGTCTTAATTGAATTCAATAATTTCTTCATCTATTGTACATTGGATGCATCTCTTTTTACTCAAATCCATAGCGAATTTGGATATTTGCCATTATGCATCATTCTTCAAAATTTTCACCCCCCCGTCCGTTTTATCATAATTTTTTAATTAAAAATTATTTTAAATGCCCAAAAAACCAGGTTCAGGTCAAGTTTAGGTATCCTTGAGTAAAAATCTGGGTAGGAATTATGTATGGGTTCTTAATAGATATTGGGAACTGGGTATCCATGGATAAAACCCAACCCAACCCTGGTCCATAACCATCCCTGCTTGAAGCATCTTCTCCAATTGAGGTTGCAATTGGAGTGCTTGAAGTAAATGCAAACTCATAGTTTGAAGCAAACATTGTAAAAGTAGGGTTTGTGAATGCACCAATGCACCATCCAAGAAAGATTTATCAAAGGACCAAAAAAAATGTCCTTTTCAAAATAAAAATGTCAATTGTGGGTATTTTTTGTATTTGGGATGGCTTAGGATTGTCCAAGTGATGCTGTTGACGTTTCAATTTTGCAGGACAATCATAGGTCCTAGGCACCTATGAAACAGGCATGTGATTCAAATTTGCGGGACATTCGCACTTGCAAATTGCTCAAAACCTGATTCAAATATACCGATCACCTACTGGACTAGACCCTTCTTACTATATATACTTATCATTTTTCATGAATTTTACCCTAATCACCCACCTGAGAGTTGAGAGAATCATACCCATCGTTGTGAGAGCCAAACACCATCAATTCTCACCATAGCCTTATATTTGAGAGGTGATTATCCCAATTACAATCATCACCATCCTTGAGTGTTATGAATGTAATAGAGTTTGCCAATTTCAGCCACGGTGGCTTGAAGATGCAATCGATTCTTGGTTTTGGATTTGGTGATTAAGATAGAGAACTGATTTGGCGAAGTCGGTTGCAAGTAGGAGCTTCGGGGGCTCGAGTACAAGATTGCAGTACTACTTAAGGCTTGTGTGTCTCAATTTGTACTGAAACTATCTATTTTTAGTGGATAATTTCGGCAACTAGAGACAAAGAGGTTTTTCTGTCCAGTTCTCAAGTTGTCCTCTTTGATAATACATTTGGTGTTATCTTGGGTTTACTTCTCTTTTTTATTTACTATTATTGCTTATTTAGATTATCCATGCAATGCTTATTATCCATGATTAGTTCAATTGGCTAATCACTTACATTTTACTTAGCCATAAAATTTGATTTTGAGGGTCTAAACAATTTCATAGGATTGATTAGGTAATTCTCATCTTCAACTCCTCAAATTAATATTGATGGAATTTCTAATTCCTCAATCAAATTTGGAATTTCCAACTCCCAAAAATGATCATAAAATTCATTTAAAGAAATTTCCAATTCAGCAAAAAATGATCATAAAACAAATTTGGTTCAAATGAATTTTCAATCCCTCAATTAAATTTGGAATCTCCAATTCCTAACATAAAAATATGATTACTTGTTAAAGTTCCTACAAAGAAGCAAATGAAGGAAAGGACATTTGTTTGGACATTTAATTTCTTGAGAAGAAAGCTTTTGGCCAAATTTTCACAAAAAGCATGACTTCTTGACTCATCTTTGAGATTAAATAAATTATCTCACCCAAAAATAAAACTAAATAAAAATATTGGTTAAGCACCAAGTATTTGACTTAAAATGTCCAATTTTTAATTAAAAGTCCTTAAAAGTGGACAAATACAAATATGAGGACTGTAATTAAAAGTAATAAAACCTTCTACTTAAAGGCTTGATCCGTACCAAGGGTAGGTAGGCAACCTAAATGCATTATTTAGGTGTAGCTAGCCACAAATAAATAAACACACACACACACACACACACACACACACACACACACACACACACATATATATATATATATATATATATATTACCTTAAACACAAAAATCAAGTTATGTACTAAGACATCATGGCTGGAATAGGAGAAATTATAAAGTCCTCAAGGTGGACAAGTGATATGGTCCACCATTCCAATAAAAGACTTCCACTTGTTTAAAATTATGGAGTTTTAAATAAAAACAGAATACTGACTCAGTAATTTTAAATAGGTGAGAGTCTTTTACTGGAATGGTGAACTGCATCACTTGTCCACTGTGGGGGGCAGATAGCCAGAAGGTACTGTTAAAATTGTATATATTGGGCCTATGGCCCAGTCCGAGGATATTTGCTTGTCTGAACATCCTTCCAGGTTGCATCACGGTTAGAAGTCAGACATTAGATAGGAGAGGAGTAGAGGAAGGCAATAAATATCTTCAAAAGCTGCTACCTCCGCATTAAATGCACCCCAACTAACTCTCTGATCGCATTAATGTGGAGGTGATACCTGAACAGTGGTGAAGCAGCCTTACAACTGCTAGTTGAAGGTTCTGGGAGGTGTTGGATGAGACAAGAAGGAGTTCCTAGAATCTAACCTACACGTGTATGGTGAGGATGATGCCAGAAATTATAGTATATAGCATGGAAAGGTGGCCTGAAAGAAAGAGATCAAAAGAAAGAAATTGAAAGAAAGAAATCTTTGTAATAATCCTTTAAACTCTTGTAACCTTGATCATCAACTTGACATTATAACAGAGCTCTTCGAACTGTGCCGAGGACAAATTTTCTTATCTTACTTGTGTTTAATCCTCTTAAATAGACAATGGTTACTGTCTTTCTTACTCACTAGAACTAGTTCTTTCACCCAAGCTCTACAAATTCATTATTTGGGTTCATTGGGCTAAAATCCAATCCTATATTAGGTCAAATCCAAATTCAGTCCTTACAATTTGCACCGTCTGTGGGAAGAACTTGGTCTATTCTAAAAGTATTTCGGGTGCAACGTTTAGGATGGAAGAAGCAGGTCCACACCAGGTAGCGACAGGTCCACACTAGGTGGATGCGAATCTACACTAAGCAGAATCAAGGGGGTCTCAACATAGCAATCTGTTTATGAACCTCAAACAGAGAGGAGATCGTGAGGGAAGTGTGCACGCAGCGCATACTAGTAAAAACCAATCTCGAGGGAAGAGCCGTGTTTCCCATGCAAAGAACAATAGAGACATGCAACGTAAGATCGATGAGTTAAAAAGGGAATTGCGCCATGTACGACGAAGACGTTTATCGCTCAACTCTGAGCTATCCTTTGAGGAGACGGATGGTGCTAGTTATATACAAAGTTCTAGAACTCCGCCCAGCAAGTCTTTCTCCTACGACGAGGAGTACCACCATAGACATAGATATAAGAGCCCGCCTCATAAAGTCCTGGAGAACGATGCCATGAGTAAGGCGTTGAGTCAAATCTCTAAATCATCCTTCACATGAAGCATAGAAGGCGCGAGACTTCCTCGGCGATTCCATTAGCCCACGTTCACCATTTATAATAGTCAACAGATCCGGTGGAACATGTCAGTCACTTCAATCAAAGGATGGCAATTCATTCCAAGGATGAGGCTTTGATGTGTAAGGTCTTTTCATCTAGTTTGGGCCCCATGGCAATGAGGTGGTTCGATAGTTTAAGGGCGAATTCCATTGACTCCTATAAGAAGCTTACCCGAGCCTTTGGTACTCGCTTTATCACTTGTAGCAGGGCTCTTCGGCCTTTCAATTTATCGCATGTCCCTAGAAGTGGAAATACCCATGCAAATTCCCTGGCTACCCTTGCCACTTCCTCGGCAGAGGATTTGCCCCGAGTAATACTTGTCAAAGACCTATGCACCCCTACCACAATAAAGAGAGACCTACTCCAAGTCCATCAAATCAGGGTAGGGCCGAGCTGGATGGATCCTATACTGCTATTCCTTGAAAATTACATATTGCCTGGGGAGAAGTCAGAAGCTAAGAAAGTGCGAAGGAAAGCTCCTCAGTTTTGGCTGTGGGTCATATCTGCTTTGCGTACATCCCGAGTCATCAGAACTACTCCTGGAAGAACTACATGAAGGAATTTGTGGAAGTCACACAGGAGGAAGATCTTTATCTCACCGAGCCATTACTCAGGGATACTAGTGGCCGGCATGCAAAAGGAAGCACAGGAGTATGTTAAAAAATGTGATCAGTGTTAGAGATTCGCGCCAAACATTCATCAACTCGAAGGAAATTAATACCCTTTGACATTAAACAGAAACTAAGTCATCTATTAATATCTATTGAAGTATTAAACAGAAACTAAGTCATGTCAGGTTCCTCGGACCACAGACTTAGTGGAAATTAATACCCTTTGACATCTATTGAAGTATTAAACATAAACTAAGTCATGTCAGGTTCCTCGGACCACAGACTTAGTGGAAATTAATACCCTTTGACATCTATTGAAGTATTAAACAGAAACTATGTCATGTTAGGTTCCTCGGACCATAGACCTAGTGGAAATTAATATCCTTTGACATCTATTGAAGTATTAAACAGAAACTAAGTCATGTCAGGTTCCTTGGACCACAAACTTAGTAGAAATTAATACCCTTTGACATCTATTGAAGTATTAAATAGAAATTAAGTCATATCAGGTTCCTCGGACCACAGACTTAATGGAAATTAATACCCTTTGACATCTATTGAAGTATTAAACAGAAACTAAGTCATGTTAGGTTCCTCAGACCACAGACTTAGTGGAAATTAATACCCTTTGACATGTATTGAAGTATTAAACAGAAACTATGTCATGTAAGGTTCCTTGGACCACAGACTTAATGGAAATTAATACCCTTTGACATCTATCGAAGCATTAAGCAGAAACTAAGTTATGTCAGGTTCCTCGGACCATAAACTCAGTGGAAATTAATACATTGTGGCATCTATTGAAATGTTGGTCAAACATTAGCCCAAGCATTTAAAAGAAGCAAACTCCTGATTCCCTTCTCGGATCACATGATTTGTTATCACCCAACAAAGATGTAAACCGAAGTAAGTCCATGAGCATCACTTAAAGCATTTTAGGGTGCCTTGGGCTTGGCTGTTGTTTGGTCAAACGCTTGAATATTTTCTCAAAGTTAGAAAACTTGTTAGAGTTGATAGATCCAAAGTATGTCTTGATAGTACTATGGATTTAGTAGTCTTGATCTACTTTGATTCTTAATTAAAAATATGTAAAAACTGTGTTTTCCCTTGTGTAAGCAACTTCGCACTTTTATGGCATATGGTTATGTTCAATCAAAGAACAGTCAAAATGAAAATTGCATAAGTGAAGAAAATAATCCGTATAAATTTGGGAAAGTAAAATGCACATTTCATTAAAACATGTCTTAAAGAAAGGAAATTCCATTATAAAAATTGTAACTACATTATAAAAATGAGGATTCATGGTTTCAACTTTATCTGAAGCCTATCCTTGGAGGTCTTGCTAGCTTGATTAGCTACTTCAGTAGGAGTCACCTTTTTTTTCTCCTTAGGAGCTTCCTTGGCAGGCATGGTAACTGAAGCTAAGACCAGTTCAAAACCTTGGGAAGCTGCCCCATCTTGTAGAACCTCTGTAGTCTTATCCGAGGGCCTATCCACTTCAGAGGAGATTTCCTTGGGAGCTTCACATTCTTTTGCTTACTCCTGCTGACTGGGAGGAAGAGGATCCTGAGGTTGTGTTTCTTCAATAGGGTCAGCAACGGTAGAGGCTGCTTCACCTTGAATGGGAGGAAGGTCCGAGGCTCGTATGGCTGGTGGGTAGTAGATATTTTCTGGTTTTCTTAGTTCAGAAGAAGCCTCAACCCCAGCTCAGTTGAGGGCTTCATCCCAAGTCTGAGCGCAATAGGTTTAACACACGGCTGGGACCTCTGCCCTAAGGGTTTCCTCGGTCTCGGCTACTCCGACATCATACCATGCTGCTCAGCCTCATCCCGAGCCTTCTCGGCCTCCATTTTAACTTTCTCGGCCTCATCTTTTGACCTTTCGGCTTGATCCTTAAGCTTTTAGACTTCTTCTAATTTCTTCCGAAGGGTCGCTATTTACTCTTTAGAAGAAGCCAACTGTTCCTTGGCATCACGTAGGAGCAGCCTCTGATCCTCAGCTTGCTTCTGAGCGCCTTCCAGAGCCGATTCAGCGCTTCTTCTCGCCCTTTCCTCCTCGTTCAGCTTGTTCCTCAAATCCTTGTTGGACTGATCGGCGATGTTAAACGACTCCACAGCTGCCACACGCCTAGTCCTCTCATCGTCCAACTGTTGGTAGCAGGAATTGTTTATCTCCTCGACCCTAAAAGTAGCTTGGACAGCCTAAAAGAAAATGGTTAGTAACCTTACAAATAACAATAAAGATGTAAAAAAAAAAAAAATGGTTGCATACCATGCCCAAATATCTTTTGAGGTTAAGGAAAACCTCATGCTTCCTGATAGACAGCAGCTCGGTCATATCATTGGGGAGTAGTAAAGCCGAGGCCACGTGGCATCCATTACCTCCATTGAAATCCCTGATGGATGCATTATCCCTCAAGGGCTCACCGTTGAGCATTGGAGCTGGAAGCCAGGCCTAAGGCTTGGGTGGCTGATTGTCTCTCCTCTCTAAGCTTCTCTGCCCTGCTTGTCTAGTCTTTTGCTGCTTTGCAGCCCGTTGGATCTCTTCTTCAGGCGTAGGGCGAGATCTCCCAACCTCCAATACCTCCTTACCCTTCTGCTCTCTTTTTCTCTTCAGGTCAACAGGTTCAGGTCTGGATGGAAAAGATGGCTGAGGAGGAGGAGGAGGAGGAAGTTTGGGCTGAGTTGTTTTCCCAGGTGCATCCTTTCCGGGCTGGGACTCTATTAAGTCCAGCAAACTTCTTTTAGATTTCCTTTGGATACCCATCTCGTCCAAAGTGATGATGCCTACTTGTTGTTGATGGTCAAGGTCAGCTGATGTACTCTCGGGGGATAGAGGTCGGTTGAACACCTCGAATTCGTCCTAGGAGTCTGACAAATCTACAATCTCCTCTGGTTCTTCTTCTTCTTCCTTTTCTTTTTCTTCCTCTTCTTCCTTAACAACGGGTTGGGATGGGGATGCTCCTACTGAAGGGATGCCCACAAAGAGTGGCTGAGTTAAGGGTGTACCCTCAGGGATTGGAACGCCCTCAGGAACGACGAATCCTTCAAAGGCCACACTAATACGGGGAAGACGAGGATCGTTGGCTTTTATTACATTCTTGGGAGCTTGGAATCCAAGGGAAATAGGGTTGTACCCAAGGATTATGTGTGCTGCTCGTAATTGACCGTCAGCTTCGTTTACAAACACCTCGGACCGTAGAATTTAATCTAGGCTCTCTTTGTTGACTAAGTTGAGCCGAGGTATGGTAGAGTGTCTGTCTGTAAAATCATTAAAACGGAAGGAAATTTTGTCAGAAGCAGAAATAGTGTGAAACAAAAGGGAAATATAAGCCAAAGTGCATAAATTTACAACTAGACCCCCACCTGGTGTTCCCTCTTTAGTTGGACAGGGTAGGCTATCATGCCATTCCCTAGAAAAGATTAAAAAATCTTCCTTTAGCCCCTTGTTCGACGTAGGGAGGCATTGGATTAGCCTTACTTCGGGATATCTTGACTTAAGGTAGTATCCATGCCCCTTCAAATGATGTAAGTTGTATACCCAATTGACATCATAGTGTGTTAATTCCAAGTTCATTCTCTCATTTAGGGCTTCTATACTCCCTAATACTCTGAACATATTTGGGGCTCATTGTGTGGGGGATAGTCTAAAGAATCTAAGGTAGTTCCTTGTGATATTACCCATGGGGATGGTCATCCCTCCCTTTATGAAGGCGATCATTGAGATAACCACCTCTCCTTCTTTCCTATCGTCTACCCATTCCCCTTGGGCAGCGTATCTCATGTCCACTGTTGGTGGGATCCTGTACTTAGTCCTAAATCTCTCTCTATCCTCCTCGGATTCAACTAAACACTTAAACCTACCCATTTTCTAAGAAGTTTTGAAGAGAAATTAACAAGTTTGAAATAAAAAATAGAGCCGAGAAGGAAAAAGTGTGGTGAAAAGAAAATATATGGAAAGAAACAAAACTAAAAGGGTTCGAGGAAACTTATAGGTTTAAAAAGAAGGTCCTCGGACAAATTTTTGGTATTTGTAAACACACAAGGAAGTGAGAGAGAGTGACAGGTTCAGTGTATGAACTCTAGAACTGTGTAATTGTTGGAAGTAGGGAAAGAAATTGATTTGAAAAGCTATTTATAGTGGCACAGAAGTTACAAGCGGGAAAATTCCCGCTCGTAATAGATTTGCATCGTACTGTTGAAAGTGAGGGACAAAAGCGCAGTCAAAATTTAATGAGGGCACGCTCTGGACGCCGAAGGGTCAGGAGCGTGCCTTAAGCAGGTAAAAAGGCATTTGGGAGTTCGGATAGATGGGTGTAACCATAAACAGGGTGGGCTGAGGATATCAAAATCCTTCTTTCCTTCTGAGGAGTCGAAAAGCAAGATTTTGAGGGGCTATTGTGGGGGCCAGATAGCCAGAAGGTATTGTTAAAACTGTATATATTGGGAATGGTCAAATAATGTTATTATGGGAATGATAGAAGAAGAAGAGATAAAGATTGTACATGATAGTCCAAAAGATGTCCGAGGAGAAAAGTCACATCGGAAATGTGGATCCGAGATCAATAGGAATGTCCTATCGTCCTGAACATCCTTCCAAGTTGCATCACAGTTAGAAGTCAGACATTAGATAGGAGAGGAGTAGAGGAAGGCAACAAATATCTTCAAAAGCTGCTACCTCCGCATTAAATGCACTCCAGCTAATTCTCTGGCCGCATTAATGTGGAGATGATACCTGAACAGTGGTGAAGCAGCCTTACAGCTGTTAGTTGAAGGTTCTGGGAGGTGTTAGATGGGACAAGAAGGAGTTCCTGGAATCTAACCTACACACGTATGGTGGGGATGATGCCAAAAATTATAGTATATAGCATGGAAAGGTGGCCTGAAAGAAAGAGATCGAAAGAAAGAAATCTTTGTAATAATCCTTTAAACTCTTGTAACCTTGATCATCAACTTGACATTATAACAGAGCTCCTCAGACTGTGCCGAGGACAAATTTTCTTATCTTACTTGTGTTTGATCCTCTTAAATAGACAATGGTTACTGTCTTTCTTACTCACTAGAACTAGTTCTTTCACCCACGCTCTAGAAATTCATTGTTTGGGCTCATTGGGTTAAAATCCAATCCTATATTGGGTCAAATCCAAATTCAGTCCTTACATCCACCATGAGGACAGTATAATTTCTTTTGGAGTGGAATCAAAGAATATTAAGAGATACATTATCTTAAATGGGTACTACTCACATTAATAAGACCTATATGTCTAATTATATGTGTGAAATTAGGTTTAATTAATTTTATTTATAAAATAGTAATAATATAAATAAATATTCTTAAACGAAGGTCGTAGACTAGCAGACTAGGTTGATAATATTGTGATATTGTTATAAAATTTTGTGATATCCATAATAGGTATATAATAGGTAATACCTAATAGAATATAATAGATACTAGATACTATATATATATATATATATATATATATATATATTTATATTATTTTTTTGAGGGGCCAGGATAATTAGGGGTGGCAATTCGTGTTTGCGTGTCGGGTTCGTGTCGTGTCAAGTCATGAGTATTCGACTACATAGGTCAACACGAACCCGACATGTTTATTAAACGGGTCAAGATTCCTCAACCCTAACACAACCCATTTATTAAACGGGTCAGTCGTGTCGACCTATTTATCAGATTTTATCAAAATGAAAAAAAACAAATTTATGAAAAAACAAACAAATAAATATTTTTAATATAAAATTCAGAACTAACGAGTAATTACATCACAAATAATCATTCAAAACTAAAACATATCCCAATATCACAAATAATCAATCACAATATGTCAAAGAAAATAAATCACAACAACTAATATGTTTATATACCTAGAGTTTGAAGGGTATATTGGTAAAATATCATTTAATTAAATGGGTCAGACGGGTCAAACGGGTTCTATGTGTTCAACACTAACCCAACCCGTTTATTAAACGGGTCAGCCGTGTCAACCCGAATATGACACGAACCCGTTAAGCCTTAACCCATAACCTGCTAATTTCGTATCGTGTCGTGTCGGGTTCGTGGGTCGTGTCAAATTTTGCCACCCCTAAGGATAATAGATACTTGATAAATAGATAGATAGATAATAGATGCATGAAGTAAATGAAAATAATATCTATAATTAATTGTGTGGTGTTTCTTGAAACTTTAAGCTATGTTATGTCACTTAATTTTTTTTTATTGGATGGGAATTTTAACAAATCCATCATTGGATTAGATTTTCTTATTATACTTTAAATGCTTGTAAAATTTCAACATGACATGAGATTAATAACTATGTCATTCAACGGTGAAATTTTTTAAATATTAATCCAATAAAAATTTATTAGGTAGTATAATATTATTTTGAATTATACAATGTAAAACTTGACTCCAACCCTAATTGAAAAGATAATCCTACAATTATATGCGGCAAAATCTGTCACAACTCACGAATCAATATCAATATTACGTGTAAGTGCAAGACACAAGTTTTCCCAGTGATAATTTCAATAGGCCTTCCAACTCAAAAGAAAAACTTTGAATAAAATCAAATTAACTGAAGGTTACGCAGTATATATGTCTAGAGCTGTGCGCTACGTTGGTAAGTTTGGATCAAAGAAAAGAGAGGAAGTGATATAAATTTTTGTTATTTATTTATTTATTTTTATAAATTTAATAAATAAGATAGAATTTTAATCTATAACATCTAATGTTTATTGAGACTTTTCTAATTGAGTTAATTGAAACCCACACTTTAAACTTTTCTAATTGAGCTAATTGAAACCTATACTTAAAAAAAAAAACAAAAAACAAAAAACAAAAAAATGCTAATTGAAACCTTCAAACCAATGATTATTGATGAGATGAGGTTGCATACCAAATCCTTAAAATTATATTTACTTGATGATTAACATTATCTAGATAAAGCTTTTAACTGTCCCTTGTGTTTTGAAATAAAGATGAGGTAAATCCAATTAATAAATAAACATGAATTAGGAAAATGACAAAGTTTTGCTACAAACTTAGTTGTAGCTAATAGGTACAACTTTCATTAAATATATATATATATATATATATATATATATGATGACATATTTTAAAAATTTAACTTTTGAATTACATGTTCTTTATGTTTTGAACATATATGTCAAATTTCATGCTAATTAGGTATTATTTATTATTCGATTCATAAACTTATTTTTTATACATAATTTTAAATCACAAAACCTTGAAATTTAAACAATTAATTGATGACATAGCTATTAGTCTTTGATCTTTTAGAAATTTTGCAAGCATGAAGGATATAAGAAAAAAATGTAATCCAATGGTAGATTTGTCAAAATTCACATCCAATAAAAAGATATTGAGTGGAATTATAGTCATTGGCTACAAGTCCTTATGAAAATCCTACACACACATATTTGGTAGAACTATCAATATCACTATCACCAGATTATGCGGCTACAGACGACGCACATGTTAATATTGCACTTCTTCACCAAAAATATGAGAAAGAATATCTTATAAAAGAATCTCTTAAAAAACAAACAAAAAAAAAAAATGTTTTGAGAATTTATTTCAAGATGAGAGAAACCTCTTATATATATATATATATAGGGCCCGTTTGTTTAGGCGTTTACATTGCACAGAACGGCAGTTTCGCGAATCGCGATTCCGGGATTGCATTTGGCTAGGCGATATCTGCGGGATTGCGTTTTCAATTCCGCAGATTTTCGCGATTCCGAAAATGAAATTTTCTACTGCTTTTTCAGCATTGCGCGGTTGGAACGATTGGGTTGCCGCTAATTGTTTCGCGCGGTTCAGGAAATTTTTTACCAAAATCCCAGCCTATCCCTTCTCCATATATATATATCTCATCAGTCTTGGTTCTCTCCACATCAATTTCACGTTATTCACTTCTTTCTCCTCTGTTATTGCTCAGTTGCTCTCTCCGATTGGCGTCGTTGTTCTGCATCACAATTTCCAGGTAAACATTCTCATATCTCATCAGTCTTGGTTCTCTCCTCATCAATTTCACGATATTCACTTCTTTTTTCTCTGTTGTTGCTCAGTTGCTCTCTCCGATTGCCATCGTTGTTCTGCATCACGATTTCCAGGTAAACATTCTCCATTACCCATCTCTGAAATAATTATATTAATTTGGGCTTTTGCATGTTAGTTTAGATGACTGAATAAACTCAAAATATTAGAACTTACATGACAAAGGGATTTGTTGTTGTTGCTGTTGTTTCTTTACTGGTTGTGAAGTTTTAAAAAAAATTTCAGACAGATGAGGTTGATCAAAACCATTTGGATTGGATGGGATTCATATTTTCTTGTTGAAAAGTATATGGGTTTGAAGAATATTTCAGGTTTTTGTTCATGCTGCTATTTTTTTACTGGTTGTGAAGTTTTTAAAACAATTTCAGACAGATGAGGTTGATCAAAACCATTTGGCTTGGATGGGATTCGTTTTTTCTTGTTGAAAAGTATATGGGTTTGAAGAATATTTCCGGTTTTTGTTCATGCTGCTGTTTATTTACTGGTTGTGAAGTTTGTAAAACAATTTCAGACAGATGAGGTTGATCAAAACCATTTGGATTGGATGGGATTCGTTTTTTCTTGTTGAAAAGTATATGGGTTTGAAGAATATTTCAGGTTTTTGTTCATGCTGCTGTTTATTTTCTAGTTGTGAAGTTTAAAATAAAAAATTCAGATAGATGGGGTTGACGGAAAATTTCAGGTTGTTGTTCTGATGTGCTTTTGCAGTTTAAGAGTGTTATACTGTGCTTTTACTTTTGCAGTTAAGAGTGTTTTTGCAGTTAAGAGTGTATTACTCAAAACATTTGAAGACGCTTGATGTTGTTTGCTTTTCTATTATAATGTTGTTCTGAAGTGGTGTCTATTATAATATGTCCTTTTTGCTTGTGTTTTTTTTTTTTTTTATTATCATCAATTAAATTTATGATTCATTAAAAAATTTAGGCATTTGTTTCATCCAATTTGTTCTTGCTGCCTTTTAAATTGAACCTACACTTAAGCTGAACTTAAAATGCGGTGAGATCAGAATTTAGCTTACTATGATCAATAGGCAGGGGAATATGGCTGCTCACACACTTGTTAAGTGGGGTAAATTCTCAGTTTTTTTTTTTTATATTTTTAATTTGTCTATGGAATCCTCCTCATTGTGTTTCTAGCTTAGTGCACTCAAAGAGGCCTTAAATAATTTTGTTTGTTCTTATGTCTTTTGTTTTTGCCTTTTGCTTTGGGCAGCTAGTTTATTGTGTTGTTTCTTTTCAATTTTACGATTCAGCCAAAAAAAGAATAAAAAACAAAGATTGGTTCACACATGCCCATCTACAAAAACAATGAGAAACAACAAGATGGATCTCAAACACATGCAGCAGCGGTCAGTCATGAGTCATGATGCTTCAAATCATCTTATTTCTGATCCAAAAAATTTATTTATATATTCTTTCTTAATAGAAGGCTCCAACCACCGACTTATTCTATTGCTAGTTCTGCTGTTTACTAATTTTTAACTAAAATGTATTGCTAGTTTATTAAGTGTGAAACTGTTTTACCTATAAGAGTATTGTTTGTAAGAGCATTGGAATTTTTACATATTTGGTTGAACATTATTATTAATAAACCTATATTTTGTTTAGATGGTTAAGAACAAGGAGAATTCAAATCCCAACACCAAACAATCCCAAGATAGCTCAAATGTTAGAGTTCAATGGCCATCAAGAGTAACGACTATCTTTTGTGAAGCTTGTGTGGATGAGGTATTTAAGGGTAATCGACCTAATACCCACTTTAGTAAAAAGGGTTGGGCAAATATTATAGCAACTTTTGAAAAGAAAACTGGAAAGGAATATCCTAGGGCGAAGTATAAGCATAAATGGGATAGTTTGAAGAAAGATTGGGTACTTTGGAATAAATTGAAGGGAAGTGAAACTGGATTGGGATGGGATGCAGCCAAAGGAACAATAGCTGCAACTGATGAGTGGTGGGAGAGGAAACTAATGGTATGTTTTGTATAACCCATTGTAAATATTTTGTATTAGTAGATAAACCATGCTATTTGAGTTATTAATGAAAATATTCAAAATTGTAGGAGGTTCCTGAAGCTGCAAAATTTCGAGAGAAAGGTTTAGAGAATGTTGACTTATTAGACATTATGTTTAAGGACATTGCGGCCACAGGAGATTTAGCATGGGCCCCCACTTCAGGTGTGTTACCAGATGATCTTGAGAAACCTAAGGAGGGGTTAGGTGATACTTCTGCTGACTCATCTTCTCCAAATGATGATGATGACGTTCATGAAGATGAGACTCCTAACCACACACAACCACCTAACCCAACACAAAACAAAGGAAAGAAGCGAGTTTTACCATCATCCACACAAAGCAAAGGGAAGAAAGGAGGAACGGCATTACAGTTGACACAACAGCTTAGTCGTATCTGTGATGTTGTGGAGTTAAGGAACTCAGCTTTTTCAGTGGAGCCAAGTAGTACTATTCGTAATGTCATGGAACGCGTGTGCACCTTAGATGGCATTGAGAAGGGTTCCGAACTCTACCTCATGGCAGCACGTATTTTTCAGAAACGAGAGAAGAGAGAGATGTTTGTCGTGATGGAAGAACCATATTTACAACTTCAATTTCTGCAAGAGGAGGCAAGATTGTTAGGAGGGCACTACTTTGGCACTTAGGGTGTTTTATGTTTTATCTTATGAATAATGTTTTATGGAAGAGAGATGTTTAATGTTTTATTGTTTTAACCTTTGAATAATGTGGCTGTTAGGGAGGTCACTACTTTGGCACTTAGGGTGTTTTATGTTTTATCCTTTGAATAATGTTTTATGGAAGAGAGAGATGTTTTTAATAATTTATTGTTTTATCCTTTGAATAATTTATTGTTTAATTTTAGATGGCATTTTTTTGGGTAAAATCTTTATAGTGGTCCAATTGAACTTTTTTCTCATAATTGTTAACACATAGCAACTTCAGCTTTGCAGACAGTACTGAAAAAATGATATAGTTGGTTGTTTCTAGTGGAAATCAAGAAAGAAGAAGGTTATGAAAAAAGGGTTAAGTTGGACCCAATTGTTACTGGTATATCTTGTTTTAGTTGTAGCTTTTAAATTTATTGTACTAAACTTGAACCTCTAGTCTCTAACTGACTGATGCCATTGTTTCTGCAAGTGTGAATTATTGTCCTACATGTATTTCACTTTCTGCTAGAATTGGTGTTGGTTTTAATTTTGAATATAAAGCTAGAAGTTAATTCTTTTTCTTTTTCTTTTTTCAATTAGTTGTTCTTAACAGGGGTGATTGATTGTGACCAGCACAGCATATTCTTTTTTCAATTAGTTGTCCAATTGATGCTTGGACTCGTGCTTAGTAGTACTCACCTTTGTGTTAACATAATGAAAACTCGGGTTTTCCATGGGACAATCTTATCTTGAATTATTTTCCTTTCTATATCAGTGCATGATTAGGGTGCATTCCAAGATAACTGAACAACTTGCTCCCAGCTTTGTTTTGGGCCACGACACTCATTATTATTATTTTTTTTAAACACTATTCAGAGTTGATTTTAGTGCATAAAGTAAGCTACTTTCCAACCAATCAGAATGTTGTGTTTGGTGTCAATGTGCTTAGAAAAATCTGTGCATTTGGTCAAAGTGAACATAAGGATTGCCTTCTTGTTAAAAATAGTGTTTTTTTTAATGGTTTTTTAGTTGATCTTTCTTGAATTTTTTCATGTGTTTGAGGTAGTACTTGTACAGGTCTCACCTGCTTGAAGGAGAGAATAAAATGAGGATACTATACTTCTTGTCATACTGGTTACAATATGCTTTAGCTAGCATCACACTTGCTTTTTAACTCATATTATGTCAAACCTTTGACCTTGGGGAGCTTGTTAATTGCAGGTGAATGCTGCAGCAGAGGTTATATATGACCTAGTGGATCCCAGTGCAAACTTGATATTTGGAGCAGTGATAGATCAATCACTAAGCGGCCAGGTAAGTTTGGAAGGGTTGGAAATATATATAAATATATATATATATATAGATTGTCACCATTTCATTGGTTCTGAAATCTGAATGTACTTGTTGGTGGACTTCTAGCAGGTCCATTGAAAAATTAGACATCCTTGGATGAAGCTATGCTGACATGACTAATATAAAAAAATCCAATTTTCGTGAATCTTCTAGAACTTGATAAATTTAGTAGGATCCATAGTTTTTGGATTGAGAGGCTCAAACACAGGCCCATACAATAAATTCCTACTTTCTTGCACAGTACAATCCAATCACTGTACACTCAGACGCACCCTCATGCAGGCACACATGCACCCCTCTGCAGCAATATATGCACCACTTGTGCACACACACTCCTATATCATTTAAATGTTTACTCATTTTTTTTATTGTGATTTATCTAATTTATTGCTATAATATTTTAGGTGATATTCCTATGGATTACAATGATCATATTGATAATAGTGATGAAGATAATTCTTATGATGTGGAAAACGATGAATATGATGATGAGGAATTATATGATCTTGCTGTTGCTGGATGTCATGTTGCAGTGACATATTATATGAAATGTATTGATAAACAACCTTGTAGAGATTCTGAACAAACTGGCTATATGTGGTTGATGGATTGTTTGACGGGTAATGAAACGAAATGTTACGAAATGTTTAGAATGAAGCCACATGTTTTCCTTCAATTGTGTAATGTTTTACAACATACATATGGACTTCAGCACACAAGGCATATTAGGCTTGAAGAGTCGGTAGGTATATGTTTAATGATACTTGGACAAGGAGCTTGTTATAGGATGGTTCAAGAAAGATTCCAACATTCTGGTGAGACTATACACAGACATTTTCATAGAGTTCTGAAACACCTTAACATAATGTCAATGGATATCTTCAAGCCTTCTGATCCTACATTTAGTGTAGTTCCAAGACATATACAGAAGAATCCATTGTACATGCCACATTTTCAGGTATTCATTTCATACATTCTAATTTGTTTCTAATATTTGTTAGGATTATTTCCTAAGTAACTAAAATTTATATTCCATTTTAGGACTGCATTGGCGCCATTGACGGTACACATATCCAAGTTGTTGTTGGAGACGACAAGAAAGCTCCATATTATAATAGAAAGGGTGTGACATCTTTTAATGTGATGGCAGCATGTGATTTTGATTTACTTTTCACATTTGTTATGGCTGGATGGGAGGGTGCAGCACATGATACACGTATTTTCTTAGATGCTATCCGTCGACAATCTGTCAATTTTCCAAAACCACCACCAGGTATATAAAATTTTTATATATGTATGAAGGATATTATTTATGTACATCTTACATTTTTTTGTTCTTTTACTAGGAAAATATTATTTAGTTGATGCTGGATACCCCTTAAGGAAAGGATATTTGCCACCTTATAAGGGACAAAGGTATCATCTTTCAGATTTTCGACGAGCTGGTCGAGGGAATCACATAGAAGAGAGGTTTAATTATGTTCACTCATCACTTAGAAGTGCAATTGAGCGAACTTTTGGAGTGTGGAAGAATAAATGGAAAATTTTGAAGCAAATGCCACCTTATGAAATTAAGCACCAAAGAAACATTATAGTTGCTACTTGTGTTTTGCATAATTTTATTAGAAAACATGATAGGGAAGATGAGGGATTCAATTGGGATGAACATGACTTGGACAGACCAAGAAGCAATAGTAGTGGAGAAGGTAGTAGCAGACAGGCAAACGTTGAAAATATACAAGATGAAGAGATGAAATTTGTTCGTGACAAAATAGCTCGATCCATTTGTGGGTTGTAAACAATATTTTTATTATTTCTGTTTTGGTGTTTTGGTTTTTAATTTTTTCGGATAAGAACTTTTTTATTATTATAATGGATTGTCTAGTATTGATATTGTTGACAATTAACATTTTAATATAATTATTTTCCTAATCATTTTAATATCTTTTTCTTGATGAGTTATTTTTAATATTTTAAATTTGATAAACTTCTCTCCATGAATTTCAACCACGAAAACATCATTATTGTTGTTATTATTAATGTAATTGTTAAGCTTAATTACATATTTTCAATAATAAAAAAATACTGATCACAGGAAAAATGACAATATAACCTTCAAAAAATAGTTAAATCCTTTTTTGGAATTTATATTCAAAACAGCTATTTTTAAAACAGCTTATCCAAACGCTTTATATGGCTTTAAAAATAGAAAACGCATTTTTTCACATTTTTACCAAACACTTATCTGTGGTTTTTAAAATGGAGTTTTTAAAACGCACGTTTTAAAAACGCTAGTTTTTAAAACGCACATTTTGAAACAGCTTATCCAAACAGGCCCATATAGAGAGAGAGAGAGAGAGAGAGAGAGAGAGAGAGAGAGAGAGAGAGAGAGAGAGAGAGAGAGTCTAATTGGATTTCAATTGTTATTTAATTTTGCGCCACGTGTCCTATCTAAGTTTTTAAAATTTTTTGTTCTAAGTGAGTGATGTTTAAAAATCAAAGAGTCTAATGTAAATAAACTATCGAAAACCCAATAAACAAAAAAAGAAGAAAGAGTAAACTTATGTATATCTAAAAAAAAAAAAAAAAGATTAAAACTCATGTATATATCTATGACTTAAAAAAATTGTAACTCTTACACTAAATATAATTTGAACCCATATGTTTGTAATTGTGATTGTTTTTACTTTTTAATTGTACTGTGTATATGCATGGGTTGTACACTAGTAATAAGAGTTATAGGCATAATAAATTATTCACTTACAAGCATTTACATTTGGGTGCTCGTTGATCTCCATAACCCACAACTGCTTCTCACGCTGATCTCCATCACAACCCATGTCAATCTCAAACATGGAGGTGTTAGTGGCAAGGTATGAGAGAGAGAGAATTAAAAACAATAAACTTCATTCAAAAGTTATGGTAATTTTTAAGGGAGGATGCAGTAAATTATATTACATACAACACACTCTCTTAAACAATGCTAGACAGTTACCCCCCATTTTTTTTTAGAAACAAACACACACACACATAAAGGAGAGGAAAATGATTATTTTAATGGGATGTATGTTAAAATAGGAAATAAGATGTATGGTGCATTATTATTATTATTATTATTATTATTGAGAAACATGTATGGTGCATTATTAGCTAAGGTATTTTTGGGTGCTGGCAGCTAAATCCTAAATATTTTTTTGAGAATGAGCTAAACCCTAAATTTTTAGCTTGAATGTTTTTTTTTTCTTTTTAGAATACTAAATATTTTTAACACATACACGGGAAGAGGGGATAAAGTTTTTTAAAGAAACTTACAGTAATTTATATCCAAAATGGCTTTTTTTAAGAGAGATCTTGAATGTGAATACTAACAATTAAATAAATTAATTAATACAATGCAAAAAATTAGTGGACCAACTCTCATAAAATTAGAATTCCTGGAGTAAACTAGTACACCTATTGGAAAAAATATATATAATTTCAGATGACTTACATGATTGTGAAAATGTGACAAACACAATTTTATGCCACGTGGTTTAGGTTTACTATGTGACTATTATGTGACCCATTCACTTTGCCGCAACTCCAATAAATGTTCTAGAAGTACTTTTTCTTTTTTATGAGTTCTAGAAGTACTTTTTGGATTTGGATTCAATGTAGCGTATAATTATCGTGTTGATGTGATGTGAGAAGTACAAGCTATATCCTATAAAAAAAAGTACAAGCTATACAGATAAAAATAATAATAATAAAATCTCCCAAGATTGAAATTAAAAAAGTGAATATTTTCAAAGTAGGAAAAGGATAAACCCAAAAAAAAAAAAAAAAAATCGAGGACTTTTTATAGAGGGAAAAAAGTGGGAACTACGGATTAAAAAAGAAAATGAAAAAGAAATGTATAAACCACCTTAATGACTAATCTGTTCCACTCTAGTCTATACATATAAATAATAATATATGTGTAAGACTTAGGTATAGTACTTACGTGTTATGTGAATTTTTTTTTATAAGATGGAAATATATTTTTTTAATTAAGTAATTATATGACTGAACTTTAAGAGAGAAATCTAAAGAATAACATCTAAACCTAAATTATATATATATATATTACTATAGTCTTGGAACGCTTTCCACGTGGCCACACTCACAGCAACACACCACAACAGAAGGAAGAGTGAGCTTCTGTGAGAACTGGACTGGAGGTTGAGGCAGAAAGCAGGGTGCGGGTGAGGGTGAGGGTGAGGGTGAGGTGAGCATAGCAAAATGGAATCCTAAGGCGTATGACCTGGGCCAAAGGGACCACCAACGCTCTCGCTCCTTAATTCTCTCATATCACCTCTAAACTTTCTTAATTAAACACCTCACCTCACCACTCACTACTCACTACTCTCTTTATTATTTCTTTTTAATCTTAATAATTCAATTAATTATTATTATTATTATTATATTAATTAGCAATTGCTAATAGGGTAAATCTTAAATACATTGCATTAGGTTTCCCGATTGAATTCAAATACTCTACTAAGTATTAGGAAACCTTTTTTTCTTTTTTTGATAATATTGTAAGTATTAGAGAACTTAATAAATGCGCATAAAATACTGTGTTTAAGTTTATCCTTAATAATAATTACTCACCTATTCAAACTCAAACTCTGTCAAAGGAAAAAAAAAAAAGTTTATAAGTTGTAGCATACCAACTAAACGTGTGTGAAATTTGTGATAAAAAATATGTAGTGTTTATATAACATTACTCTTGTTTGTTGAGAAAAAAATATATAGGGATCCTCTTTCTATTTTCCGCAACGAACTAGTGGCCCCCGCAGAGTGTGAGTGTGTGAGAGAGAAGGATTCATTCTCATTCATCATTCATAAAGGTTTCCTTTGAGAGTGAGAGAGCTTACGGAAAAAAACAAAATGGCTGAGAACAAAGGCTTAAGCTTGGAAGAGATAAAGAAGGAGAGCGTAGATCTTGTATGTTTTTATTCTTTCTTTTTTGTAGTTTTCATTGTACTTTTGTTTTTTTGTTTTGTCACACAATGTTTTTGTTTTTTTGTTAATGTGTTTGATGAGAAAAAGTGTTTTTGTAAAATCTGTTTTTTTGTTCTTAAAAAGTGTTTTCCGCGTCTCCTTTTTGTGTTTTTGGTATTGATATGTCTTTGTAAGTGCACTGTGCTTGAAGCAGGAATATAATAAATCATTTTATGATTCCTTTTGTTTGTATGACAAACATAAACGGTGGGTCTATTATATATTTAATTAATGAGACACACTGTTGTTATATGAGCAGAAAAAATATTGAGTTATTCTTGGAGTACTCAAACAAGATAAGGTCAAGAGGTTGTTTATTTTATTGCAATAATAATAAGTAAATAAATAATAACGCAGAACCCTAAAAGTTTGTATTTTTGTTAAGAATCAGAACTCTAAAAAAGTTGATGTGTACACAGAAGCTGTTTTTGTGTTAGTCATTGACATTTTTGGTCTCTGTTTGGTGTTTGAGAAAATGTGTGAAAATTGAACAAATCAAAATCTTAAATCACTTCACTGTTACTCAGTACACGGAACAAAGTAAAAAAATAATTCTACCTATTATGGCCAGTTTTAGTATTATTTTTTCCCCGCATATATGGATTAGATAATTGTATCATATTTTTTGATTTGTCGAAATGGACTTTAATTAGAAGGAATGGTTTTAACTTTTAAAGTCTCATTTTAGCAACTGGGGAAAAAAAAATTAACGAAAATATTTTTCTGAATTTGAAAATTGAAGGTGCTAAGTTATTGAATTATTCATGATGTTATGTGTATACATACAGGAGCGCATACCAATTCAGGAAGTATTTGAACAATTGCAATGCACAAGAGCGGGTTTGTCAACCGAGGAAGGCCAAAAGAGGATCCAAATCTTTGGCCAAAACAAGCTAGAAGAAAAGAAGGCAATGATAATGTTACTTTTGTGTATATTTTCTTCTATTCACATCTAGTTTTTAAGGCAATAATAAACTGACCTGTTAAAAACAATCCTGAAACAGGAAAATAAGTTTCTGAAATTCTTGGGTTTTATGTGGAATCCTCTATCATGGGTGATGGAAGCTGCTGCTATCATGGCCATAGCTTTGGCAAATGGAGGGGTAACATCTTTCTCTCTCTCTATCTCACACTCATATAATAACAAATTCTCTGTATCATTTATAAACATTATTCTTTTTTTAATGATCTAATGCAGGGGCGCCCACCAGACTGGCAGGATTTTGTGGGGATAGTGGCATTGCTTATTATTAACTCCACCATAAGCTTCATAGAAGAAAACAATGCAGGCAATGCTGCAGCAGCACTTATGGCAGGTCTTGCACCAAAAACCAAGGTAATTGTACATGATAATGTGGTTACAATAATATCCATAAGAAATACACTCTCCTTGTGTGAAGTAGTAAATTCATATGCTTGCTTGATTGCCTGTAGGTTTTGAGAGATGGAAGATGGACAGAGCAAGATGCTGCAATCTTGGTACCAGGAGACGTGGTTAGTGTCAAGTTAGGAGATATCATCCCAGCTGATGCTCGTCTCTTGGAGGGAGACCCGCTTAAGATTGACCAGTCTTCCCTAACCGGTGAGTCTTTGCCAGTTACAAAACACCCGGGTGTTGAAGTCTTTTCTGGGTCCACTGTCAAGCAAGGTGAGATTGAGGCTGTTGTGATTGCCACTGGTGTGCACACTTTCTTCGGCAAGGCTGCTCACTTGGTCGACAGCACTAACCAAGTAGGACACTTCCAAAAGGTATCATCTCTACAGCCAAGTGCAAAATATAGTGAAAGAATCTGAGAAAGACTCATGAATGAGAGGGTAGGGAGGGGGGATACTTTATGAAATTGTGATATAATTTCCTTGTAATTAATGAGCTTACTAAATAATTACTGAAAACCTCATTATGTTGGAATATTGCTATACAGAATTTGGTAAAGTTCAGGCTTCTAAAATTTTCAATGAAGTTGACAAATGTTTCTATGTACTGAAATCAGTGCTACATTGATGGCATTAAGTTTGAACAATTAAATGTTTTATTTGTTTTCACTAATGTGCACTGGATGGTGATTGTTTGATCAGGTTTTGACTGCAATTGGAAACTTCTGCATATGCTCGATTGCTGTGGGGATGGCAGTGGAGTTAATTGTAATGTACCCAATTCAGCACCGTGCGTACAGGGATGGGATTGACAATCTCTTGGTACTTCTCATTGGAGGTATCCCAATAGCAATGCCAACTGTATTGTCTGTGACAATGGCTATTGGTTCCCACAGGCTGTCACAACAAGGGGCTATCACCAAGAGGATGACAGCCATTGAAGAGATGGCTGGAATGGACGTCCTATGTAGTGACAAGACTGGGACTCTTACTCTCAACAAGCTTACAGTTGACAGGTCCATGGTTGAGGTTTGTGATTGAATTATAGATGAGCTTGTATCTAACATAACACTAAAATAGATGAGTTAAAACAAAAAGGACTTACATAAGAACTTGGACTATGATCTTATTTTTGAGAAAATCAACAATTTTGATACTCAGTGATTCATTAATCATGGAAGTATTTGGTTAATTAACAGGTATTTGTGAAGGATGTGAACCAGGACACTTTGATTTTACTTGGGGCTAGGGCTTCTAGGGTTGAGAATCAGGATGCTATTGATGCTTGTATTGTTGGTATGTTGGGAGACCCCAAGGAGGTATGTATACAAGAAAAATTTAATCTATGTGATATTTCCCTTGTTCATTTTGTTTGAAAGTCATGTTCTTTTCTATGGCTGTGGGATCTGCTCAGGCTTTTAAGATCTTGCTGTCATTATAATCCCCCCCACCCCACATACAATGTAGCACCATGCTTTCTGGTAAAAAATTCCTTGACAAGCTGGTTGGTTTAATGTCTTTTGAACATTCAAGGGATTTGTAAGCTGTTTCTTATTAGCACTAAACCTAAATATATTTTAGATTATCATAGGAAAAAATAATTTCTGTTTGGATTGTTGGTATGTAAGGGAATGCAGACACTCATCTAGAAAAAGAAGGGGGGGGGGGGGGGGGGGGGGTGGAGCTAAGGATAGGAAAATGATTGAAAGTGCTTAGGATAAGATGCATCAAGGGATAACTCTAGTATGGTTCTGGTGTATTAGAATCATTTTAAATAAATAAATTTACCTATCAAATATAGATAAGATGCCATATAAATATATATTGGTTTCCTTGTCAATCCAGATGGAGCCTCTAGGTTAACATTTAATGCAAAACTGTTGTAGAAATACAAAGAACTGGGAAGATTTTGGAGTATTTTTAAATCGTTAATATGCATTGCTAAATGGTAATGTACTCAAAATTTAACAGTGGATTATTGGAAGTGTTTTTCAATTAATTTCTTTCCTTAGTATAGATAAGAAGGTTAGTTCCAATGCACTTTGTTGGACAGTTTTGAACCAGCTTTATGTTAACTAGGGCAGTTTTTTAACAGAGCATTTTAAGCATTGGGAAACCATTCTATAGTTGAATAATAAAAATCCATATCTTGTATTGTGTTTTTTGCATGGCAGGCCAGAGAAGGTATCACTGAGGTACATTTCTTGCCCTTTAACCCAGTTGATAAGCGTACAGCGATAACATACAAAGACTCTGAAGGCAACTGGCACCGAGTTAGCAAAGGAGCACCAGAGCAGGTGATAGATTATCTGAATTACACTACTGAATTTTTTCCTTTGTTTTACCTTCTTCAAACTATTTTTCTTGTTATCTCTATAGCTAAGTATTTGAAATCTCTACCAGATCATAGAGCTATGCAACCTCCGGGATGATGCAAGACAGAGAGCTCATGCAATCATCGATAAGTTTGCTGATCGTGGTCTTCGCTCTCTTGCTGTTGCTAGACAAGTGAGTTTGTGTTTTATTTTCCTCAGAATTCTACTTGGATGATAAAGCTATGGTGCAGATAACCAAACTTATATGTCATTCATTGTCTATTACTATCAGATCGTGCCAGAAAAAACAAAAGAGAGCGCAGGAGGACCATGGCAGTTTGTGGGTCTACTGCCTCTTTTTGATCCTCCAAGGCATGACAGTGCAGAGACAATTCGCCGTGCGCTCAATCTCGGTGTCAATGTTAAGATGATCACTGGTGACCAGCTAGCGATTGGGAAGGAGACTGGTCGCAGGCTTGGCATGGGAACAAACATGTATCCTTCTTCCACCCTACTAGGGGAGCACAAGGATGAGTCCATTGCTACCATTCCCGTTGATGAGCTTATTGAGAAGGCTGATGGTTTTGCTGGTGTCTTCCCGGGTAATTTTACTAAATGCTTTATATTGAATGAAATTTATGAGGTTTTCACTGTTAGCCATTGTAACATTTTAAACCATTCTGTACAAGATTCTATTTTTGGGAATGAATTGATAAAATATGTAAACAATTCTAGAAAATTCAAAAATCAAGGAAAATCAGTGTGAGATTTTATTTCTTGAATGTTTGAATATGTTTCATTTTGGGATGATTCAAAGTTTAGTTGAATGATTGTGAGATTTCTCAAATGGAACTAACTAACTGGAAGCCTGCAGAGCATAAATATGAAATTGTGAGGAGGCTGCAAGAGAAGAAGCATATATGTGGGATGACTGGAGATGGTGTGAATGATGCCCCAGCTCTAAAGAAGGCAGATATTGGAATTGCAGTAGCTGATGCAACAGATGCAGCCCGGGGTGCATCAGACATAGTACTGACAGAGCCAGGATTGAGTGTAATTATTAGTGCTGTATTGACTAGCAGAGCCATTTTCCAGAGAATGAAGAACTACACCATCTATGCAGTTTCCATAACCATTCGTATTGTTCTGGGTTTTATGCTGCTGGCGCTGATATGGAAATTTGATTTCTCACCGTTCATGGTTCTGATAATTGCCATACTCAATGATGGGACTATTATGACCATTTCAAAAGACAGGGTGAAGCCTTCTCCTCTTCCGGACTCATGGAAGCTTAAAGAGATCTTTGCTACTGGCATTGTCCTCGGCACCTATCTAGCTGTTATGACTCTTGTTTTCTTCTGGGCTGCTCACAAAACTGACTTCTTCTCAGTAAGAAAATCATTAACCCAGCTAATAAATTGATTACAATACAAATTTTATGGCAGTATTGTTCCCTTCGTGAAATCAATCCAATTGCAAATTTAATTATACCTAAATAAATTGGCAGGATAAGTTTGGTGTAAGACCTATCAGGAACAACAATTACGAGCTTACAGCAGCTGTCTATCTTCAAGTGAGTATTGTAAGTCAGGCACTAATCTTTGTTACTCGGTCTCGAAGCTGGTCTTATGTTGAACGCCCTGGTCTCTTGCTTATGGTTGCTTTTCTTCTAGCACAGTTGGTGAGTATTAGGAAAATCTAGTTTCTGGTTGATGATATGGTTCTCTTGCACATAACACAAATGATCTGACTACTTATTTTCTGATTGATTTTTTAAGGTGGCTACTATCATTGCTGTGTATGGAAATTGGGGCTTTGCAAGGATGCGTGGAATTGGTTGGGGATGGGCTGGTGTTATTTGGCTCTACAGCATCATCTTTTACATCCCTCTGGATATTCTTAAATTCATGATACGATATGCATTGAGTGGCAAAGCCTGGGATAATCTACTCCAAAATAAGGTAATTGATTTTTCCTTTATTACAAGGAATGTTGGGAGATTTGGGCAAATATTTTTTACCAGTCTTTGACCCTTCCTTTTATTGCACAATGTTGTCCAGACTGCTTTCACAACAAAGAAGGATTATGGAAGGGGAGAGAGGGAGGCACAATGGGCTGCAGCTCAACGTACTCTGCATGGACTGCAGCCTCCAGAATCATCGGAACTCTTCAATGATAAGAACAGTCATGGGGAGTTGTCTGAAATTGCTGAACAGGCCAAGAGGCGAGCTGAAGTTGCCAGGTACTGTTCAGGGAAGCTGATATTATGTTAACAATTGAATATCAATGTATCTTGATTTATGTTCTTTCTATTTGGTTTCCAGGTTGAGGGAGCTCCACACACTTAAGGGGCATGTTGAGTCTGTTGTGAAATTGAAGGGACTTGATATTGAAACCATTCAGCAACACTACACTGTTTGAGTAACGAAAGCATTTTTGGCAAGAGAGGTGGGACAGAGAAGTGACAACTAGGAATAAGAAGTCTGTGCTTATCCTTTGTCCTTTTCTTATATGATTTTGTAGGACACAAAGGTTTAGAATAATCCAACAATGAGATTGTCCAAGACAATCCAAGGTTGGAAAAGAGATTAGGAATACTAGTCTGCAACTAACTTAGTATTAAATATGTTTTCCTTCATTTTCAATGATAATTTCTTCCTTTCTCCCTCTCTCATACACATGCAGGCATACACAGACAGACACTGAGACACATAATTGAACAAAATTTTTATTTAATCAGGGTTTTGTGCCTAATTGCCTTACTAATGGGCGGTATGTGATGCATCAGTTCAAGCTAGTTTACGTCTTATCAGCTAACTGTGGTATCTTTTCTTTTGAAAGGGATTAATATGTGATTCCATCTCGCAATGTCACTCTTCTTAGAAAATATATACGTATTTTCTTGTCTTCCCACATTTGTCACATTAAATGGATGGCTTTTTTATACAACCCTGTTATGAAAATGAATAAATAGTCAAATTTGAGATGCCTAATCTTCAAGAATAAGAGAGAGGAAAGGTGTGTTTTTGGGGGGGAACTAATCGGCTGCCCTTTATTCATCCCTTTCTGTATTTAAATACATCTTCTGATAGCAGTTACATCCAATTCAAAATACAATTTGCACCAGATCTCAATCCATTATAACCAGCCTAATCTTCCTATCTGCTCTCCTACATAATAGGAATTGCTTATTGAATTCAAATTAACGAACTAAGTGATGCGGCATCAGTTATCCTTTAAGCTGAGCTTATGGAGTTGCTGTTGGAATATGGCTTGGCTGCGGCAAGCTGAAATGTGGACTTGGGACACAGCACTTTTGGCTTTAACCATCTTATAAATGTCAATTTGCTTCTGTTTGATGTTTTGCACCATTCTCTCGGATAACTTCTAGGAAAAACATTTTTACTATTTGTAATTACTGAGATAGTGAGATGAAGTGAAATATTCTTTGAAAACCGTAACGTAATCTTAAAAATGTTTATCTGAAATAGCATTGACAGTAACTCCTATAGAGTGGCTTGTGCTTCACTTTGGTGTCACTAGGTGTACAGAATTAAGACTTGCAATGTTATGCCAGTGACAAGTAAGTTACGTTCTATTTTATTGGTTAAATATTCTTGGAGAAAAAAAATATGAGCCTGCGGATTTACATTGACATGTCAATCACAAGTCACAACCATTGATTGCACTCCTTGGCCAAATCTAGGTCAAGTTTGTACATAGCACTGTGAATTTCATTCCCTCTTCACTTCTGCCAAAACTCAAGTATCAATAGGGGTGTCTAGATCTGACCGGAGCCTGAAAAATCGACCAAACTGCTTGACATCAACTCGATTCCAACCCGAATCGAAGCTCTAGTTGGTTAGCGACGGGTATTTGATTCCAAGAACTGACGTCGGTAGGTCAAGTGGCGGGTTTGCTTCTCCAAAACCCAAGCAACCTGAACCCGACCGGAGCTATATGCGAAATTTGTAGATTTTGCGAAAAAATGCAGTTTTCGGCATAGCTTTGTAGTTTCCAGCGATGTTTTGCAAATTCTAGCAACCGACCGAATCACACCCGAGCCCGAAATCGACTTGACCGATTGATGCTAGTGGTCGGTTTTGGGTTCCTTCACCCTCCACCTAACGCTAGTTGGTTGAGTTTGGGTTGGGGCCAAAACCAACCCAACTGGACCTATGGACAGGCCTAAGTATCAACACCACCTTAGGTAAGTTGGTACCTCATTAATTAGGCACTAAGGCATGTTTAGTAGATTGTAATAGAAATTAAAATGTAGTAGTTATTCCTATAGTTTAGTTATTTTTTAGTTTGGTTATATTTTTATTATAAGGAATAATCATTCTTTAAAATGAGAAGTAACTATTCCTCTCTAAAAGAGTTGTAATAGCTATTCAGTAGTAGATGTAATAATTTCTAAAATTAATATAGTATTTTTAAATAAACAAATTTTCCATATACATATTACAATTATAAAATAAAAAATCATAATAAAAACATATCTGAAATTAAAGGATTATTTAAGTAAAATTTTATATTTTTTCCTCTTCATGCAATGTGGATACATATGCAAGTGTCCCTAATGTGTTCTTGTTCATCAAGAAGGTATCTCCTATGCTGCTGCTATGTCCATTCCTACCGTTCGACGTGGAAATGCTATGGATTTTTGAGTATTCATACTTCATAGGAATTAATTAAGGAACTACAGAGTTTTCAAGTCAACAAGAATAAACACATAGCTAGAAAAGACAGGGGCAACTAGGGTAGAGGTTGTGATAAAATTGCATGGGCTGACTCCGCTCAAGGTAATTTTAACTTGAAGAGTGCCTACAGGATTGCGATGGGGCATGAAGAGAGCCCAAAATTCAGTGCTAGCTAGATATGGAAAGCAAACACCCTTCCAAGAGTTAAAACATTTCTTTGGATGTGTGCCCACAATAGTATTGGGGTTAGGAGTTGCCTGATGAGGAGAGGTGCTTGTGAAGAAGCTGTGTGCCCTATTTGTCAAGAAGCGGAGGAATCAATTTTACATGCTCTTCAAGATTGTCCTTGGGCTGAAGCGGTATGGAATCATTTGGGAAGAGTAGAAGTTGACCAGGAGTTTTGGAGAAGTGAGTTGCTGGTTTGGCTTAGCAGGAATGGGAATCATAGAAGCACTTCAGCCACTATGAATACACCATGGAATACCTTGTTCTCTTTCGCTGTTTGGAATATTTGGAAGAGTAGGAACAACTTCATTTTTCAAAGGAAAAGACTGAACTAGCAGCTGCATGTTGAAATCCTGAATCAAACATTTGAATTCATTCATTGTATAGCCTCCCCTAGATTGATGATTCGTAGATGTGTTAAAAGGATTAGATGGGAAAAACCTCCTGTTGGGTGGATGAAACTCAATACAGATGGGTCAGTGTGTGGCAGTTTGGGAGTGGCTGGCTGTGGGGGAGTAATAAGGGATGATTGTGGGAATTGGCTTTCGGGATTCACCAGGCGCATAGGAATTACTAACAGTTTTAGTGCTGAGTTGTGGGGCCTAAGGGAGGGTCTTATTACGTGTTGCAATCTTAACATAGCATCTCTTATTGTTGAACTAGATGCTAGAGCTGTTATAGAGGCCTTCAGGAATGATCAGTATGTGAACAATATTATTTCTCCTATATTGGATGACTGTAGGTTACTCAGCTCCCGCTTCAGCCAAATAAAATTTAATCATTGCTTTCGTGAAGGAAACCGTGTTGCAGACACTTTAGCTAAGATGAGCTTTAACCAAGAAGCAGATTGTATGGCTTTTAATAGTCCACCTTTGGATCGTGGCTCACGGCGGCTCCAGTTTGTTTCCAAGCTCCGGCGAACTCTTCTTCTTCGAAATCATTCTACTCCGGCGATCTGTGTGGCGGTGGTGGAGGTTCGGCGTGAAGGAAGAGAGGAAGCAGAGGAATGGCGTGAATCGACGATCTGTGTGGCGGTGGTGAAGGAAGTTTTTTGTGAGTGTGAAGGAAGCTGTCCCAGCGGGAAAAATAAAAAACACCGAATAGAAACGTCGTCGTTTTCGTAATGGATCAAATGGATCTTGATCATGATCCTGATGAACCCCTCACAGTGGAGATGGATTATGATCATTCGCGTCGTCTTTTCCCAAGGTTCTTTACCAACCACAGCTCGCGCTCTCTCTCTCCAGTTCTCATGGATTCTCTCCCCAACGGCACGTCAACCTCCACAACAACTACCTCCTCCACCGCTCGGCGATCAGGCTCCGGCGATCAGGCTGTGGCAGTGGTGGAGGTTCGGCGTGAAGGAAGCAGAGGAGGCAGAGGTTCGGCGTGAGGGGTTTTTCTATTTTGGCTGAGGTGAATGGCGTGAGAGCTTTTGGCTATTTGGAGAGGGATTTAAGCTGGGAGTTTTTTTTTTTCTGACGTGGCGTGGTCTCATTGGCTGGCGTAAAACACGCCAGCTCCGGACCTAATGTTTTCTCTTTATCCATATGCACATATAAGTCAATTTTTTCTCCCAAGTTTATCACCTGGATTACCTTGCTGATAGGGTTCAGAAAGAGAAAAAAAAAAAAAAAAAAAAAAAAAAAAAAAAATCACGATTGCTTCCTCTATAGATTGTACTGCCATAGCATTCAATTATCAATACCATCGCTCAAATCAGTTTTTTCATTTATATAGATGTATAGATACTTTGTAGGTGCAGAAAGGACCCCTCCAAGAATCCTCATACCCTCTTCCATCCCTTTGAAGATCACAGCGAAGCTCTCCTTAGAGAAAGTTTCTCTTCGATCTCTCTTTCTCCTATCTATTTATTGGCTTTTCTCATCTAAATTTTGTTTTAATTAGTTGACTGGTTAAGATTATTTTTTTAATGAGTTTATTTATTTATTTTATTTTATGTATTTTTGTCTTTTGTTCGTAATTTGTCCGCATTGACTAGCTCTTACATAGTTGTGATAACATTAATATTACTTGCCGATAAATAAGATATATATGTTCATGCTCTTATTGTTTAAAAGCACGTGAATTCAACTTGCTGTGCCAATACATAAAGGTTAAAATTGATACTGCATGCAATTCATTTATTTTAGGAAAAAAAAAAAAATCTTACTTTGTTAAATAAATAACCCATTAATTTTATTTATATTCTAAAACACGGAAAATTATTAGATACTCCCGAAGTACCATAAATGCGTACTTCCTCATCTCACATGAATAGTGAATCCCACCATGAATTTAATTAGTAGGACTCATCATTTATGTGAAAGAAGAAAGTATATATTTACAGTACTTTGAGAATATATAATAATTTTCTCTAAAACACTAAAAAACAGACGGAGTGAACGAGTATTTAACTCAAAGGAACACCACTTTTTTAAGGTAAGAGTTACTTTTTTTTTTAAACCTACGTGTCATTTAAAAAAAAATTATTATTATTATTTTGTCTTTAGAGTTTCTCAGGAAAACATATGATGGTTTCGCTTACCTCATAAATTAAATCAATACTTGATTATTATTCAGAGAAAAAGAGCTCAAAAGCACAACTCTTTCGGTGGCGGAGCAATGGGTTGTCTGAAAGCGGGTTGGAGTCTGTATAAGCCGCCACCACTCCCACTGTTAATGTGTATAGTGTTGCGGGCTTTAGGCCCAAATAGATTATTTTTATAGTACACATTCTTGTACTACACTCTTACTTGTACTGCACTCATATGCCTCCTATATAAAAGCACTCATGTATATTCTTTCATTTTTGAGAAATACAATACAATTCATTCAGTATTTCTAACATGGTATCAGAGCCACCTACTTATGGCCATGGTTTTCTGTCATTGCGGTATATTTAAGAGCAATCTTTGTCTTCCTCGGTGTTTTTTGCTGCATTTATCTTCTTTGGCTTTCTACTGCTGCCGTCAAAACTCTCTGGTATAGTCATGCCACCATTAGAAGTCGCATCAACACTGTAAGACCATTGCCTTCCTTAAACTACCGTCACAGAGCCAAACTTCATTCAAGGGATCT
Organism: Quercus tomentella; assembly: GCA_028535165.1. NCBI lineage: Eukaryota > Viridiplantae > Streptophyta > Magnoliopsida > Fagales > Fagaceae > Quercus > Quercus tomentella. Next base: position 49,779,517 of record JAPQVY010000068.1, read on the forward strand.
TCTCAACCTTATCAAATCTCAAGATTTCATCAAGCTTCCATCTTGTGTTTGAGAGGGGGTGTTAGAGATATATTAGCCCATTAGCATAGACCCAAGCCTAATTCTACTTTGGTGCAAGCCAAGTCTCCTACTTGTACTAGAAGTCTATTAGTCTAGGGTTTAGTCTACTATATATACACATGTTATGATTCATTGTAACATAGGATTTGTACTACATTCTAATATATTATTGATGTAGCCCTTTAGGATTTCCTCCATGGATGTAGGCCGTTAAAGCTGAACCACGTAACTTTTGTATGTTACTGTGTTCTATACTTTATGCTTTCGCTTCTGCATCTATACTAGTATATTCAACATGGTGTATCAATGCTAATATTTAACATGGTATCAGAGTCATTACTCTAATTTTTTGTGTTCTACAGTCTTGTCTTTGTCGGTAATTTCCGCTGCCTCAACTTCTCCGGTCAGTAAGCCTTTCCAGAGCCTCTCCTAACTGCCACGCCGCTGTTAAAGGCCTCAGCGTTGAATCTTCGCCGCAGAAGCTCAATCTTCGCTGCCAAGACCACTGCCATCGTCGGATTTGTCGTTTTTGACCTCTGACTAAGACACAAATCATATAAGCGTGTAAGTCGTCAAACGATCTACCCAACCAAGCCGGACCGGTCACCATCAAACGTCCCACGCGCCCTCACGTGTTGGAAACAGTTTTGGTGAGTTCTACCATGCGCTTCACGCACCGCCGTACGACTGCACGCACCTTCACGTGCCTTCACGCCCCTGTTGACATCATTGCTGATGTCATTCTGCCACGTTAGCCCTAGTTACGTCATCTGCTGACGTCTTCTCTGCCACGTCACGCTGACGTTAGCAACTCGCATCATCGTTGACGTCATCTCAGCTTGACTTTGACCTTAGGCAGTTGACTCTTTCAAGCGTCGACTTTGACTTCTGCAGGGTTGACCGTTGACTTTTTCCCAAGGTTGACTTTTTGCAGTCCAGGTGCTCCTTGCCCAGTTTTTCGCGTAGATTTCATTTTTGCAGTCCATTTTTGCATATTTTGCTTCTAAATGGAGAATAAGGATAGGTCTTCTTCTGGTTGCCATAATTGTCACCGACAATCCAGCAAACGTTTTTGCAATTTTTGCAAATGTTTTGGCCATAATATTGAGACTTGCTATCATTGCAACAAATCAGCTATTTCAATTTTTGCTGCTACTATTGCTAACACTGAGAATGTCCAACCAATGGCTCCCGTCTCTGCATAGTCTAAGTCTTCAAGTCGCACTTTCACCATGTCCACAGATGACCTTAAAAACATCATCGCCAATGTCATTCGTATGGTTGGTAATGCATCTTATTCCTCTTCTCTCTCAACTTTATCTGGTAAGTCTCTTTCCTCTTGGCTTATGGATTCTGCTTGTTGCAATCACATGACTCCTCACTCATCCTTATTTTCTGAACTTAAACCTACACCACACCTTCTTAATATTCACACAGCAAATGGTTCCACAATGTCTGGTCATAATATAGATTCTGTTTCGACCTCCAACCTCTCGATTTTTGGAGTCTTTAATGTTCCTGACCTTTCTTACAATTTATTTTCCGTGGGACAATTAGCTAAGTTGGGTTATCGCATTATATTTGATTATTCTGGGTGTATTGTGCAGGATTCGAGGACGGGACAGGAGTTTGGGACCGGTTCCAGAGTTGGGTGTATGTTTCTCGTGGACAACCTTCGTCTTCCACTTGTTGCTCCTGTTTCTGTTGCTGCAGCTACAACAGTTTCTTCAATTCCTTCCCCTACACTTTGGCATGCTCGACTTGGTCACGCATCTTCCTCTCGGGTACAACAATTGGCTTCTAGAGGTTTGTTAGGTTCAGTGTCTACAGAAAATTTTGATTGTGTTTCATGTCAGTTAGGAAAACAACCAGCTTTACCTTTCAATACTAGTGAATCAATATCCACTGATATCTTTGACCTTATTCATTCTGATGTTTGGGGGCCTTCCTTTGTCTCTAGTATTGGTGGGTCTCGATATTTTGTTGTCTTTGTTGATGATTACTCTCGCTATAGCTGGATTTTTAATATGAAACGTCGTTCTGAATTATTGCAAGTATATTCTACTTTTGCAAAAATGGTTGAAACTCAGTTTTCCAAACGCATCAAAATTTTTCGATCTGATAATGCTCTTGAATACACTCAATATACTTTCCAAGCTATTTGCATTCCTATGGCACTGTTCATCACCTAACTTGTCCAGGTATCTCTCAGGAAAATGGCAAAGTCGAATGAAAACTTCGTCATATTCTTGACACTGTTCGTGCTTTCCTTCTCTCTGCCAAAGTTCCTGCTCCTTTTTGGGGCGAAGCTGCTCTTCATGCTGTTCATATTATTAATCGCATTCCAAGTCCTGTTATCCAAAATCAAACTCCATATGAGCGCCTTTTTGGGTCAACTCCAGACTATCACCACCTTCGTTCCTTCGGATCTGCTTGTTTCGTTCTTCTTCAGCCACATGAGCATAACAAACTTAAGCCTCGATCAAGGCTTTGTTGTTTTCTTGGCTATGGCGAAACTTAAAAGGGATATCGGTGTTATGATCCTGTCTCTCATCGTCTTCGTATCTCCCGCAATGTTGTCTTTTGGGAACATCGCCTCTTTGTAGAGCTCTCTCACTTCCGTGCCTCCCTATCTTCCTCTTCTGTCTTAGATTTTTTTCCAAATGAGGCACATATTCCTTCTGTAGCTGCTCTTGATCCTCCTGTAGTTGCTCCTGATTCTCCTGTAGACTTCTCTGTCTAACCACCCGATATCATTGATCCTTTTCCTAGTTCACCCTTTAATGAACAGGTGGAAGATGAACAGGTTGAAGACGAGCTACCTAACCCCAACCTTGAGCTTGGGTCCCCTACTCCTGCTCCACCTGAAGATCTTGCACAAGACATTCCACCTGGTCACTCAACTCGGGTAAGGTCCATTCCTGCACATTTACTTGACTATTATTGTTACACTGCCCTTGCTACACTATACGAGCCTCACACCTATCATGAGGCTTCCACTGACCCTTTATGGCAGATTGCAATGAAAGAGGAACTTGATGCATTATCTAAAAACCATACTTGGGATTTGGTGACACTTCCTCCTGGGAAATCTGTGGTTGGTTGTAAGTGGATCTACAAGATTAAGACTCGCTCTGATGGGTCCATTGAGCGCTATAAAGCTCATCTCGTTGCAAAAGGTTTTACACAGGAGTATGAGATTGATTATGAAGAGACCTTTGCTCCGATTGCTCATATATCATCTGTTCGTGCCCTCTTAGCTGTTACTACTACAAGTAAATGGGACATTTTTTAGATGGATGTCAAAAATGCATTCCTTAATGGGGATTTAAGTAAATAATTCTATATGCAACCTCCTCCTGGTCTCTCTGTTGACTCCAACAAGGTTTGTCACCTTCGACGTGCACTTTATGGCCTTAAACAAGCTCCACGAGCTTGGTTTGTCAAATTCAACTCTATCATCTCTCGCTTGGGTTACATGGCCAGTCATTATGATTCTGCCTTATTTCTTTGTCGCACTGACAAAGGCACTATTTTACTTCTCCTGTATGTGGATGATATGATCATAACTGGTGATGACCTCAGTGGCATTCAAGAACTCAAAGATTTTCTCAGTTAGCAGTTTGAGATGAAAGATCTTGGACATCTCAGCTATTTCTTGGGTCTTGAAATCACTCATTCTACAGATGTACTTTATATTACTCAAGCTAAATATGCCTCTGAACTCTTGTCTCGAGCTGGACTCATTAATAGCAAGACTGTTGACACTCTAGTTGAGCTTAATGTGCATCTGACTCCCTCAGGGGGGAAACCATTATCTAATCCCTCTCTTTACAGATGCTTGGTTGGCAGCCTAGTTTATCTCACTGTCATTCGTCCAAACATTTCCTATGCTATTTACCAGGTGAGCCAGTATTTGTTTTCTTCACGATCGACTCACTATGCTGCTGTTCTGCGCATTCTTCGATACCTAAAGGGCACTCTCTTCCATGGTCTTTTCTACTCTACTTAGTCTCCTCTTATTCTCCATGCATTTTCTGATGCTGATTGGGTAGGAGATCCCACTGATCGCAGGTCCACCACTAGTTATTGCTTTCTTCTTGGTTCTTCTTTGATTTCTTAGCCAAGTAAGAAACAAACTCATGTGGCCCGCTCTAGTACTGAAGCAGAATATCGTGCCATTGCTGATACCACATCTGAGCTCCTTTGGCTACGATGGCTTCTCAAAGATTTAGGTGTGTCTACATCCTCTGCTACTCCTCTTTATTGTGACAACCAGAGTGCCATTCATATTGCTCACAATGATGTCTTCCATGAACGGACTAAACACATCGAGATTGATTGTTATTTTATCCGTTATCATCTTGTCCATAGTGCTCTCAAGCTGATCTCAGTCTCCTCTAAAGATCAACTTGCAGATATCTTCACCAAGTCACATCCTAAAGGACGCCTTCGTACTTTGGTTGACAACCTCAAGTTGGTCTCACATCCACCTTGAGTTTGAGGGGGGCTGTTAACGTGTATAGTGTTGTGGGCTTTAGGCCACTTGTATAGCACACATTCTTGTACTACACTCTTACTTGTACTGCACTTATATGCCTCCTATATAAAGGCACTCATGTATATTATTTCATTTTTGAGAAATACAATACAATTCATTCAGTATTTCTAACACCCACAAGCAGTAAGAGTTAAACTCAATACCAATATCAAAACCAAATAGCCTCACTCTCTCGTACAAGAACAAGAAAATCAAAATTAAATCTGTACAAGAGAAAGAAACAGAAACAGAAAAAAAAACAAGAAGAGGAAGACGAAGAGGAGACTAACAGTAACAACAACAACAACAACGACGACGATGACGTTGTTGTTACAGTGGCAGTGGGGACCACCACCGGTGACATGTCCGGAGAAGTACGAGCCCATTCTCACTACTTTGGAAGTTTCCAAACAATTTCTCCACCAATAGCAATCTCAACCAACTTGCTCTGACGACGCGTGAACACTACGAGAAGATGGCAGACTCGTTGAAGTAGCTAATAGTTTTGGAGCTTTTATCGTGGTCTGGGGACGTGGAAACAATGGTGGCATCAGTGAACAAGACTTTCAAAACCTTGGATTGGCTTCAACCAGAGGACACTAAGTTCTACGACGCCATTAGGGCTGTCCTCTCTCGCCGCACTCAAATCTCCTCTGTTGAGTCCAAGCTCCGAACCCACCAAAACGAAGAATCTGATGCCATTTCGTCTATTCAAGCTCGGTTGAAAGAAGCAGTGGCTAGATCCAAAGTTGATTATTGGAAAGCCATAGAGCGGGTTAGTGGTCTAAAGAGTCGGGTTTTTGAGATCCGAGAGGTGCTGAAAAAGCTTGAGCATGAATTGGCGTGGGAAGAGGTGTTGCTTGTTGATCAGAAAAGAGAATGGAACCAATGCCTTGAGTCTCACTTGGCTATTATGAAGGAAGATAAAAGAGTTGGCTGAGCAAATGACGGAGAAGCAAACGACCATCGAAAAGAGCAAGCGGGTTCGTGATGAGGTGGAGGCTGGTGTTCAAGGCTTGATAAAGGCTTTGTCTTCTCTCTGCTAAAACAATGTTACTCTTATCTCTCTGAATACTAACTTTAAAAAAAAAAAAAAAAAAAAAAAAAAAAAACATAGACATTAGATTGGTTGTGAACTTTAATAGTAACTTATTTGAGCAATGGCTACTTGGCTAGAGCAATAAGTCTACCAACACTTGCTGCGTTTGTATAAACCGTTGGATGACGACTTTTTGAGTTTAAAATGAGCATTTGTGAAAAACTAAAGGAATTGTAATTGCAAAACAAAGTTTTGCATTTTAAAAATACTCTTTTAAGCTCTTAAAATGCCTAATCAATCAGACTCTATATCTATGGGAGGTAGAGCTCATTATAGTGTCATTTGAGGTGGAGTTCATTGCCAAAGATATAATGATTTTAGTGTATAGTTACTTCCCTATCTATGAGAGAGAGCCCAAGTATAAGTTCTATAAGTTCTTTGTAAACTCTACATTCAATCATCAAAGTGAAAATGCAATTGTTAAAGGGCTCTCTTTCCAGCTTATTATGACAGAGAGCCCAAGTATGCCAAAATAGATAGAGTAAAATTGAATGGTTTTCCCTTCAGTCCATAGAACACACACACATATATAGGTATTACTTCAATTTGATGCTCATTTCAGATCCTGTTAACTATTGCAATTTGGCCCTAACCAGGGGCCAGTTGACCATGAAAATACCAAGTCACTAGGAAGCTTCTTGGAAGCTCACTTGTGTACAACTACCAAAATGTGAGTTTTATTTAAAAAAAAAAACCATAAATAAATGTTTTTTAAAATATTAATATATTTTTTAGGGTTCGGTTAATGTATGCCTAAGGGCACATATTAATCATCCATTTTGAGAAATTTTTTATAGAGAATTGAAATAACTATCAAAACAGTTAATTACTTTTTTGCTTTTACATAAAAAATTTCCTAAAATGGTTTACTAATTATGCCCTAAGGGCACATGTTAATAAATTTTTTTTATTTTTATTTTATTTATATAGAAAACTATATTAAATTCATTCTTTTATATAATAGTAATAATAATATATAAATATACATTTAACCAGTAATTCTAAAACAGTTTCCGAAATGGTACCCGAAATTGACCGATACCGAAATATTCCATTTCGATGAACAAATCGAAACAGGTTCCGAAACAGTATTCATAACATTCTCCACTCCCGAGAGGCAGGAAGGGCCAGACCCACCCCAGATTAATTTTTTTATTTAAAAAAAAAATTCAAGACAAACTCTGAAGAGAGCATTCTTAAAAAAATTTAAAAAAAAAAAAAAAAAAAAAAAACCTCTGAAGAGTGAAGACTTAACTTTGGGTAAAACGTGGGTTCCAGTTAACTTGATTGGTAAAATTTTTAATGGCTGAATAAGAGATCTAAGGTTCAATCCCCGTTTATACTAAAAATTGATTGATGTTTTGATAATAAAAAAAACTTTGGGTAAAACGCTTTGACATACCTAAACTTTTGGATAATTTTACTTTCACTTCTAACTTTTATTTTAGTAAGGTCTTTTTGGATATACACCACTATAAATTTCTTTAAAACCTTCTCCCCTCTCCCGATGTGTGTGTTAAAAATATTTAATATTCTAAAAAAAAAAAAATTTATTTTAGTACATTTATTAGTACATAAATTTTGGTCATATGATAAATAGAACTCTTAACCTTTATTTCAACCTCTTTCTAAAATAAAAAAAAATAAAAAAAAAAACCATTTATTTCAACCAATTTATTGCTTTAACAAATAAACCTCACTACCGCGCACCCTTGGTGCGGTGGTCACTCCACAAGTATAAGTGCTTATGGGGTGTGGGGGGCAAAGGCTAGGGTTTAAGTATCTAGGAGGGAGTTTCATGCATATATACACATATATTAGGCTAGAGTAGAAATTTTATCTTGTATAAAAAGTAAATAAATAAACCTCTCTAAACTTTTAAGTTGCATAGGTCATTGACCCATGGTGGTGCATCTGACATTCGATGATCACATTTTTTACATGAACTAGTCGTAGACCTACGCTGCATGGGAATAGATAATTATATTTTAGTTATGGTATAATATATAATTTTTTTTCTAAATTTTGTGGAAAATAATTTGTTCTCCCAAAAACTTAAAAAATTTCTAAAATTATTTTTCATTTATTTATCTCAAAAAATATATCATCATTTTATTATTTGGATTTATTTGATTGATATTATTCGTTTTTTAGGCGGTCCATATTTTGATAAATTATATTATCGTGCATTATATTTTCCTAATTTTTTTTTCCTGTACAACTAAACCATTTGAATTTCAAATATATTATTTAAAATTTTCATTCTTTTAAAAAGAGATTATTATATTTATAATTTTTCTTATCGTAGGAGTAGCTTCGAACTATTGATTGAATTTTGTTTACTAATATATATATATGAGATTGGAAATGCATATTTCTTAGATATTCCTAAGTGACTATACCATATTATAAATTTAACATTTAAAATAATGTGTAGGAAAAAATTAGACTTTATGTCTAAAATTGAACACGTCACCTATCGAAATGAAAGAAAATAATCAATATAACATAAAGAGAACATGATCTTTTTTTTGGATTACATACACTTTTATTTATTAAGATTTTATTGCCTTGAACTAGATCTCCATATCGCATTTTTGTTATTACGCTCCTGTTGAGCCTTCTCATTTGTCACATCATTGGCCACATCATTATTTTTTTTAGTATTTATTTTTTACTTTTAATTTTTTGAAAATATTAAATATATAAATATATTGGCTTTACAAATTCATCTTAGATAGTTTTGACTTTACATATTCATTTACTTTAATTTTGTTTCTCAAAAAAAAAAAAAAAAATTTACTTTAATTTTGATGTTATAACTAAATAATAAATCAATGAAAAAAAAAAATATATTGTCTATACATATTCATCTTGGGCGGTTTAATTTAATAGTTGATAGACACATTCAAATATATAGCCAATATTGTGTTTTGATATAAATTCAAAATCTCACTTCCAAAATAACTAAGTATTATGTCAAAAAAAAAAAAAAAAAAATCAAACAAAAGCTAAAAGAGGGAGAGAGAAGACTTGTGACGGAAAATTTAAAAGATCAAACACACTACCAAATCATATTAACCCAAAATAATATTATATAAAAAAAAAATACAATGATTCATCAACCTAAAGTAAAGTTGCAAAAAATAATATATATATATATATTTATATTTATATAAAGAGAGAGAGTAATCACCTTTTTCCGGAGAGAATTAGAAAATAAAATGAGAAAAAGAGCATCAAATAAAAAATATAGTAATAAGTCAAACACCAAATTATCCAAGCCATGATATATAATAGAATAATATTATATTATTGTAAACTATATTTATATGCAATAAAATAACATTAAACAATTATAGAAAAGAAAAAAAGATAATAACTTAAAAACACAAAACCAAATTGCAACTCAAAGTAAAATTCTAAAGAACATATAAATACATCAATCTAAAGTAGAGATACAACAAATTAAAAATTCACACAAAAATAAAACATGAGAGAGAGAGAGAGAGTAATAACATTTTTCATGTGAGAAAATATGTTTAGAATAGGATAGAGAATGTCATATTTATAGTAATAGAATAGGGATAAGAAGAGTCAAAATAAAAGGAAGAGGAAGAGATCGATCAAGAGTGACATTAAGGTTAAGAGTAGTTGAGAGATGAAGCGGTAAAAGAGAAGTTATGGTTGGAAGTAGTGGAGAGAAATGAGAAATAGGTAGATGATGTGGCCACTAATGTGGCTCAACAAGAGCGTAGCAACAATAAATACTACGTTTCAGCTTTTAGATATATATAAATAAGTCAAACACCAAATTATCCAAGCCGTGATATATAAGAGAATAACATTATATTCTTGTAAACTATATTTATATGCAATAAAATAACATTAAAAATTATAGAAAAGAAAAAAAAAAAAAGACAATAACTTAAAAACACAAAACCAAATTGCAACCCAAAATAAAATTCTAAGGATCTAAAGTAGAGTCAAAAAATAAAAAATTCACACAAAAATAAAACATGAGAGAGAGAGAGAGAGAGAGAGAGAGAGAGAGAGAGTAATAACCTTTTTCATGTGAGAAAATATGTATGGAATGAGATAGAGAATGTCATATTTATAGTAATAGAATAGGGATAAGAAGAGTCAAAATAAAAGGAAGAGGAAGAGATAGATCAAGAGTGATATTAATGTTAAGAGTAGTGGAGAAATGAAAAGGTAAAAGAGAAGTTATGGTTGGAAGTAGTGGAGAAATGAAAATAGGTAGATGAGATGTGGTCGCTAATGGGCTCAACAAGAGCGTAGCAATAATAAATACTACGCTTCAACTTTTATATATATATATATATATATATATATATATATATATATATATATATATATATATTTATAGATTACATGGCTTGACCTACGTCCATGAGATAAAATACTATATTTTCACTATATTGAATCATACTATAAATCAAGGTTAATTGACTTATAATACAAGTAGGATTCTTTGCATGCACACTAGGGATTAGACTTTGGCCTTGATTATGATTGGGTTTTGATACCTTTAACATCCGAGTTTAGAGCATTAGTGCTGTAGTACATGTCAAATGAAAGCCTTAAAAACCAGTTATACTCTCAAAACTACTGCTTGAATCTTGTTCAAAGAGTAAGCATTATGGCTAATCTTACATCAACCTTGAAATATCTCTACAATGGTCACCAGAATCCATGGTAAATTGTGATTTGAAGCCTGCAAATATCCTTTTGGATGAGGACCTAGTTGCATATATGGATGGCTTTGGCATTGCAAAGATTTTAGTAAAAAACAAGGACGCAACACAATCCAAAACCTTTGGTACAGTTGCCTACATCACACCGGGTACATGAATTCACCTACGTGTTATATCTCAAGTTCTCCAATTAAATTTAAACACATAACTGAATTTAATTTAATTTAAAATTGATATTGGAGGAGATATTTAAATCCTAGATGTCTTCGTGAAAAACACCAGGAGGTGTCAACCAGTTGAGTTACAAAGTTGTTAGGGAAAAAAAAAAAAAAAAAAAACTTGTTTTAAGGCCATTTGTTTTATGAGTCATGCATGCTTGTCAAATACGAATTAATTCAATAGGATCAAAATAGTTTTGAGTTCCAGACTCCCAATTTCGGATTCGTTAATGCAACCATATGGTACTGATTTGGCTTGCCTACCCACTATAAAAAGTAATATTGCTCTTGTCATGCACTAAAGCCTCATAGTCACTCGCAATAACAAAGCTAAAAGGTAATATATCTGTTTCGAAGAAGTGTCAATTTAATTTTGTTACCTTGGCCACCACTTCTTTGATATCGGGTCTTTTATTTGGTAATTCTTTAGAGCACCTCAAGTTTAATTCTAATATAGATGAAAGAATAGTTTCTATGGCTATCACCTCAAGCATAATTGATCTCCAACAAATAATCAAACCCAAAAAAATTTGAACCCAACATACACCATAATACCCAAAAAACCCACAGTTGCAAACCCAAAAAATGCACAAAATCATTCAAACCAACCCTGCGTAATTCAGAAAATTTCGCTGAATTTCTGGGCATTTATAAAAAGTTTTCCAAAAAATAAAAAACCCATAAACTTTGAACTCAACAAATCTATGAATTTTGATGAACAAACCCAGCAAATTCAAGCTCATTTCCTTTAGCAAATATAAAACCCATAGAATTAAGAAAATTACATACAAATCCTATTAAGGTACAATCAAATCACCAAACTAAATCAAGTGGAGCAGAAAATAAGTTTGACATAGCGATTTGATCATGATAAGAAAAACTCTCACAGACGAAACCCAATTGGGTAAATTTTAGGTCACCACTCCTAAAGAATCCACTAAGAAGAATAGAGGTTACAACTTACAAGTACAAGGAATCTTATCCAATTTCGAAGTAGATATCTATAGTAGAACCTACTAATCTATAAGGAAGCTTAGCTTCAATCCTCAATTGGACTTCTTCTTACAACAAACTTCTCCTTTGCACGAATCTTTTATCTGTGACTAACACCACGACAACTATTTTGATTACTGTAGCTTTGCAATGTTCTTCAAATCACATTTTGATGAACCGGTTACAGCTTGGTACAAAACCTTTGATGCACAAACATTGTAGCAACTCCTGTTATGCGTGTGTCTCTCTTTCTCTGTGATCATGGCTATAAAATATGTCTCTTTTATGTTTTGGGACTCTAGTGCAAGAATCCCAAAAAGGCTAAGTCATCATAGGCTGAAACATAAAATTACTATTCAGTCTTCCCAAAGAGGTGTTGAGTTAGGTATCAAGATTCATTTATTCTTAATAGATCGACAGATATCAACACTTGCAGTTTCAACTTTTCTTGAGCAGTTTCTTGAGAAGTAATGTGTCTTCAATTTATACCACTCATGGGCAGCGCTAGATGTATTTTAGGGGGTTCAAATGAACAGCCTGATTTTTTATTAAGAAAATATTTCATATATATATAATATTTTTTTACCGGTTTAATCTATCATTAAAAATATTTTTACACACCTTGGCTTAAATCTTACACACCCTGATCACATATTAACTTTACTATTTTTTTTTTTCCTCAAATCACTAACTTTATAACAAAAAATTATTATAACATGATAACAATACACATACATGTATCAAACCCTCTGTATTTCTTGATTATTAAATTATATTAAGTTATATTATATTTACACTATACATGCACATATTCACACACATCACAATTCACACAAATTACTTTATAACAAAATAATAATAATAATGCACATATTAGACACATACACACAACTAACAAACACTCACTCTTTACTCCTAGAATCAGAGATATCGAGATAGTCAAATAGAGAAGAGAGATAAGATGAGATTCATGAGAGAGTTTCAAGTATTTGATTAGTTAAGCAGACACTTAATGTATTATTGATGTATGGATGTGTGTGGTTGTGTTAGTCAATAATTTGTACAGTGCAAGTGGGATGAGTTTTGCCATTTAGTTTAAAATATTTTTATAAAAACAATGACAAATAGATAGTGACAATTGTATAAAAATAAAAATGTTATACAAACTCAATAAAATAAAATGGTCATATCTACCCACATTGACAATAGATAATAATTGTACGAGATATGATCCCAGGCCTATTAGGCCTTGGGCCTTGGCCCGAACACTCTCTAGGAACATCACTGAGCCCAAGTCTCATGGTAAGTCCATTTCATTTTGCATGCATGATAGACAAGCCCATACTGGTCAATCATGACTTGATCAGGGATACATTTACTAGGAACAGCCCATGCCCTTGGCAGCTCAGTATTGCCTTGGGGAGTATCATTGCCGAGCAATCTTTTGGAGGCTGGAATCAGTTCCAATGCCATTACCATTGTTTCCAATGAAGCATATTCCATGACAGGAATAATTAAATCGCACCCCACCCACACGAGTGAGACTAGAACACAATCATGAACACCCCACCAACCTCAAGCTATAACTAGTAGGGGTGAGTAGAGAGAGGGGGTTGGCAATTCTGAGGAAAAAATAGAGAGTGAAAGAGAGAGTAAGTATCACCAAAATAGAGAGGAACTTAAAAAGGGAAGAAGAGAAATTCGTGAGGACTGAGGGGTGTCACTGAGACACTTGGTAAGGAGCTACCCTTAGTGGGAAACACTAAACCCACTATACAAATAAATTGTGAGCCCAATCCTAAGCCTCGTCCATTAAGGAAGTTTTGGCTATGCACAATAATGATTGATAATGAATTCTCATGTAATGATTTCAAAATATGAAAACTCATAGAAGGATATATTGTAACATTTTATGTATTTGCGATTTTTTTTTTTTTTTTTTTTTTTTTGTCGATAACTAAATATATTTAAGTTTTCTCTTTATTTAATTTTGTTTAATATCAATTTCTAAATGACCCCCCTAAAAAAAATTTCTAAAGCCGCCATTGATACCACTTGTAAATAAAATTGTAACACACTTAAACTTGGACTAAATTACACAAAAAGTGTGTTTTGATCTTGGATATGCCCATACATATATACATAGTAGCAAATGGACATATCAAGAATTGTTTGTAGCGAAGTTGTTTTTTCCCCCTTTAAAAAAAAAGAAAAAGAAAAAGAAACCAATATACATATATACATCAAAAGCTAGATCATGGATGGACAACGTAAACATGTTTCAACAACAAATTTCACAATTTTTCCCTTATATTATGATTAATACAATATTACTTTCATATGGAACCACTACTAACATTACTTTTACTATGCATTAATAACAACTCGTCATTTCAACAAATGTGAAATTCATTAAGTATATATACTTATTGGACACCATTTTTTTTAAACTTGTGTGTGTGCGAAGAGGGGGGGGGGGGGGGGGGGGGGAGGTAAAGAGACATGCTAGAGATATTACAAATTTTAATAAATAATTCTTACAAAATGTGTTACCAATCACAAAAATATTTCAAACACTTATCTATAATTGTAAGTAGCTTATAGAATCAACATAGACTAAACCAAAGTCATAGAACTGAGAGAGAGAGAGAGAGAGAGAGAGAGAGAGAGAGAGAGAGAGAACAAGATAGCAAGTTTTAACAACGTAGCTACGTGCATGCATTCACACACGAAACTTGAGCAATAACACAAACATCAGATACCCATAGTTTTATTTCCAAGAAGTGCCAATTTGATTTTGTTAACCTTGGCCACCACGTCTTTGATGTCGGGTCTTGCATCTGGTAATTCTTCAGAGCACCTCAAGCCTAATTCTAAGATAGATGAGAGAATAGTTTGTGTGGCAATCACATCTCTTCCATCTTCTCTCCTAAGTAAACCATGGTCCACGACTTCCATTTTGTCAAGAAGTGATGCAATCCATTGCCTCATACCTAACTCTCCAATAAACATTTCATCAGTAGGTTTCTTTCTTGTGACCATCTCCAACAATATTATCCCATAGCTATAAATGTCTCCTTTGGTAGACACTCTCCCTTCAAAACCATACTCTGCCACACTCATATTTGTCAAGAAGTCATTAAGTTAGTGATCCATATGCTTGTTAAAAAAAAAAAGCATTTCACAAATATAAGCTTTCAATATGGATTTGGTTTAGATTGCACCTAATGTAACTTTAATAATATTACACCACTCAAATTTTTTTAATAAATACGTATTTTGACAAATCTACATGAGATTACATATTGATAAATCTTCCTTACCATAAGATTTTGAAACCCTCTATGCTTGCAAATTATAATTCTTGATGTGTCCATTTGCTACTATGCTTATTACTGTTTACCTTTGTTATTGGAAGTAATTTTTGGGTACATAAGCTTTAGCTATCTAGTTGAGTGTTGTCCCTAAGTGTGCAGGGTTGACACGTAGTTCCTATAGATGGCGTACAAGAGACACATGGATGACGCACTAGTAATGTTACAAGGGTATTGTGGGACAATTGTTACAAGCATTTTCTATTAGGAGTATTAGTTGATAGGTTTTATTTTTGAATAATTATCTTATGTTTTGTATTTTCAAAACAGAGCATTAGTTTAGGATAGGTGTTATCTTATCTCTTTAGATTAAGTTTATCTCTATCTCATTGTTATGATGGAATTTCTATCATGTAAAGGTCCTATTTAAGACCCAGAAATATTAATAGAACGTAAGCAGAAATTTAATTAGCAGTAATGCTATTTGGAAGGTTTGGTTTTTCCTCAAACTAAAACCATTTTAATTGCTTTTACTAAGATAGTTACATCCCTTCACCATAGCTCCTCGTGGTAAACGTGGTGCTAGTCGAGGTTGAGGTGGTCGTGGGGACTTGGGTCGTAATAGGTAAAGGCTAAACTATACCTCATTTTACACATACCCTTCTAAACTATTACCTGTGCAACACTTGTCCTCCTAAATTATGCGTCCTCCTAAATTATGTGAGTGTACATTTACTGCTCTAAATTGTTACCCATGTAACTCTTTGCACCCCATCCCATTGGTAATAGTTTAGAGAAGTAAGTATGCATTCTCATAGTTTAGAGAGCAAGTGTAAAAGGGGGTATAGTTTAGTAAGGTAAGTGTAAAATGAGATATAGTTTAGGGGGGTAAAGTGTAATTCCCAATAAAGCAAATAAAAGTGAGACTCTTTGATTATTCTCTATGTTTCACCTAAAGTTTGTTCATAAATCAAATTGCTAGCCATTGAACAAAGAGTGTGGAGAGAAAAAGCTCAGTTTAGACTTTAGAGAGAGAAAATTTTGCATAGAGTGAGAAAGTGAAAATAAATTTTCTATGCCAAAAAATTGAAGTTGGTTACTTAGATGAAAAACAAGTTTTATCAACGGTTTCCTTTTTTCTCTACTTTGTTACTATTAAAAATAACAAAGATGGACAAAAACTTTTATTTTTTTTGAGAAACAGATAACTTTGTATTGAAACGGTTTCATAAGTTTGTGATTTTAATTGATAAAATTATAAACCTGAGACTTAATTTGATACATTGTATAAACTCTATTTTATATGTATATATATATATATATATATATATATATATAATTTCCATATTAATGGCTATAAAGCAAGCCAAACCTATACCATAGGGTTGCATTAACAATAAAATTACCAAGATATTTTTTGAGTAATGTTAGAGATAAAAATTATTTTACAAAAAATTTTACAAGCTGCTGATGTGGTGAGTGGTTATTGGTAAATGAAAAAGTGATATTAGTGGTAGGCCTAGATGAAAACTAGTAAGAAGTTGATCACATCAACAGTTTGTAAAAATGTTGTAAAATAGTTTGTATATATAGCATTACTAATATTTTTTTGGAAAAAATGCTCATACACCCCCTAAACTTTAAACCAATGACCATTACACCCTTAAACTTTTATTTTGGCCAATTTTCTCTTTGATCTATACACATGTGCCAAATCACCCCTGCGGTTAAAATTCTGACAGGATATTCATATGTATGACAAAATATGCACGTGAGACACATGATGTTTAAAAAACTAAATCTGAAATCTAATCCAAGTGGAAGGAGAGCGAGAAAAGTTTTTGAGAGAGATGATCAGTCAGAACCACTGTGGCGTCCTTCCCTCTGGTCATCTTGCTGTTCATGTCCCACAGTGCTGTTCAATCATGTTTTTGGATCCACACCTTACACCCAAAAAAAACAAGTCTAGAATCTTTCTAAATCCAGTTAGTTTCAATTTAAGAAGGATATGATGGATCTAGATATAGAGGATTATGCCTATGAAGATCCTTAGACTTTGATCCCCAAGAAACCCAAACAAAAAGAGATTTAAAAAAAAAAAAATTATTTATTTAGTTTTTGATTGAAGGAATTTATATTTAATTGTTTTTTTTTACACACACAAAAAAAAAAAAAAAAAAAAAAAAAAAATCTGGGTTTTGAGATGAATTCGGTGGAATTTAATTATGTGTGTTGTTGGAATCTAGAATTGGATTGGTGTGTTTTGGTTGTTTTCTTTGTTGGGTTGGTAAAGATTATTAATATATATGGGGGACTTTGCTAATCGCTATTGGGGTTGGATTTTGGTAGTTGTTGATTATAGCTCCCAAGGCATTCATCCACATAATGCTTGAAAGGTAAACCATCAGTGAAGTCTGACATTCCAACCTTGTAAATCAAACTTCATTGTATGAAAATAGACTCCTGAAACTAACACATCTTGGAAAATCTTTGCAATGCAAATATCAGTAACATGGTGGCTATCGAACAAGAGATCCATACATATATATATATATATATATGCGGTTGAACAGTGCGGCGGGACCATGGACAGATGTGGTGATTTAGCACGTGTATAGTTTAAGGAGTAAATTAGCTAAAATAAAAGTTTAGGAGGTATAATGCCACTAGTTTAAAGTTCAGGGGGGTGTGTAGACATTTTTCTCCTTTTTTTTTTTTTTTTTTTTTTTAATTATAAATTTTTATACAAAATAGAAAGTCTACTATAGCCTAATCTAAGTTTATATGTGTGTAAAGCTCCCTTTTGGAAACTTGAACCCTGGTTCTTGCTCCCCACACTCCACTAGTACTTATACTTGTGGAGTGACCACCGCGTTAAGGGTGCGCAATGGTAACATTACCAATATTGAAAATCCTATTGAATTAATTCGCATTAAGTGAGCATGACTCATAAAATAAACGGCCTTGAGGCTGTTTTCCTTTTTAAATAATTTGGTAGAATAATTAATGTTCAGTACTGAGTGCATAAGAGAAACAAACTGTTAATTAATTAGGTATCCATAGAACCAAGCGAATCACAACCGATGAAAGCACTGCAATGCACATTGTTATTCCTAAAACTAGCCAATTTGAATGCCATTCACGAAATTAGCCAAATAGTTAAATAAACATAGGTGAATTTATGCATACCTGGTGCAATGTAGCCAATTGTACCAATGGTTTTGGTTTGGGTTGTGTCCTTGTTTTCAACTAAAATCTTTGCAATCCCAAAGTCACCAACATGTGCAACCATGTCCTCGTCCAGAAGGATATTAGAAGGCTTCAAATCACAATGCACCACTGATTCTAATTGACCATTGTGGAGATAATCCAAAGCTGATGCAACATCAACCATAATGCTTACTCTTTGAATGAGATTCAAGCAGTAGTTGTGAGAGTATAACCGATTTTCGAGGCTACCATTTGACATGTACTGTAGCACCAAAGCTTTAAACTCGGGGTTGGAGCATGTACTAATGACTTTAACTAGATTCCTGTGTCGGATTGCCCTTAACACCTTGCATTCAGCATCAAAACTTTTGAAAGCACCCTCTAATTCCAGGTTTAGAACTTTGACAGCAACCATGGTGCCATCAGACAATATCCCTTTGTACACAGAACCAAAACCTCCAATTCCAAGCAAGTTGCTTTCACAGAAGTTGTTTGTCCCACGACAAAGCTCTTGATATGATATCATTCTATGACCAACAGGCAAAGTGATAGGTAAAGCTGGAATCTGGATTTTACATTGTGGATCTCTTCTCAGCATAATGACTAGTGCCGCAAATACAATAATGGATGCAATGGCTGGAGCAATATATTTAAGAAAAATTTGTTTCACCCTTGATCCTTGAGAACTCGAACTTGTGCAAGGTCGAACTCCAAAAATTGACTTCCCACAAAGTTCTTCATTACCTAAAAATGATTCTGCCTTGAAGTTTGCAAAAGGTCCACCAGATGGAATTTCTCCTGATAGCTTATTGAATGACAAATTTAAATACTTGAGATATGAAAGTGCCTCAAGAGACTTAGGAACTGCACCAGAGAGATTATTGTTTGAAAGGTCCAACTGATCCAATCCTTTCAATTGTCCAAAAGATTGTGGAATGTCTCCTTGAAATGAGTTCGTTGACAAATCAAGATAACCTAAACTTTCAAAAGTACCAATTATACTTGGAATATTTCCAGTAATTTGGTTATGAGATAAATCCACATGCTCAATAGCAGCTAATCTTGTCATGTTTTGAGACAAAGATCCACCTAGGAAATTTGATGATAAATCCAAGAATAGCACATTTTCAAGGCTCCACAAATTCAATGGGATTGATGAAGTCAATTTGTTATGACTCAGGTTAAATCTTTGCAAAAGAGTAAGGTTTCCAATGCAATTTGGGATGGGTCCAGATAATTTGTTATTTGAGAGAAGCAATTCTCCCAATTTC
Organism: Quercus tomentella; assembly: GCA_028535165.1. Lineage (NCBI taxonomy): Eukaryota > Viridiplantae > Streptophyta > Magnoliopsida > Fagales > Fagaceae > Quercus > Quercus tomentella. The sequence goes on from JAPQVY010000068.1 coordinate 49,798,940, forward strand.
CTTAACTGACAAAGCTCTTCTGGAATTTTTCCTCCAATATTGTTTTCTCTAAGATGCAATCTTTGCAACCCCTCCATTTCCCCAAATGCCGATGGTATATTTCCAACCAAATTGTTATAGCTTAAATCAAGAAAGGCCAAGTTTTTCAAAGAACTAATTTCCATTGGAATTCGACCATTTATTTGGCCTTCACCGGCATAAATGCTTTTAAGTGAAGCTGAGAAATTTCCAATGGCTTTCGGAATGGTAATATTCAAGGGATTAGTGGATATAGCTAGTTCCTTTAGAAATCTGCAACTAGTTAAAGATGTAAGGAAATTATGCTCTTGATGTACAGGCTCTTCTGTTAGCTGATTGACACTCAGACCAAGTGTTCTGAGATACTTTAAGTTTCCAAGACTTTTGGGAATAGGTCCAGAAAGTAAGTTTTCAGGAAAATCTACTTGGATGAGGTTGGAACAATTTGAAAGATATGATGGGATATGACCACTGATTTGGTTGCCACCAAGGAGAAGATTTTCAAGATTAGAGCATGAGATCCTAGTATCTAATGGAAGATTTCCAGACAAGGAATTCATGGCGAAGGAGAGCATTTTTAGAGACGTACTGTTGAAAATAATCTGGGGTATTGTCCCTGTGAGATAATTCTGCTCAAAATTCAAGCTAATTAGATTTTGGAGACGCCATAAATCACTTGGAATGCTACCATTAATGTAGTTTTCTTCAATGGAAAAATGTTGTAACATCGACAAGTTGCTAATGATAGGAGGAATATTTCCAGTTAAATTGTTACCTCCAAGATATAGCAGTTCAAGCTTTTCTAAACTCCCAAAACCTTTTGGAATACTTCCATCAAATTTATTGTATGACAGACGCAAGGTTAAAAGCTCTCTACAGTGATTAAACTGTGAGGAGAGCATACCACTGAATTCATTATAGGAAATATGGAGTCCTTGAAGATTAGGACAATGGGTGCAAACATCCATTGGAAGCGTTCCTGAGAAGTGATTATATTTAATAGCAAAAGTAGTTAGAAAAGAGGAGTTAAAGATGACAAGAGGAAATGGACCAGTGAGGCTATTAGATTCCAAACTCAAGTACTCCAATGACGACATATTGCTAAAGGACGATGGAATTGTACCCATAAGATTGTTACTACTAAGATCCAATATGCGAAGCTTTGGTAACATGCCCAAATCTTTAGGTATGCTACCATTTAACTTGTTCCCTAAAAGAGATAAATTTACAAGCTTTTGGCAATACTGTATGGTTGGAGGGATACTACCTTCCAAAAGGTTGTTTGACAAGACAAGTTCCCTCAAGCGGTGTAGGCGGCTGATCTCATGCGGCAGAAAACCATTGAAGCTGTTGTTAGAAAGATCAAGTGAGACTAAGAAGGAGAGGTTGGCAACATGAGGAGAAATGGTGCCATGGAGACCCACGTAGGAAAGGTCCAAGGCTGTAACTCTTTGTCTGCGTTGGCTGCAAGAGACCCCAAACCACTTACAGAAATTTGTTGTTGTGGACCAGTTACCACCAGCGAAGACTGTAACGTTTGGGCCAAAAGTGATTTGAGATTTGAAGGCAATGAGAGCTGATTGATCGGTTAGGTTGTTGGAAGAATGGGACAAGTGAGGTATGCATGGCTGCACTAACAGAAAAGCCAAGAGCAGAAGGAGAGGACTGGATGACATATCAATTAGCATGATGAGTGTGCAAGAGAGATAGAGGGATTAGAGAAGGCTCGAGTGTAATTTATGGCAGTGCCCATTCATGTTGGTGGGTGGTGTTTATATAGAATGTGGCAGGGGTTCGACCATATGTGTTGAACAAGACTCTAGACTAACGGCATGTCACATGTGGTAGATGCAGAAGCCTTGAAGGCCAGGGGGCATAAAATATTAGTACTTATTAGTCTATTATCTTTCGGTTCCTGACCCAAATTAATTAAATGGAAGATGTTAACCCTTACCTACTACAAACTAATGCCCAAGGCACATGCTTAGAAATTGAAAAAATGTAGGAACGGAAAAGCTTATTGTGTGAAAGCATGATATTTAGTCATGTGACACCCCCTTGTCCATTCAAACTTGTACTTGTGGAATAACTATTACATGAAGGGTGCACAATAATTTCCATTTAATACTTTAATTAGAGTCAAAGTGTCACTCTTCTTTGAAAGAGGACTAAGTACTATTTATTTTACCTTCCACTCAAGCAAAGTTTTTAATGAATTATTAATTTTTAGTTAAAAATTTAAATGGTGTGTCTTTCATTGTTTAGCATGTTTTTGGGGTGTAGGGTTTTTGTTTTTAAATACGTGTCTACTTTTAAGTTGGGTATTTATCCTACGTGGCCTAACAATCTCTCAATTTTTGTTGTTATATATAGTATTATATTTCATAGCCCAAAAAAATAAAAATAAAAAGCCAAAGTAAATATTGGTATTTTGTGCAATAAATGGCTGGGCAACCTTTAAAGTATTTAAATTAATGTATTGGGTGATATCTTCAAAATAAAAGGTATTCAGTATTTAGTAATGTCAAAAGTGTTGTAACTCAACTAACTGATAATATAAATGCAAAGTATTTAAACTAAAAGCTTAATTACTTGGCATCTCTTGGTATGTCTATAACATCTAGAGTTCAAATCTTCCCTTCTTGCTGAAAATATTGAATTATAAAATTAAAAAAATAAAATAAAATAAAGGTATTTTGTAAGAGTTTAAGGTTTCGCCATACGGTACATTACTTGTGAAGGAATTAGAATATTTCTACTTCGCAAAATTTGTAATAATTTGTTTAATTATTTTACTATTCCTTTCTATTCAGTAAAAATTTATAGTGTTTTCTTTTGTAACAAAATATTAATTTATTTTCAAGTTTTTAATGAGATACATGCATTCTTTTTTACGTATTACTTTTTTATAGGCAGTACTACACCAATTATTAATATTACAAAGGGAATTTATATGGTTCTTTTTTTTTTTCTTCTTTTTTAGCTCACAATAGGTTGGGATGATGATTTAAATTTGAGTTCTTTCAAAATGTGTCACTGAGAAACAAGGGTCTTGGTAATTTTTTATTTTTATTTTTATTGAAACGATAGTGTATTAGAGAAAAACCTAAGATTCAGAATTTACAATGGATTGGATAATAGGTGGACTGTGGACACTCTTTAATCCACTTTTGAGTGCCCCCTATTCCAACAGAAGCAGCCGCTAACATCCCGGCAGCCATATTACAAGATTTGCTAATTACATTAAAAGAAATATGGTAAAAGTAATTACAAAAATCACGGATATCTTCCACAATAGTGCCAAAATCTGTTAAGGTTGGACTTGTAGATACTACTTCATGAAACAGTAGCTTATCCTCACCCTCAACAATTAATCTATAACATCCCAGATCCCATTGGGAGCACCATATTAAAAAACAACATATTAGGAGTGTGACTTCCTGCTCAAGACCTTAGGTCATGGCATAGGGACCCTACTTAGAGAAAGGCCCCAAATGTGGGGCCACATAAGCAATTAAAGATTTGGACTAAGTAAAAGGAAAACAAAATGTAACAGTTGGGCTGGGCCATTCTTTTTTTGACCATGAAACATCACTATAGCCCCCTGTTAAGGTGCCTCCGCCCTTCACGCAACATGACTAGAGAAATAAATGGCCCCAATTGAAACGGAGAAAATAGAGGGGTATCAGTGTTATGTCCACAATATTTTTACAATAAATCATAGGTGAAAAGCTGTTATTGGTTCTAATTTGAATACATGACTCAAATCACTTTTTTGCCCATAGTAACAACCAATAACAACTTGCCTTATAAGATTTGTTGGGAAAATATTATATACATGACATTTTTTTTCTTAAAGTTCAGAGCCATGGAGCACAATTTTTCTAGACCGCCGTGGGCATGTAGTCCATAGTCTCTGTAGCAAATTTTTTCTATCAGTTTTTTTGCGGTAAAGAAAATTAAATTGACAAGAAGGAACAATAAGTCCAAGGACACAAATTTCACACCAAATTTAATGTCCAACTATTGTGTTAAGTTATGATTGGTGCATAATAAGTTATGTGTAAGTGGTAAACCACGTAAAAATGACATTACTCCAATTATAACTTATAAGTTTTTTTTGACAAAAATGATAGAAAATATAACTTATAAGTTGACAACTCAGCGTGATGTGAAAGTGGGAGGTGTGAATTGAAGAAGGAAAGGTACTCACTACCTGTGAAAGCAAGAGCTTCTTGGGAGCGACCTGAATTATATGTTTATCAAGTGTTTCCTCATAATTCATATACCCTTTTTCCGGCTTTATTTTTTCCTACAAAAGAAAGCAACCTTTTTTTCTTTTTCTCCCTCCAAAAATCTTCGGTATTTGTTTCACCGCATTTAAATTTTAAAGCTCCTGTGGCAAAAGTTGTTTATAAAACTGAAAAAGTGAAAAACTATAAAAGTTATTTTAAAATTAGGATATACTAGTCGCTAACCCGTGCGATGCACGAGATTGTTTTAGAGAAAATTATATATATTTACTTTCTCAAATTAATAATCACTTGGAAAGAATAAGATTTCATCTTCTACATACTATGGTTCAAAGCGTACTATGAAAGTATTATTATATTTGAAATGAAACTTAACAATTATATATCAATTATTGCAAAAAATTAGATTAATTGAATGATATATATATGAATGCTTACTTTATGATAGAACACAAACCTTGATAGGCAAATATATCATTTAACTATTTTTTTATTCATTATTTTACTAATTAAAAAAAATATATTCATTTTCCTCTATAATCTAGAACGTAGATGATACTCATAATTTACATGAGCACAAAAAAGTTAAAATATAAGAGCTTAAGGGAAAAAAAGTATTAAGAGAATACAATTTGTCACAAAAATATAAAGGAAGAAACTCATAATAAACCCTAGGGATAATAATTTAATGATTTAACTAATTTCATCCAAATAAGTTATAAACACCCCCACTTTTGCAAACTAAAGAAACTGTTATTCAGGTAATTGGTAGTAATTAAATAGAGATACAACAGCTACCAAAATGGCTTTTACTACAATATCTAAAAATTCTCAAGGAAATAAAGGCATGGGCTGCACCATTGCTTCTTTGTTGGCCCCTTGAAAGATATTATGCTATTTTCTCTTACTATTACAATAAACAATGGAATGGTTTGTTTTTATACATGATGGCGGAACATAATTCTTAATGTACAACTCCTAATCTACACTTGAAAATATGTCTTTATACTTATTCTTTATACATATCTTATTCGTTCTTGATATGACATGTTTTACTTCATACATTATAGGTCTGAAATAGGTTTAGATATTCTAACTCAAGTTTAAATACTATTGAAGATTTACTATAGCATAGTTATACGAACACAAATTTTATGGTCACATGACATAATGATTTTGACTTGAGGTTAAGGAATTTTACTCTTTAAGTCTTTTGTTTAATAATTACATAACTAATTAGAAAAGAAACATTGAAAATAAATACATAAATTTGGTGTACCGTAGTTGAAGTTAAAAATAAAATACATAAATTAAAAATAAATAAAATACTTATTAAAAGAAAGTTCACGTGAGTGGGTGTTAGAGACGCAAATCAATAAAAGAAATATAAAATTATTTTATTCAAATAAATTAATAATAAAGGTGCTGAAGTTGGAACTTGGAATTTATTAGTAGTAAAAGTTGGGTAAAGCTGTCAAGCACATAAACAGGAAGGACAAAACAAAAGAAACTGAAAAGCCAAACTAAAACAAACAAAAGCCAAGAAAGAGGTTCTGGGTTATTTAACGAAGAAGATGAAGAGGTGGGAGGAGAAGGAGATCAGCGAAATGGGACTCTGGCAATGTGGCGGTGATTTTCTGGCGGCGGCAGCAACATAGTGAGAGACCGTAAGTTAATATGTTACTGAAAGAGGGGAGAGAGATATTGGATCTGAAAATTTTTCTTTCTTTTTAAACTGAAAATCATGTTCCAGTCCGGTATGATTTTTCCGGCCGAAATGTGATATTTCGTCCGGTATAGCCGGAACAACTCAGTATAACCGGTATTTGAACCAAAATGAAACACAAGTGTTTTGGTACCGTTTTAAGCTCAGGTAAGGAAAATACCGGCCGGTACATCGACTCCATTGGGTGAGAGAGGTGATGGCTTTGGGACGTTTTTGGAACTTCATAGATGGTGAGAGTTGGGGATTTGGAGGTGGGGTTTACAATGAAACCACAAATTGCAAATGGATTTGTACCCATCAGATCTGTGTTTGGGTATGGGTTTGTAGCCATGAGGTCTATATTTGGGTTTGTCATGGGAGAGAGAAAAACTCAACACAGAGAGAGACAGGTTGTGCTTGAGGGAGAGAGAGAGGATCAAGGTGAAGTCGGTGATATTAGGCAACTAACGGGTGGAGGCTAATATTACAAAACTGTTTAACTGAAATTTTTGGATTAAAAATAGTTTTTTTTTTTTTTTTTTAATAATGCTGACGTGGAAAATTGTGGGAGCTTCAAAAACTTCGGTTTTATATATATATATATAGATTATATTTTTTTTTTGTCCCCCAAATATAGGGTTTATTTCATCTTGGTCTTGCAATTTTAATAAGTTCGAATTTTGTACCTCAAAATTTTAAAGTGTAAAAAATTAGACCCTTATCTATTTTTCCATTTATATGACTAAATGAATGTTGAGGCTGCCAATTTTACTAGGAAAAAAAAATTGTTGAGGTGTCCCATATTTAAGGGACCAAAATCAAATTGAACTCTTATTTTAAAGACAAAAAATTTCAAGCAAGAAATGTACAGAAAATAGACATACAGATTAAATTGTTTCTTTCTTGAAATTTAAACGACTGACTTAGAAAACCAAAATCAAACGGACTCCATATTTTAGGGAAGAAAACAAACGATTTACCCTTAAAACTAAACTCTAATATATGTTTACCTTACCTCGTATTCCCCTTAGTAACAAAAGTAAACTTCTCAATAGTGGCGACTCCAGGAATTTTGTTTAGGGGGGTCCTTAAAAAAATTTTAATAAAAAAAGAACTTAACTATATCGAGTTATTGACAAAAAATAAATAATAATACTTGAAGTTTTACAATTTTCTTCTACAAGTTTTCAAATGTTGAATTGTTATATGATAGTTCATTACGAGTATCTATTGCCAATGTAGGTAGCTATAAGCCTATGACCATTTTATTTTGTTAAGTTTATCTAACATTTTTATTTTTATGCAATTGTTATTATCTATTTGTTATTGTTTTTATAAAAATATTTTAAACAAAATGACTAAACTAAACTCATTAGCTTTGTATTAATTATTGACCCACACAACCACACTCATTCATGTATAAAATTATACACTATGTGTCTACTTAACCAATCAAATGCTTGGACAATTACTAACTTTACAATTTTTTTTTCTTGAATTTTACTAACTTTATAACAAGAAGTTATTATAATATGATAACAATACACATGCATGTAACAAACCATTTTTATTTCCTAATTATTAAATTATATTGTACACACAAACATTCACACACATTATAATTCACACAAATAACATTATAACAAAAAGTAATGCATGCAATCAATATTAGACACACTCACACATATAATATAAAGTTATAAAAAAGAGTGACACTTACAATTCGCAGATACTTACTTTATACTAAAGTTGGAAATACTTGCGGTTTCAAAAAAAAAAAAGTTGGAAATACTTGTAATAAGGGTGTGCAAAAATATTTTTAAGAATAAATTAAAGTATTAAACTAATATAAAACATATATTTTATATATGTAATTTTTTTTTTTTGGAAGTCAGGGGGTTCATTTGAACCCCCTGAATATAGTATAGCGTCGCCCTTGCTTCTCAAGTCTTACAATGAAGTCTGACAAGGAAAAAAAAAAAAAAAAATTTACACCAACCTTTTTAAAATTTTATGAAATGACGCCTTCACCCCCTTAAAGTTTGTATAAATGCAATAGTTATGCCCTCTCACATCATGGTTTTCTTAACATAATATTCCATTTAAAAAAATAATTCTTCGTAGTTTATAAGATCTCAAGGAAGAAGTGTCTTTCTATCCAAACTCCAAAGTTAAGGGCCCGTTTAGTAGAGAAGTTTGAGTAATGTTATTTGTAGTTTTTTGAAATACGTATGGGTGAAAAAGTGTGTGGAAATGTGTGTAATATTGTTTAAAAACTAAAAATGAATTATTTAACAACTCTTCCAAACACACTCTAAAATAGTGAAATATTTTGTTACATAAATTATAGTTTGAGAGCGTATGGGCTTATTTGTTGTACCACACAAATCTCAAGAGCGAAATGTCATTTGTTGAAAAGTTTAGGGTACCATATCATTTTGTAAAATCTCAAATAAAATCGGTGCTGCAATTAACCACCCAAAAAAAAAAAAAAAAAAACTTTTTTCTTTTTATGGGAAGACTGGAATTTTATTACAAAATCAAACTAAACGAGATACATCATGGATCAAAGCTTGCACTAAAAAGTAAGGATTTTCTTCCATCCAAGTACAGTAATCAATAATGCCTAAAGCATGTTTTGCTAATAAAAAATCTTTTATTTGAGAGTAGTATGGTTTTTTCCATTACTTTGTTTTGGGCAAAATAATTTTGTACATTACATTTTGGAGTAACATTCACAACATTTTCACAACAAATTCAATGTGCAAGCTATTATTGGTTCTAAAATAGGCTCATTATTGACATCACTTTTTTTCCCACCAATGACAATCTATCAGTCAGAATCTATTGTGAAATTGTTGTGAACGTATTATTTTTCTTACATTTTGAAATCAAAAATTAATTTTTCTACAACTACAATAAAATCTCACAATATTTCCACAACAATCTTTGGTGTCGACCCACCATAAGTCAAAGTAAAATTAATAAAAAAAATGATTATTTTTAGATCCACCATAAACTCAAAACAAGTTTGTTGTGAAAATGTTGTAAAATTTTAATTTGGGATAGGGAATTAAAATTAATGTTTTACCTATATAAAAATAATAATAAATAATCTTACATCTACAACATTTTCATAATAATTTCACAACAAATCTGAGGTAGCAAATTGTTGCTGGTTCTCATCAATTTGTACCAATTACAGAAGTTTGTTGTTGTGGACCAATTACCAGCCAAGTTAGTATTGTTGATCTTGGATTTGAAGGCAATGAGAGCCGATTGATCAGTAAAGTTGCTGGCAGATTGGGACAATTGAAGTACGCATGAATGCACTAACAGAAAAGCCAAGAGCAAGTGAATGCATGGCCTCTCTGTTGGCATCATGAGTTTGCACCAGAGAGACACAGAATACTTTTTGAACTCTGGAACTAAAATAGAATAGCCCTTTGCGTGGTCTTGTTTTGATTATTTTTCAGCTTTTCTAAAGAAAACCGTTTCATATATATATATATATATATATATATATATATATATTTATATAAACAATAATAATCAATTAAAAGGAGGAAAAGAAGTGAGATTGATTGCATTAACGGGCTTAAATCAATAAGTTTGAAGATACTTAAATCAAGGAATGAATGGGGCCAAGAAAATGGAGAAAACAGTTAGCTATCAATTCACACTAGACAAGACTTGTACCGTGCATGACAAGGAATTATGGACAAGTTTTTGTGAATTGGAGGTGATCATGTGATGACAAAGAAGAACAGCTATTTTTCTCAGTGCTAGACTAATTGAAGTAGTACGATTAAAGTCCATAGTTGGTGAACCTCTGTTTTTCTATAAGGATAATAGACCCACGTGGGAAGGAAATCAAGCCTATGATTCTATTAGAATATCATTTTTGACTTTATAGTAAAATCTATTTTTAGACTTTTTTTTTTCATAAAAGGTTTTTAAAAGCATTTCCTAAAGGAAAGAAAACCAATTCCGTTTAAGTAGAAGACTTGCACAGTACATGACAAGGAAAAAATGGCTAATTCATTGGGCAAACAGGACCCCACACCCCTCATGTGAGGGAGAGGATGCATGTTACGGAAACATAATGGATTTTCTCGTGTGCAAGAGAGGTGATGATAGAGAAGAATTTATTGTTCACAGGTATATGAAATCTTAGTGCTTGACTAATGAATGTAGCACAATTAACGGTCCTAGTCTTGGTGGATATCGGGGTAGATACGTACATGAGCATGTAGTCAAGCCTATGTGCTTGCTTCTCGATCAAGAGTTTCCTCATAAACCCCTTTTCTGGTTTTATGAATTGCAAATCAAACTCATCATGGTGAAATTCTATTTTTCGTCCATAATATTTCACTATTTGTGAATTCTAATGCATAAAATTGTTTATTAATGTTAAGGACATAGTTTATGTAATTGGCTAATCCGCCTTTTACTTGTAATTGGGTAGATCTAGGATGTGTTTAATACTTCAAGAAACATGTTGTTCAAGTCAAGTATTAAAGCCATGAAGATTGGACTAAGAAACAAGTGAAGAAGGACTATTCATTAAAGTTGGACAGATTCCCGACAGCTCTTAACAGATAATATCTATCGAGGTTTAATGTGTCTTGACAGATACTATCTATCGAGGTCTCGACAGCTGCTTAACAGTTGTATCTATCGAGAATTATGAAATTCAGATTTCCAGATTTGATTTTCGGCCCATGCTGACATGTATGTGTAGGGTTTCTTTTCTCACAACCCTAGACATATATAGGGCTTATTTTAAAGGCCGTCACATAAGAGAATACGAGGAGAACGCATACAAAAAAGGTGACCAAGTGCCTTATTCTCTCTTAAAGAAGCTACTACGTCTTAGCGCCTTAGGGTTTTGTAACCAAGTGCTTCTTGATATTCATTGTTGATGAAGTGAAGAACTTTGCAGCCAACATCTTCTTCAAGTTGGTGAGTTAGTCATGTGCTGGGAGCCGTGCATCATTAGTTAGTCACGTACTGCGATTCGTGCATCAAAAAGGTGGCGTTCATATATTGAAGAGTTCAGAGGTTTTGAAGCGGTAGAAGGTTTCTACTGTAAGTTCATCTATGGGGATTGTAGAGTTTAGGGACAAAGGTTTTGTACTAGATCTGAAACTTCTCTTTACTATAGTGAATTGCTTTTCGGGAAGGTTTCCCCCCAGGTTTTTTGATTGTGAAACTAGTTTGTTTCATTGGTTTTCCTGGGTCATTATATCTTGTCTTATTTACTTCTCCGTTGCATTTATTTGATATTGATGTTTATTTGTTTTAACAAGGTTTATTCATAATAAATCTAATTAACAACTTTGGTTTAAAACTTGTTAATTCTATTAACTGAGGTCTAAATTTCCCAACAATTAAAAACAACTATATCATTAATTTAAAAGGGGAAAAAAAATAGTTCACGTACCTTTTGAGGATTGAGAGCTAATGATGCTTAATCGCAAAGTCATCTTATTGAGGACCCCAAAAAAAAAAAAAAACAATTAAAAAATCTTTTAGACGGAGTTAGACAACACATATCGAAATAGTGAAGCCCCAAACTTTAAATTTTGGAGTCCATATAAGCAACCAACCAAAGTCTCATACTTAGGTACTCCCGGAGTATAGTAAAGTAGTGCCCTCTCCTCTCACATTCATGGTAGATCTCACAATGAATTTAATGAGTAGGAATATGAGAGGAGGGAGTACTATTCATTGTACTCCAAGAATACCTAATAATTACTCGCAAAGCGCACACACCAATTACCATGCAACTTAACAAAAGACCATAACACTGAATTGTATATAGCGAATTACATAATATGACTAGATTAGTCATGTAAGTGCATACTATGTTTGATGGCTGCATTTTTGGGGAAAGTGATCTACCACAATAACCACCACAGCATTGAAGCGCTGCCTATTAACTCCGCCATCCTTCACTCTCATGATCTCAAGTCTCATCATGGATCCCTGTGGGCTGCAATAGAACCCATCACTTTTTCTAAAGAGACAGGACTCGTACTAAAGAAAAACCTAACCCGGCCCATATTTAAATTTTTTGTAAAAAGAAATCTCACAAAAACTTTGAAGCTAATAAAGGTCTGACCTGTAACATTACACAATGGGTCATCACTCACAGTAGATATTTGGACTTGTCCAACCCCTCTAGGCTAGCTGAGGTTAGTCGAAGCTAAAGTTGGTTTAATTTACAAAAAAAAAAAAATGTTCTATTGGAGAGGAAGTAGCTTTTTTTTTGGGGGGGAGGGAAGAAGACGATGATTCTTCCAAACCAATTGACCACATGAAGGGAGATTTGGAAAACAAAGTAAAGCCCAACAATGAAAATGCCCAAGTAATAATGATATGTCGTAACTCCTTGAGATATAACATTATTATAAAATAAATAATGAAATAAAGAAATTGAAGAAGTCTCTTTTTTTTATTTCTCTGCTCGTTTGTCATTCTATGATAGACATATTTGAAAATGAAGATTAAGACCTATATAAATAAGCAAATGAAGAAGAGTAAAAAAGAAAAGAAAAAGAAAACATGAGTAATTCCTAGATACTAATGAGAAATCAAACTATGCCAGGTGGGGGCTACATGGTCTTGTACATTGCATTTTAAACTAGGAAGTGAGTTTTTCTATGACTACAACAAAATATCACAATATTTTATCAACTTATTGATGTGTTTTAATCAATTATAAGTCAAGATAAAATAATATAAACATTATTTCGAGACCCACCAAAATTGAAAACAAACTTGTTATGACAAATGTTGTGAGATTTTGTGAGATAGGAAGTGAGTAGGGAATTAGAACAAATGTTTTACGTCAAAAGAAATACAATGTTGGCAACAGAGTGATAAGATTACATATTAGATTAGGTAATGTGATTACCCATAAATTGTGGTAATATGAGATTACAACTAAGATTTATATAATGACTGAATTCCTTGAACGACCTTTCAGGAATTCCAACTGATTTGTACTGGAAGCTGAAATATTACAAAACTTATTGACTCCACACTTATCCTTTATGGAAACCAAGATACAATTGTGCAAACCATGTATTATTAATGGTCTTGATACCAACCGTGAAGGAAACAGAAGCAAATTTATGAAAATTAAAATTAAAAAAAGGGCCAACAATCCTCAATTCATAGATGTGGATCTCAGACCTATGGATGGGGATCCATGAAACTCACAAAGAAAAAAGGAAGTGAGTTCCATCCAAGTCAATCTCGAACAAAATATTAGCCTGGGCCTCATATGTAGTCTCACTAAACAAATCATTGTATGTATGCATAATATCTAAAATGATACCATGCTATTTGTGCAAGTTTGAGATACCAAAACTAACTGAAGTTCTGCTTTTGAATCAAGACCAAAGTACCAAACAATGACGATGCCAACTATGTGGCATAGCATACCAATTACCATGTGGAAGGTTTTACCCCAGAACTACATTCAAGACCCTTGCTTAGGTCAAACACCTTTTTCACCTCATCTTAAATATAAAGAAATAGGATTGAGTTAAGGAAAAAAAAAACTTATGTACCTAACTGGCTGCATTCATTGCCTTCATGGCCTCATTCAGACTTGAAAACTTCTTTGCAGCAACTACACCAAGAATGGAAGCACCCAAAAGCACTGACTAATTGTCTCGAGGAAGAATTATAGGGCAACCTACAACAATCATCAGCAAGTATGCCAATATTTAATATGGATACAGTAATGCTTAAGATTAGCTAAAATATAACATCACGAACCTTCTTCATGACTTTCCTTCACTTGTAAATCAAAAATAAAATTCTTTATTGGCAGGTCAATTAATTGCAATTTTTTCTGTAGCCCTGGTGTGGTGCTTTCAAAACTTTTGAAAGCACCCTCCAATTGCAAGTTTAGAACTTTGATAGCAACAATGGTCCCATCAAATAATATCCCTTTGTAAATAGAGCCAAAACCTCCAATTCCAAGTAAGTTGCTTTCACAAAAGTTGTTTGTCCCACGACAAAGCTTATGATATGATATCATTCTATAATCCATTGCACGCAATGTGTTAATAAAACTTGGAATTTGGATTCTACATTTTGGTTTCTTTTTAGCATAGTGACCAGTGCAACAGAGAATATAATTGATGCAATGGCAGGAACAATATATCTAAGCAAAAGTTGCTTCACCCTTGATCATTGAGAAGAAATCGGACTTGTGCAAGGTGGAACTCCAAAAATTGGATTCCCACAAAGTTCTTCATTGCCTAAATATGATTTTGCCATGAAGTTTATAAAAACTCCACCTGATGGAATCTCTCCTGATAGCTTATTAAAAGGCAAATTCAAATACTTGAGATATGGAAGTGCCTCAATAGACTTAGGAATTGCACCAGAGAGATTATTGTTTAAGTGTGCATTTGCCCAGCACTGAAATTATATTTAAGTTGCGTTTTGTGTTTTTTTAGAGTCCCAAGGCAATATTCATGGACCACCAAACTCAGCAAAACACAGACTTCTAGGTAAATTTGGATCCTACAGCACTGTTCACACTTTTAAAAATTATTTTGTTATAGTGTTTTCAGCAATAAGTTTTCAGTTTTCAGCAAATAAACGGTATCCAAACAGACCCTAAGAGGTCCAACAGATCTAATCCTTTCAAGTGTTCGAAGGATTTTGGAATATCTCCTTAAAATGAGTTCTTTGACAAATCAAGACTACGTAGGCTTTCAAAAAAACTACTTGGAATATTTCCAATAATTTGGTTACGAGATAAGTTCATGAATATAATACCATCCAGTTCTCTCATGTTTGGAGACAAAGATCCACCAAAGTAATTCAATGATAAATCCAAGAATAGTAGATTTTCAAGGCTCCACAATTTCAGTGGGATTGATAACCTCAGTCTGTTGTAACTCAGGTTTAATCTCTGCGAAAGACTGAGATTTTCGATGCAATTTGGGATGGATCCAAAGATTTGGTTATGTGAAAGAACTAATTCTCCCAAATTCCTTAGCTGACAAAGTTCTTCTAGAATGTTTCCTCCAATATTGTTCTCACTAAGATGCAATCTCTGCAACCCTTGAAATCCTTCTAATGTTGATGGTATATTTCCAGTCAAATTGTTAGAGCTCAAATCAAGAAAGATCAAGTTTTTCAAGGAACCAATTCCCATTGGGATTTGACCCTTTATTTGGTTAGAACTTGCAAGGAAGGTGTTAAGTGAAATGGATAAGTTTCCGATGTAATTTGGAATTGTAGTATTGAAGGAATTGTAGGATATAACCAGCTTTTCCAAAAATGTGCAATTAGATAAAGATGAAAGGAAAGTCATCTCTTGCTCTCCAGGCTCCCCTGTGAACTGATTGTTATTCAGATTAAGACCACAAATGTATTTCAAGTTTCCAAGACTTTTGGGTATTGGTCCAGAGAGTAAGTTTATTGAAAAATCTACTAAGGCGAGATTGGAACAATTTGAAATATCCGATTGGATATGACCACTAAGTTTGTTGTCACCCAAATACAGAGTTTCAAGATTAGGGCAAGAAAGCCCAGTATCTAATGGAAGATTTCCGTACAAAGAATTTTCCATTAAGGAGATCCCTTGTAGAGAGGAAATGTTTAAAATGTTGTTGGGTATTGTCCCTATGAGATCATTTAATTCAAAATTCAATATATATAGATTAGTAAAATGCCATGAATCACTCAGAATGCTTCCTTTAATATTGTAATCTTCAATATAGAACTCTTGTAACCTCGAAAGGTTACCTAGGCTAGGAGGTATGTTACCACTTAAATTGTTACCACCAAGATAGAGCAGTTCAAGGTTTTCTAAACTCCCAATACCTTTTGTAATACTTCCAACAAACTTATTGTATGACAGAGATATTGCTACAGGTTTCTACAGTAATGGATAATGCCATGTTCTGGTACTAGTCTGAATGAAGTATGCATGGGTGCATTGTTCTCAACTTTTGTGGGTCTGGGTTATTATTGATGAAGGATATTGGTTGATTAATCTATTGCTGCTTCCTTGGATTGGCTCATCTCTTTAATTGTTTGACCAGATTTACTAATTACTTGTTAACATCTTTTACGTTTGCTTTAGGAGACACATGCACACTTCAAGAAAGCCAAGGAAAAAGTGTTGTACAAAAAGAAAGAAGGGGTGCCAAAAGGGCTCTATATGTAAAAGGTGGCCAGTTCCACAAGCCCGAAAATACATGTGCATCTTCTTTGTTGTTTTTAGCTTTTGATGTCAAATTAATTTGATGTGAAATATTTTGCTGAACAGTAGAATGCCAACACCTTTTTTTGGACATCACTAGTATTGAATTTAGGCACTGTTATGGGTTGACTAAAAATTTTAATTTGATGAGTTCTCTAATCGAGATAGGAACCCTTATTTTAGGAATTGCATGTTTTAGGCTAAATTTTTACCCAAAGTGGGATGATTTTAGTTTTTGGATACGACAAGCAAGATAGGTAATTACATGTTGGGCTCAATGCACCCAACAAAGTTTACGAAAAAGCATGAGGCAATGCCTAGCCCACACCGACACGAGGCCTAAGGCTCTTAGATTCACAACAAAATAACTAAATATGTAGAGTAGTGCTCTAGATCCTCTACAAGTATAGAGCAGTGCCAAGGGACTATGTTCCCTTCTCCAAAACTGATTTGAAGTGTGTGTAGTGTCAAAATTGTTAGGTTCTAAGGAATTAGGAACTAATGTATTAGAACTTCAATGTGTAATGTTGGCAAACCATAATCAAAACATTTAGTTTAGATTTAGGCTACTCAAAGTATGGTTTTGTGTAAAGTTGGAATCGAGTGTACTGCAGGATTCATTGTGTAAATCTGTAAGGCTCGATCAATCGAACCTCGCGCAAATTGTTTTTTCTATGGAATTTCCAACTCAGTCCAAGCCTGTATGACGTGTAGGGTTTAATGTTTTGCCTTAATTATAAAAGGAAAAACCCTAGCCACATTTTACTGTTGTTGTTTATGCTGTGTGTATCAATCTCTTGTGAGATCTAGAGGTGTTTGCCTTCATACATACTTAGGGTTATCAAGATTGAGATTGATGTCGAGAACTTGGTGATCGTTTCAGTTGCTGCATAAAGAGCTTAAAGAGAAACACAAGTGGGAGTACTTGTGGTTGCTGTGAATTCAAGAAAGAAGTAGTCCGTGGACTCGGAGCTGTCACGTGGTCGTGGTAGTAAGTTTTCTACTCGAGGTAGCAATAGGATGTTAGTGGTCTAAGTCACTATTGTAAAACTTCAATTCTTTTATAGTGGATCTGTTTTACCTTAAGGATAACTAGGTTAAATCCTCCCTAAATTTTTTACCGATTTGGTTTTCCTAGGTTATCATATCGTTGTGTTCTTTATTTTCGGCACTGTTTCAATGATATGATTTATTTGTGTTAACCTAGATCTGCATAATTTACCTAAGTTAATCACTTGGCTAAATAACTAGGTTAATCTGTTTGTGTTTAAGAGGTCTAAAAATGAACAAGTGGTATCAGAGCAGGTTAGCTCTAGCATTTAGATCCTTTGATCTAAGAATTGATTCTTGACCCCTATTGTCATGGATTCTTGAAAGTACTTATTGCTAAAGTTCCATCTTGTCTACTTTTGGTTTGTGTCTTTTGTTGCTTTTGTAAAATCTTCCTTTGAGTATCTTGGTATAATCACATGTGATAATAATTATGTGTGCTACACTGCTTTAACCACCTTAAAGGCACGTGATTCTTGTCTTTTGTATTTGGATAGTGGTTGTTCCAGGCATATGACAGGAAATAAAGCTTTGTTCAAGACACTCTTTGAAGGAAAGATTGGGACAGTCACATTCGGAGATGGAAGCAAATCTGTGATCAAAGGCATTGAAACTGTGGACATTCCAGGGTCGCCAGTTTTTAAAGATGTCTGGTATGTTGATGGGTTGAAGGCTAACTTACTTAGCATTAGTAAGATTTGTGACAATGGATTGAATGTTCTCTTCACCAAGTATGAATGTGAGATACTTGATGGAGGAGGTGACTGTATGTGTATTGGTGTGAGGACAGCTGACAACTGTTATGGTATAACACCAAGTATAAGCAACAAATATTTCAGTGCGGTTGGGACATGCAAGTCACAAGCAATTAGAGAAGATTTCCAAGTGTGATGCAGTTATTGATGCAATTAGAGAAGATTTCTGTTTGTAACTAAAGTTCAAACTTCAAGACCTCTAGAGTTGTTGCACATTGATCTTATGGGTCCTGCCAGAGTTTAGAGTTTAGGTGGAAAGAGGTATATTCTAGTTGGTGTAGATGATTTTACTAGATATACTTGGGTTGTGCTTTTGAGAGATAAAGCTGAGGCTCTTGAAAAGATGATACACTTGTGCAGGAAATTGCAAGTTGAGAAAGGTATTGTGATAGCCAGAATTAGAAGTGATCATGGAAGAGAATTTGAAAACACAAAGCTGGCTATCTTCTGCAATGATCAAGGCACACATCAAGAGTTCTCTTCACCCAAGACACCACAACATAATGGAATAGTGGAACGGAAGAATAGGGTTGTTCAAGAGATGGCTCATGTCATGCTACACAACAAAAAGATGCCCAAGTCCTTCTGGGGAGAAGCAGTTAACATCGCTTGTCATACACTCAATCGGGTGTATTTCAGACCTGACTCCAAGAAAACTCCTTATGAACTTTGGAGAGGAAAGAAGCCTGTTGTCAAATACTTCCGGATATTTGGCAGTGACTATTATATTCTGCGTGATAGGGAGGACCTAGAAAAGTTTGATGCAAAAAGCGACAAAGGATACTTTCTAGGATACTCTTCCACTAGTAGAGCATACAGAGTATACAATCTGAGAACTAAAACAGTCATGGAGTCTTCAAATGTGGTCATCAATGATGAATTGTGTTCAGAAACTCATTCAAAAAACACTCCTCCGATTTAAGAAAAGACTATGGAAGTTGATGATCCGATTCCCGATGATTATATTGGGAAGTATAGTGATGAAGAGCTACTGTTGTTGAATGATGCTGTTTCAGTACCATCAAGTTCAGAACCATCTACACCGATTCATGAAACTCAACAAGAATAGAGTGAGCCTAGTCCTTCATCAGAATAAAAAGGTACCTCCACATCTCTGGTCAAAGGTCCATCTTCTAGAGTAAAGCTAAATCACCCTGCCACAAACATATTGGGTAGTTTGAATGACAACAAGAGATTGAGATCCAAAGCCTTGAATGTAATTACTCACTCATGTTATCTATCCCAATTTGAACCGAAAAAGGTGGATGAAGCACTTCAAGATGCTGATTGGGTTAATTCTATGCATGAAGAACTTCATCAATTTGTTCAGAATGATGTGTGTGAATTAGTTCCGAGACCAAAGGGAGTAAATGTGATTGGAACTAAGTGGATTTTCAAGAACAAGTCAAATGAACATGGTACTGTTATTCGAAACAAATCAAGACTTGTTGCTCAAGGATACATACAAGTGGAAGGGATTGATTTTGATGAGACTTTTGCACCGGTAGCAAGACTGGAATCCATTAGGATACTTTTGGCCATAGCAAGTCATTTGAATTTCAAGTTGTATCAAATGGATGTCAAGAGTGCTTTCTTGAATGGGATGTTGCAAGAAGAGGTGTATGTTGAACAACCAAAGGGTTTTGTTGATCCTTATAGACCGGATGATGTCTACAAGTTGAAGAAAGCCCTCTATGGTATGAAACAAGCTCTCAGGTCATGGTATGATAGGCTAACCACATATCTTATTGAGCATGGATTCAAAAGAGGATTTGCAGATACTACACTCTTCATACGAAAGGATAAGAATTATTTTATAGTAGCTCTAATTTATGTTGATGATATTGTTTTTGGTGCTACTAATGATTCTCTTGCTCAATCCTTTACAGATGAAATGAAGAAGATGTTTGAAATGAGTATGGTTGGTGAACTAACTTATTTCTTGGGATTACAGGCGAAGTAAACGGATTCTGGAATTTACATCAACCAAGCAAAGTATGCTAGAAATCTTGTCAAGAGATTTGGACTTGAAAAGGCTACACATGCTAGAACACCAATGGCTCCTAATGCAAAGCTAACCAATGATCCTTCAGGTGAGTCTGTTGATGTCACATTACATAGAAGCATGATTGGTAGTCTTTTGTATTTAACTGCAAGTCGTCCTGATATTGCTTTCAGTGTTGGTGTATGCTCTAGATTTCAATCTAATCCTAAGGTTTCACATTTGAATGCTGTTAAAAGAATCATAAAATATGTTAGTGGAACTTGTGATTATGGATTGTTCTATAGCAAAGAGTCAAATTTGTCTCTTGCTGGATTTTCTGATTCAGATTGGGTCGGCAATGCTGAAAAAGCACCACTGGTGGGTGTTTTTATGTAGGAGCCAATCTTGTTGCTTGGATGAGTAAAAAGAAAAATTATGTCTCTCTGTCTACTGCAAAAGCATAATATATTGCTGCTGGAAGTTGTTGTTCACAGCTTCTTTGGATGAAAAAGTTTTTAAGTAATTATGGGATATCACAAGACACCATAGTTGTTTATTGTGATAATTCTAGTGCTATTGATATCTCTAAGAACCCTGTTCAACACTCTAAGACTAAACACATAGAGATTAGATATCACTTTATTAGGGATTTGGTTGAAAGGAAGATTGTGGCTCTTGAATATATCCCTGTTGAACGTCAGAATGTTGACATCTTCACCAAACCTCTTGATAGAAGTAAGTTTGAGACACTTCATCAAGTAATTGGTGTGATTTTGTGTCCCTAATCATCTTTGGCTTTCATGGCTCTTGTGCTTCATCTCTTTATTCTTTGTGACCATTTCTCTTTATTTTTTTTCTTTCTTTGTTTTCTTTTAGGATTTTCATTGCATAACATTCATGCATTCCATACTAGGTTGTTTTTGTTATTTTTTATAATAAATAAAAATAAATAAATAAAAGGAGGAAAAGGGAACAAAAATGTGTTTTGCATTATTTTTCTTGGATTTGAAATCAAGGTTGGCCATATTATCTTTACATAACATGTTTATGTACCTTGTTTAACTTGGATGAGCTTATTTTATTGCATTTTACTAGTTTGAGCTTTGTAGTGCATGTTGTATGGGAGTTGTTTATAGTTTTTGATCACATGATCTTGATCTTGAACTCACATGCTTTTGATTGTAAGGACTAAAAAATCCTAAGAGAAAGGCATAAATAACCATCGCACCACTGTTTACTAGCCAATCATGAATACCTTAGTGCATATCATAAGATTTTGTGCTCGAGAAAGTGTAGCACATGCACAAAAAGAACATAAGGTGTAGCCTCGGCTTATAATAAAATTCAAATTCAAATAAAATTGGTGTATACATTATGAGGCAAAACAAGAAACTTACATGATTGCAAACTTTTATTCTAGAAGATGTGAGAGTTATATGATGTAACTCTTTAGATGATAGTCACTTTCAAACTTATGTGATGAATTTTGTAGAAATTGTGATTGATCACTATTTACTTATCACCTCACATGTATCTCAAACTTTTGCTAGTTACACACACTACACAAGTTACTCTTTGCTAAACTTGGTACATTATATTGTGTGTGATCTTGTTGTGGCTATCCAAGATTAAAAGTCCCTTGATTTTAATGCAAAATATGTTTAATGTTTGAGAAGTGGGGACATATTGATTGAAAATCTTGTTTTTAAAGATCTGGGTTAAATTCAAGGGTTTTTGAAAAACTTTTCACCTCATACTCATGCATTTTATTCATAAAATATTATGCTTTGAGGATTTTTTGCATTAAAATGCTTTGTTTTTCAAAAAGTTGATTTTTCCAAATTTTCGATCGATCGAACCTGTTGCTTAACCAATCAAAATTGCGATTAAAAATTTGGTTTGAATCTGCCTGGCTGGATCGATGCTCGATTGCTACTGGATCGATCGAATGTAATTTTCGATAGATCGAATCTATTTTTTGATCAATCGAAAATCGTTCAGAGAGTTTTTTAAAACATGAGATTTTCACGTGTTCTTCACTATTTCAAAAGTTTCAGAAAGCTATTCTCTCTCTCTTCAACCGATCCAGATTCAAAGACAAATTTTTTGTCATTTTCCCTCAATCTTTCTCAAAGGTTTTTTTCGTCTAGCACTGGTAAGACTATTTTGCCCTTTCTTTTTTGGTTTAATCTCATTTTTCATGCATTTAAGGGAAAATTTCGAACCTATAGAAATTTGGGGTTTTTGGTGATTTAGATGATTTCTTTCAAAATTGATCAGTGGGTTTTTGTTGTTGGATGATATTAACATGTTCTTCATGGTTTAATTTTATCAATTTGATGAATTGGAAAAAATTGAAATTTCTAGGGCTTGAAACTACCTGAATTTGGGATTTTGTTCAATTAAGCATAAATTGATGAAATTGGCTTGTGTTATTGATTCATTTTGTCATTATATACTGTTATCTAACTTGTGTAATGATGAATTGATCAATTTGTTGGGATTTTTGAAAGTGGGTTTTCAAATTTTGGGGTTTTGTTATAAACTCTATGTTCAAGCCAATTCTGTGTTTTTTAAAGTCTAATTGAGCTGTTCTCAATGCATTAGAGCATGCATCATATGTTAATAATGTTCATGCATCATATAGATTATTTTTCTTGTGCTCTAACTATATCTGATGCAGTCTGCCCTTGGGTTTTCTTTTCTTCTTTGTTTTTTTTTTTTTTTTTTTTTTTTTTTTTTTTTTTTTTTTTTTTTTCTTTTCTGTCTATCCTTTCCAATCCTTAGCATCATGGTTAGGAAGACTAGAGCCCATAGGACATCCACCTTCTCTTCTACTTCATCTTTTGATAGTGACAGGTTTATCAGTGAGAAAAACCAAGAGACATAAGAGAAGTTGAACATTCTTAAATCTATGTGGGCTAAGAGGAAAGTTGTTCTAGATGAGTTTGACCCGAAGATTAGGAGAAATTTTGAGCGTAGGGGCTGGTTGCCTTTGATGGATATTGACCATCCTCCTCCGGCTACCTTCATCAGAGAGTTCTACTCAAACCTCTCTGTCCACTCCAATGATTCCAACACTCAATTCGTGAAGAGTTGGATACGGGGTGAAGAGTATACCATTACTCCTATAGTAGTGGCCTTTGCTCTTGGGGTGCCTAAGGTACAGCATCCTGTTTATCCGTATGATGAGTCTCCTCCACTGGTACTTCCATTCAATGGGGTACTGATCCTCGGATCACTTCTCATGAGTTGACCAAGATTCATTATTTGTTTTTTCGGATTTCTTGCCATTCTATCTGGCCCATCTCTCACTTGCACACCATTCCTATCGAGAGATGTGCATTTTTGTATGCCCTTGTCACAGATGCTTCTATAAGTTTTCCACATCTTTTCATTCGATCCTTGGTTGAGGTTCATAAGAGTAGTTCTTCTGCTCACGCTCTTTTCTTCCCGGTTTTTATTCATCAGATTTTATTGCATTTAGGTTTAGAAGAGCTTCTTGCGTCTGAGCTTGTACACATTATAGCTCCTATAGGTGCCACCTTCCTTAGGCAGAGAGCTGCTCATATGAGAGCTAGGTCTAAACGCCCTAGAGTTGAGTCTTCTTCGGGTGTTACTCCTCCTTCTTCAGGTGATCCGACTACTGATGAGTATGTTGATCCGATTGCTGCTATTGATCCTCCACCTTCTACTTCGGATGATTTGAGCATTCATCATATATTGGACACTGTCATGACTGTTTAGGCGGCTCATGGTCAGCTCTCGATGGACATGCTCATGGAGCTTCAAGCGTTGTGTGCAAAGTTGGCGAGCTTTAGACGATCACCTCTGCCACCTCCTTTTGATGATGAGTCTTGATTGCCCTTTGGCGATTCGTCACAAAAAGGGGGAGTACATATGGATGGCGATAGGGGGAGATTTTTTTTTTGGTTTTGTTTTGGAGCTTTAGATTGTATCTAGGTGCTTCACATTGTACTTATTTTTTGGCTCATGATGTATTTATTTTGATGTCTTTATTTTTTATGAGTTGTATATGATAGGGGGAGACATTATGTTCTTATTTCTGTTTCTTGTTTCACATTATGCTACATTGATTATTGATTTATATTTATGAGGTTATTCATGATATATATCTTTTATTTTATGTTATGTGAAATCAAGAATTTATTTTGTTTTACTTGTATTTTCCACACATACGTTTATGTGTTTGTTAAGTGTTACAGGAATATACAGGTTGGTTCAGTCGTGCTGCTGTCTACACTTGCAACTGATAGATAGTAATTAAGTTGAATTGTTTTTGGTTGGGCTGCTTTTGTAACTTTAAGCATTTTGTTTTAGTATGTGTTTTGTCATGGATTGCCAAAGGGGGAGTTTGTTAGGTTCTAAGGAATTAGGAACTAATGTATTAGAATTTCAATGTGTAATGTTGGCAAACCATGATCAAAACATTTAGTCTAGATTTAGGTTGCTTAAAGTGTGTTTTTGTGTAAAGTTGAAATCGAGTGTACTGCAGGATTTATTGTGTAAATCTACAAGGTTCGATCGATCGAACCTTATGCAAATTGTTTTTTCTGTAGAATTTCCAACTCAGCCCAAGCTCGTATGATGTGTAGGGTTTAATGTTTTGCCTAAGTATAAAAGGAAAAACCCTAGCCACGTTTTACTGTTGTTATTTATGCTGTGTGTATGAATCTCTTGTGAGATCTAGAGGTGCTTGCCTTCATACATACTTAGGGTTATCAAGATCAAGATTTATGTCGAGAGCTTAGTGATTGTTTCAGTTGCTGCATAAAGAGCTTAAAGAGAAACACAAGTGGGAGTACTTGTGGTTGCTGTGAATCGAAGAAAGAAGTAGTCCGTGGATTCGGAGCTATCACATGGTCGTGGTAGTAAGTTTTCTACTCGAGGTAGCAATAGGATGTTAGTAGTCTAAGTCACTATTGTAAAACTTTAATTCTTTCATAGTGGATCTGTTTTACCTTGAGAATAGCTAGGTTAAATCCTCTCCAGGTTTTTTACTGGTTTGGTTTTCCTGGGTTATCATATCGTTGTGTTCTTTATTTTTCGCACTGTTTCAATGATATGATTTATCTGTGTTAACCTAGATTTGCATAATTTACTTAAGTTAATCACTTGGCTAAATAACTAGGTTAATCTATTTGTGTTTAAGGGGTCTAAAAACGAACAAAAACCTTGAGTTTTTGTTTGACATAGTGTTTCTAGTTGCAACCAATGTGGTATGTATTAATCTATTTAGGGCAAGTGGATCATTATTGGGTCTTTGTTTAGGCCCAGTGATAGAGCTACACTTTTGCCCTAAATGTAGTACGTAAGTGGGTTTTATCAGGGCCCTCGATTTCAAGCATTTTTTATTTTGTTAAGGAAATGATTGCCAAATGGTGGCATTGTATATTGTATATGCTATGTATCCCACAAAAGACTGGTTAGCCCATGTGTTCAATAAGGGGCTTCATTTTGCTAAATTCTAGAAGATCAAATTCAACCTGAACTTTCTTTCTAATTGTACTCAGTTATTGAGCCAAAAAAAAAATCTTACGCGAATTATTGCAGGTGAATTGAGAACATTTGTGTTATTATATGTGTCATTCCTTAATACAGTTGGTATTTATGCCATTCTTCATTTAGTTGCTATAAATACATAGCACCACACCCATCGTATATGGGACTGATGGAGTGAAATTTTTTATTAGTCATTCTTTGCCTATTGATACTGAGAGTATAGGTTTTCTCATGCATAACATCCCAAATACCTTTTTCATACAAGATTTTAGAATGTTAAGTAAATCTTCTTTATACCATATATTAAAATCCAAATATATTAACTTCAAATATTAATAACTTGGGATAATTTTAACAAATATTGGTTTCCCAAGTAACACACAACTTGTAAGTACCTTAAGGAATAAGAGGACATACCAAACTATGAAAATTTAGAAAAGTTAAAAAAATATAATGAAAGATTTCTTACCTTTGGGAATTGGGATGCTTTGATGATGCTGGTTCTTGAAATTTTTGGTTTGGGTATATTTATAACTCCAAAGGAGGTTGATTTCAGAATTAACTAACCTTATATATTCTATATATATATATATATATATATATATATATATAGAGAGAGAGAGAGAGAGAGAGAGAGAGAGAGAGAGAGAGGGTTGTCAAGTTTATAATTCACTCATTTACTTCAATTAAACTCACTAATTAAATTTCTATCCCTATATAATAATAATAATAATAATAATAATAATAATAATAATAAAATAAAGCTTGTTAACGAAATGTAGTAAATTTAAAGGGTAATCCTACGAAATTTTTAAAAAATCAATCATAGATATTTTTAATTTTGAAAGATAAATGAGGCCCTTTTTGATAAATGAATGATTTGAAATATATTGATAAACAATTTTTCGTTGTGTTTTCTTTTGTTTACACACAAACAACAATTTTTTTTTTTTTTTTTTTTCGAATGCTAATTGGAATGGAAGTTTTGTTACATAAACACTTTATAATGGCATATTGCACATTTTTAGGTGAAATGTTTTGTCATGGTTTGCTGTGTGTATGATTGGTTTAGCATTTTTATTACTCCGTATTATTTTAATTTAAAAAGAAAATGTATAATTTTTTTAAAAAGTTACTGTTTATATATATATATATATATATATATATATATATATATATATATATATCATACAATGTACAATTTCAAAAGAAACTATAATTTTTCATAAACTTATTTTTAAAGCAAAATAAATCAATAAAATTAAATCATATTAGGCAAACACTAAAAAACAACAAACACGCAAGAGTTCCAACGTGGCAAACACTAAAACACAACAAACAGACAAGAGTTCCAACGTGAAATCAGAGAATATTACTTGTGGGGACGCAAGCCCAAATATATATTGGGCCCTGGGCCTTGTCCAAGGAGGCACAGTGGTCCAAGAATAGATCAACAGTGAGGAAGGAATAAGACCAAGAACTTCACGAGCAGGCCGTAGCTGTAAAGACTGGGAGAGGCAGGCCGAGTCCCGTACCTCCTCAACGAAGCAAAGAAGGGTCATAAGTTGAGTTCTACTTTCCAGAGTGACACTCCAAGAAGTTTTGTTGATAAAGATATGCACTGTGAATGTACGGGACAAAATGGGAGTTAGGAAATATCCAGGAAAAAGTTGCTACCACCGCATTGAATGCTCTGCAACTAACTCTCTGGCCGCATTTATGTAGAGAAGACCCTTGAACAGTGCTGCCTCGGTCGCCCCAACTCACAAAGGGCCTGTGAGGATGTCCAATGGGACAAGTACTCAAGTAGTGGCTTAGATGATCAACAAGTGGAGGGCCATGATTATTCAAAGGGAGATATATAATGTAAGAAACCCCTAAGGAAAGGGGGATCGGAAATAAAAAGAAAAACACTGTAGCAATCAAGAATTGAACTTGTAATCAAACTTGGGAATCAATATATAAGAACTGATCTCCTCAGACTGTGCTGATGACGATTTTCCTTAGTTCAAACTTGTCTATCTTCATTTTCTAGTCATCAAATCTACTTTACTTATTGTCTGATTCATTAGGGCCTAGATTTCTAATCCACTCTCTACAAATTCATTGTATTGGGCTTTTTGGGCCTAAGTCCATCCACCTTTTAGGCTAAGGAATCCAATTCTGGTCCTTACAATTGGCTCAATCTGTGGGGAATTCTAGTGTCGTAGTGAGTCTAACGTGCAACTATGGTAGGTTCAGGTCCAAACTAGGTAGAATCTATAGGGTCCCAACGCGAAGACCATTTTGTTAATCTTGAGCGAAGAAGGGACCATGAGGTTAGTGTGCATACCACCCACACTAGCAGGAGCCAGTCCCGAAATGCGAGCCACCTTTCTCATGAGGAGGATACCAGGGCCCTACAACTGGAAATTGATCATTTGAAGAGAAAGTTGTGCCACGAACGGCGGAAGCGAACTCCCCTTAATTCTGACTCCTCTTTTGATGATGAAAAGGATCGTAGTTACCGACGCAGATCAAGGACTCCTCCTAGTGAGTCTTTCTCGTATGATAAGGACGTCTATCATAAGCGCAGAGACAAAAATTCATCTTCCAAAGGCTTGGGAAATGATGCGATGAGTAGAGCACTCAACCAAATTTCCAGATCACCCTTCACTCGCAAAATTGAAGGAGGGAAACTTCCTCGGCGGTTCACTCAACCAACGTTACCATGTACAATGGTCGAACAGACCCTGTGGAGCACGTAAGCCACTTAAACTAGAGAATGGCTATGCACTCCAAGAATGAGGCCTTGATGTGCAAGGTGTTCCCCTCCAGTTTAGGACCTCTGGCGATAAGGTGGTTTGATGGCTTAGGTGCAAGTTCCGTTGATTCCTTTAAGGAGCTCACTCAGGCCTTCGGGTCCCGCTTCATCACATGCAGTAGGGTTCGTCGGCCCTTAGACTCCCTACTGTCTATGGCTATGAGAGAAGAGGAAACCCTGAAAACATACTCAGACAAATACTGGGAGATGTTCAACGAGATAGATGGCAACTTTGACAACGTGGCCATCAGGACCTTCAAGGTCGATCTACCTACCGAGCATGGCTTGAGGAAGTCCCTGACTGGAAAACCTGCTACCAGCATATGCCAGTTCATTGATTAAATAGATAAGTATAAGCGGGTCGAAGAGGACCAACAGCAAGGCAAGGGGAAAGGTAAGGTTATCCCTCAGGAGAGGAGGGATTTCAGGTCAGACCGCTACAATAATAACAAACCTCGAAGGGATTTTGCTGGGCAATCTGGGCCTATGGCTCCTCAGATGGTTAATATGGTGTTCCGAGAACCAGTGCATCAGGTCTTGGAGAAGATCAAGAATGAGTCATACTTCAAATGGCCGAACAAAATGGGAGGAGACCCCATGAGGTGCAAATAAAGCCTTCATTGCCAGTACCACCAGGAACACGGACATACCACCGAGGACTGTAAAACTCTGTGGAACCATTTGGAGCAACTAGTCAGAGATGGAAGGCTACAACAGTTTCTGTATCAGCTCAATGGGCAAGGAGACCAAGTAGGGCCAAGGGCTCAGGGGAACGCTTCTTCAAGGCCCCCTTTGGGCACAATTAATGTCATCTTTGGGGCCCTAGGGGAAACCGGCTCTCACCCCTCTAGGGTGATGTCTGAAGCCCACCTACCTGTTGAGGACTTAAAACCTAAGCCAAATAGGGCTAGAGTGGAGAACTGGCCATCGATGAGTTTCTCTAAGGAGGATAAGGTGGGAACCATACAGCCGCATGATGATGCCTGGTGGTCACCCTTAGGATAGGGGGTATGATGTTAAGAGAGTGATGGTGGATTAAGGCCGTGGGGCAGAGATTATGTACCCCGATTTGTACAATGGGCTGGGCTTGAAGCCTGAAGACTTGACAGCTTATGATTTGCCTCTGGTAAGCTTCGATGGGAAAATTGTTATTTTTAAGGGCCAGATTCGATTGCTCGTACAAGCAGGATCGGAGGTAGTAGAGGTGAATTTCATTGTGGTGGATGCCTATTCCCCCTACACAGCCATTGTGGTAAGGCCTTGGCTTCATGCCCTGTGGGCCGTTTCCTCCACCCTGCATTTGAAAGTAAAATATCTGTTTAGGGACCAGATTGAGGAGCTAGTTGGGAGCCAGTCTGTGGCGAGGCAATGCTTGATCGCTATAATAATGCATCAGCCAGGAGTGGAAACCTCGGCCTCTACTAAGAGGAGGTTATAGCAATCAAAGACTCTAGTGTTACTCATGGAAGAGACATCTGAGGGGGTGAAATGCGAGGACTTAGAAAAAATTATTGTAGGTGATGATCCGGAGAAGTTTTTCCAGGTCGGGGCTCGGCTACCCTCTCAAGAGAAGGAAGAGCTAATAGAGTTTCTCAGAAGGAACCTAGACGCGTTTGCATGGAGTGCTTACGAAGCTCCTGGGGTGGATCCGAGCTTCATCTGTCATGATTTAAACGTCAATCCATTTGTCCCCCTAAAAAGCAACCACCTCGGCGCTTATCTAAGGACCACTCCGATGCTGTCAAAGACGAGCTCAAGCAGGCTGGGGCTATTAAGGAGGTATTTTACCCTAAGTGGTTGGCCAATACAGTAGTGGTGAGAAATAAGAATGGAAAGTGGCGAATGTGTATGGACTTCATCGATTTAAATAAGGCCTATCCAAAAGATCCTTTCCCTATGCCTCAAATAGACCAGCTAGTAGATGCAACTGTAGGCCATCCTCGGATGAGCTTTCTAGATGCCTTTCAAGGGTACCATCAAATACCACTGGCCTTGGGTGATCAGGAGAAGACCGCTTTTGTCACCCTAACTGGAAATTACCACTACAAGGTGATGCCTTTTGGTTTGAAGAATGCAGGATCCACCTATCAGAGGATGATGACTAGGATGTTTGAGTCACGATTGGGCAAGAACATTGAAGTCGATATAGATGATATGGTTGTAAATAGTAAGGTGGTGTTCGAGCATGTGGGAACACAAGCTGCACCTCAACGCTTCCAAGTGCTCTTTTGGAGTGGGATCAGGTAAGTTTCTAGGCTATATGGTTACTCACCGTGGAATTGAGGTCAATCCTGATCAAGTGAAGGCAATCAACAGTTTACAGCTACCTCAAAATCCCAAAGAGGTCCAAAAGCTAACTGGGATGACAACTGCCTTGAACTGGTTTATCTCTAAATCAGCAGATAGATGCAAACCCTTCTTCCAGTTGTTGAATAGGAGGAAGGATTTCGAGTGGACCGAGGAGTGTGCCTCGGCCTTTCAATAGCTTAAGGAGTACCTTTCTCGGCCACCTGTCATGTCCAGGCCTGAGGTGGACGAAGTCTTGTTTGTCTACATTGATGTGGCTTCCCATGCCGTAAGCTTGGTGCTGATTCGAGTTGATGATGATGTACAGAGGCCAATTTACTACGTGAGCAAATCATTACATGAGGCAGAAGTTCGTTATCTACCGTTAGAAAAGGCTATTTTAGCATTGGTACATGCTACACGCAAACTCCCCCATTACTTCCAATCCTAGACAGTCGTTTTAACCCAAATTCCACTTCGATCACTACTTCGGAGTGCTGACTTCACATGGAGGATTGCCAAATGGGGTACAATCCTAGGGGCTTTTGACATCAAGTACATGCCTCGCACCTCTATCAAAGGTCAGGTCCTCGTAGATTCGGTGGCCGAGTTTGCTGAATCCCTAGCCGAAGAAGAATTGAAGAAGCAGGGCATAGATGGAAAATTAGTTGGCATGGTCTCCTCATTGGAGCCTTTATCTTGGAGGGTATATGTTGATGTCACCACAAATCAAAGGGGCTCCGGACTGGGGCTAGTCCTGGTATCTCCTAAGAATGTCACTATTGAGAAATCCTTAAGATTGAGCTTCTTAGCCACAAACAACGAGGCTGAGTATGAGGCTCTATTAGCGGGGATGGCCATGGTTCAAAAAATGGGTGGAAAGGCAGTAGAGATATTCTCGGATTCAAGATTGGTCGTGGTCCAGGTAAAGGGGGAGTTAGAGGCCAGAGATGTGAGAATGCAAGAATATTTGAATTAAGTTAGGCACTTGCATTCAGGGTTTGAGTCCTTTAGCTTGGTACATATCCCCAGGAATGGAAACACACATGCCGATTGTAGGGGCCTTTTTTTGTGTATTGTGCGTTGGGCTGGGCTGCCTCCTGCGGTAATAGGCCTGAATGTTTCTGAGTAAGGGGGTTGGGTCCGGTCCAATTGTAACTCAACTTGGGCCGGTTTGTGCACAGACTATGCCTTGTCTGCCAGGAATAGGCTTACGGCAAGCAGAACTGTTTCAAATGAGTTACGGCAGGCAGATATAATAACCATAGCAAAATAGAGTATTCTGACTATTTAAATAAATGGCCAAGAAATCCCTACTTATAAAACATGATTACAGTCATGATAATATCACTCACAGAGAAAGTAAAAGAGAAAGAAAAACAATATGAACTAATCAAGAATGGGCATAAATCAAGTTTTAAGTTTGGTCTGCCGAAGCAAAGCCAAAGAGGGGAGAACGCCTCCTCTCAATGCAAATAATCTCCCAGGAAAAGATCCTGCCGTGGGGATTAATGGCTTTGAGGGAGTCGGACCTGAATGGTTATTGCCCAAAAGGAATCCTTGTTACGTTTTTTGGAAGAGAGCAGGATTTGAAGGGGGAGAGAGGGAAACTGACCTACTGGTGCATGCCCATTGCATTATCTCTCCTTTTTCCTCTGTTTTCTCTCTTCTTTCCTCTGTTTTCTCTCTTATCTTTTTCTTTTCTTTCTTTGTTTTCTTTTTACTCTGCTTTCTTTTTATTCTTACTCCGTGAATACACTCTGTTTTTCAATCCCTTTTTCAGGGCATGGCAAAGGTCCTTTTATAGTGCCTGTCGTGGTCAGTTTTTACCACTTTGCCCCTTAACCGCCTTTGTCTAGTCTGGGCGTATTTGCCGACCACCAAAGGTGTGTGACTTACCCTTGCCAGACAAAGGCAGGTTTGTTTCATTCCTCAGTCCACCGTAGCACCCTTACCTGCCACGGCATAAATGTTTTCTCTCTCTTTCCCTCAAGGCATGCACCTAACGATTCCCCCCTCAACCTTGCCTCTTTTGGGTGGTCTGTCATCCCAGCAGGATGTACCTCCCAAAAGGGCTTGGGTAGGAGTCGCAAAATAGGTCTTTTCCCCTCTCCCCACCACCAAACCATACCCCCTTTACCTCTTACCTCTGGCCCATGGCCCCACCACGTCCCATATTGGCTGGGTACAGGCTGGTGGTGCCTGGGCCTTGCGCATGCTTTCCTTTCAAATATGTCCAAAAGTCTGCCTGCTGCTCATGTGTTTGCCGTGATCTGGAGACTCTCCGTCCGTGTTTTCTGACCTCTTATGTGGGCTTTTCTTTGGTTTCCCGCTCCATTCAAGAGCTGGACTTTGTCTGATGATGGGCTTCACATTTCTTTGGCCCACTCTCGGTTTTCTTTATTTCTTGCAACGTTGTACTGTTATTCCTGCCGTAATAACTTAATCTTGCTAGGCCTCTTTTGGGCTAGCCGTTTATTCCTTTTCTCAGTGGCTTGTCATGGCCACGGTTTTGCTTTTACTTATGGGCTCCTATGTCCCTTTAGGCTTTCCTTTGGGCATCCATGGTCGTTTACTTTTCTTTGTGCTTCCTCGGCCCATTTGCTAATTCCACACTCCCATGGGCTTTTTACTAACTTCATTGGGCTTCCCTGACCCAATAACCTTATTCTCATCCTTGGGGTTCATAGGCCTGCCATAAACCCCTTACTCTCTTAGTTTACATTGTTTTGGGCCTGCAACAGCCCTTTCTCGCTTTTCTACCTCATACACTGCCCATGGGATGGCATTTCTTTCTTTCCGAGCTTCTTTGAGCCCACTTGCCTCTTCAAGACCCATTTGTTTATTTGTTGGGCCTGTGATCCATTATTCCTGCCGTTTAGGCCAAATGGTTTTTTGCTATCTATTTTGTCAATTCCTTGTTGCCCTTATTATTAGGCTTTCTTTCTGTCTGCCTAGGCTCTCACAAATGGCCCTAAACACCAATTTTCTGGCCACACTCGTAACCTCCTCGGCATAGAGCCTGCCTTGGGTCATCCTTGTTGAAGATCTATGTAAGCCTACTGGGATGAAAAACGAGGTGGTCCATGTCCATCAAATCAAGGTGGGACCTGGCTGGATGGACTCCATAATATTGTTCCTTAAAGAGGATATCTTACCCAAAGAGAAATCAAAGGCTGACAAGGTGTGAAGAAAGGCTCCTCGATTTTGGCTATCTGAGGACCAAAAGTTGTATAAGCACTCTTTTTCTAGGCCATACTTGCTGTGCATACACCCTAAGGCATCAGAGCTACTTTTGGAGGAGTTACATGAAGGGATTTGTGGAAGCCACACTGGAGGCAGATCCTTGTCTCACAGGGCCCTTACGCAAAGATATTGGTGACCGAACATGCAGAGGGAAGCACAAGAATATGTGAAGAAGTGCGACCAGTGCCAAAGATTTGCCCTAAATATTCATCAACCAGGAGGGGTCCTTAATCCTCTGTCCAACCCTTGGCCTTTTGCTCAATGGGGCTTGAATATTATTGGACCTTTCCCTAAGGCAGCAGGGAATAAGAGATATTTACGAGTCGGCACAGATTACTTCACCAAGTGGGTAGAAGCTGAACCATTGGCAAATATCAAGGACGCAGATGCCAAGAGATTTGTCTGGAAAAATATTGTCACTCGGTTTGGAATACCTCATACACTCATCTCGGACAATGGACTTCAATTTGATAGCAAACCCTTTAGGAGGTATTGTTGTGACCTTGGAATTTCGAATAGGTATTCTACCCCGGCTTACCCACAAGGGAATGGATAGGCCAAGGTTGTTAATAAGGTCTTAATGGGTGGACTCAAGAAGAGGTTGGATGATGCGAAGGGAAGGTAGCTGGAAGAGCTGCCACATGTCCTTTGGACATATCAAACCACACCTCGCAAATCAACAGGAGAGACCCCATTTTCAATGACTTATGGGGCCGAGGCTGTTATTCCTCTAGAGACTGGATTCCCAACACTAAGAACGAGCTCTTTTACTCCGAGCAGCAATGATGTGCTATTGAAGAAGAATTTAGATCTAATTGAAGAGCGAAGAGAAAATGCTATGGTTTAGTTGGCGTACTATCAACACAAGCTAAAGCAAGGGTATGATGCCAACATGAAGCTAAGGCCATTAGCACATGGGGACTTGGTGTTAAGAAAGGTTTTAGGTACTGCAAAGAACCCAACTTAGGGAAAGTTAGGGCCTAACTGGGAAAGGCCGTATTGCATCACTTTAGTGGCTGGGATAGGCGCACATTACCTTGAGGATCTAGATGAAAATGTTGTACCACGCCTGTGGAAAGTAAGCAACCTGAAAAGGTATTACTATTAATGAAAGCTTCATTTACCATATTTTCTGGTTTATTGCATTATGCGTTACCTGTCCCAATACTTGTTCGAAATATCAAACAGAACCTTGGTCATGCCTGGCTCTTCGGACCACATACCTCAAGTAAATTGATATATCAAGTTATTTTTCTAAGTATTAAATAGAACCTTAGTCATGCCTGGCCCCTCGAGCCACATACTTTGGGTAAATTAATACTTAATGACATCTTTCTAAGTGTTGAATAGAACCTTAGTTATGCCTAGTCTCTCGGACCACATACTTTGGGTAAATTAACACTTCAGCTCATTTTTCTAAGTATCAAACAGAACCTTGGTCATGCCTGGTCCCTCGGACCACATACTTTGGGTAAATTAATACTTAATGACATCTTTCTAAGTATTGAACAGAACCTTAGTCATGCCTGACTCCTCGGGCCACATACATCGGGTAAATTGATATATCAAGTCAATTTTTTAAGTATTAAACAGAAACTTAGTCATGCCTGGTCCCTAGGACCACATACTTTAGGTAAATTAATATTTAATGACATCTTTCTAAGTGTTGAACAGAACCTTAGTCGTGCCTGGTCTCTCGGACCACATACTTTGGGTAAATTAACACTTCAGCTCATTCTTCTAAGTGTTAAACAGAACCTTAGTCATACCTGGTCTCTCGGACCACATGCTTTGGGTAAATTAACACTTTCTATTCACTTTTCTAAGTGTTGAACAGAACCCTAGTCATGTCAGGTCTCTCGGACCACATACTTTGGATAAATTAACACTTCAGCTCATCCTTCTAAGTGTTAAACAGAACCTTAGTCATGTCTGGTCTCTCGGACCACATGCTTTGGGTAAATTACACTCTCTATTTACTTTTCTAAGTGTTAAACCTAGCTTCTCGAATCACTTGCCTTAAGTAAGTTAATGTTTTTGGTTATTTTCCTTAATGTTGGGCAGAATAAGAGTTCTCTGCACTACTTATCTTTTACTAAGTATATTGTTCATCTCCATGAGATTCACCCTTCCCTGTTGGAAGTCTAGTTCTTAGTACAAGCCTGTGATCTTTTTCTTTATTTTTTTTACTTGTTCAATTTATCTGAATTAGCAGCGAGGCATTACTATTAGCCCTTATTCAAAAAAAGAATAGCAATAGTTCAATACTTATTGCAACACCATTAATCTTAGATCATATCAGAGGGCAAAATAATAACTACACCAACCAGAGAATAAATATTACAAGGAAGAAAAATAAAGACACATATAGTGAAAAGTAAAGTCTTTTCATTAACTTAAAGGAAAAGTACATCATACACAATGGCAAAATGCCACTACAAAAAAGAAAATATACAAGGAAAGCTATAAGAGAAAAAAGAAAGAAAAAATAAAATCCTAATACTAAGCCTTGGCCTTTAGAGGAGGAGGGTCTTCTTTCTTTTTCGGCTGAGAGGCAGGAGCATCTTTGGCTTCAGGGTCAGCCTCCTTGGATTTGGCCTTGGCCTCCCTTGCCTTGACTGCGACATCCTTGGCCTCTGAGGGGGGCTTGGTCTCCTTGCCCTTGCCTTTATCTTTGGCCACCTCAACCCCTTGGCCTTGATCACTAGACTGGTTGGGTCCTTTGGGAGCCTAGGGGGGAGGAAGAGTGGCCTGAACAATTAAAGGCTGCTCAAGAGATTGTGGAGCAAGGGCAGAGGGAGATGAGAGGGAAGCAGGGACTTCACGGATCTCAGGATGATAGTAAACACTCCTTGGCAGCCTCCACTCCAAGTCAGTAGGAACCTCTACAAGGTTTAGGGCCTCCACCCACATTGCCTTGCAGTAGTCCCTACATACCTCAGCCAGCTCCTCAGCCAACCTAACCTCAGTTTCTTCCACCCCGAGGAGGTAAGATGCTTGCTTCGATGCCTCCGCAGCTTTCTCGGCTGTCCGAGTGGTGGCTTTAGCCTTCTCCAGGTTGGCTTTCAGGTCCAGGACCAACTACTTCTGTGTGGCAAGCTCTATCTCAGTGAGATAGAGCTTCTTGCACTGATATTTAGCCTAGTCCTGGGCACTTTTCAGCCTAGCCTCAATACTCCTTCTTGCCCTCTCCTCAGCAGTCAACTTGGTGGCCAACTCCAGTTACTCTTGCTTCAGGGCTCCTAAGGACTTCTCAACCTCAACACGGGAGTGGGCCTCAGCCCTAGCCTCATTACAAGCATCCCTGACCCACTCCTCGACCACGAAAACCTGCTGGGTAACCTGCACAAAGACAACAAAGGAATCACACGTTTAAAAAAAAAAAAAAAAAAAAAAAAAAAAAGATTGAAAAGGGAAACTTAGCATTTATCTAAAATATTTGATGGTGAACTTGCCATAGCGAGATCCCTCTTCAAGGACATGAAAAGGTCCGACTGCCTCATGCGCCTTAAAGCCTCCATATCTTTGGGCAGGAGGAGGGGCTGCTCTAGGGCTTCGGCGATGTAGGCAGAGTGCCCCTTCTGGAACTCCCTAATGGAGGCATTCTAAGGGATGGGAGCACCCTCCAACTCCAACTGAGGAGCCCACTCAGGTCCTCCCTACTGTCTACAGAAGAGGCCCATTTTTCTTTGGTAGTTTTTGACTGCTTGGCCCCCTTTTGAGGGACCATCTCACCCTCCTCCACCTCCTACACTTTCTTCTTTTTCTTCAAGTCAGGACAGGGAAGCAGGCCAACTATGGTTGTAGGGAGAGGCGGAGGAGGGGAGAGATTGGCAAGGACTTGGGATTTAGGGGCTTCCTTGGACGACGACCCTTTGCTCCTCCCAGCAAGGAGGTCCTTCAGGCCTCTCCTCGGGCTTAGGTCCATCCTTTCATCTTCCTCAAAGCTGGGGTTTGCGCGGGCAACTATGAGTTTGGGGGAGTGAGCTGCGGAGGCTCTATCAAGCTCGCCCTCAGAGTCCGAGATCTCAACGGGCTTTTCCTACACCTCTCCTTCTTCCTCGAGGTGGAATTTGTCAATTTCCACCTCAAGGGACAAGCGTGAGGAGGCTGTTTCCTCCCATGGAGCAGCTACTTCATGGGGAAAGCGTTGAAGAGGTAGTTCAACTGGTGGAAGGTCTTCTCAAGAGAGAAAACCAGGCACAGAGACATCTATCCGACGGAGCCTAGGGTCGCCTGCCCTGATAGCGTGACCTACTTCTTGGAAGTTGTTCGAAATTGGTTCAAAGTCCAGAATGAGATGGACCGCCCTAAGCTGCCCATCCTCACTCACAAACACCTCGGACCATAGGATTCTGTTGAGGCCCGCAATGTTGACTAGGCTGAGGCGGGGCGTTACATGCTGTTTATCTGCAAAGACAGCCGAGAAGCAAATCATGGTGAGACCACTAAAACCCATCAACAAAAGAAAACGAAATATTAAAGAGGAGTGAAACAAAGCTAAAATAACTAAATCTCGTGCCAAGGGACCTAACCCTAGGGTACCCCACCTGGCTCTCCCTCCCGAGTTGGGTAGTGAAGATCGTCGGGCCATTCCCCTAAGGAGATTAAGTAGTCGTCCCTTATGCCCTTGTTGGACTTGGGAAGACACGATACCAACCTAACAACATTGGACTTGGACTTGAGGTAATACCCCGAGTCAGCAAGCGAATGGCACTCGTACATGTGGATGACGTCCTGCCATATCAGCCTCAAACCCATCTGCTTGTTGAGAGCATCAACGCTGCCTAAAACTCTAAACAAGTTGGGCACGCACTGGTGAGGACACAGCCTATGGTTGAGTAGATAGTCCCGGGTTACCCTACCCATGGGAAGCATCATTCCTCCCTCTATGAAAGCAATCATAGGAATGACAACCTCTCCTTCTCTTCTATCTGTGACTATCTAGTCTGGAGCACAATGCCGTAGGGCTACTTCTTGTGAAATGTGGTACTTAGCCCTGAAGCCCTCCATATCGGCGGGAGAGTCTACAAGGTGCTTAAACCTACCCATTTGGTTAAGCTAAAGGGAAATGGATGAAGTTTTCAAGGGAAGGAAATAAAGAATGGAAGGCTGAGGAGACTGGCCGAGAAGAAAATAGCCTAGAAAAAAAGAGACTTACGACAATGAACACGTGTATTGCTTCCGGTACTTCTTGAAGATTCAAATTTTTTGAGAAAAAGATTTGGAGACTTTGGAAACTTAGGAAGCCTTGAAGGTTTGAGAGTTAGGAATTTCTTAAGAACAGGAAGACTTGCAAAATAAGGAAAAGTGCTTCCCCTGGGCGCCTTATATAGGAGGTAGAATTGAGTGGGAATTACCCCGCTCAAATTTTAAGGAGAAATGCCAGTCGTGGGATCTGCTTCTCACCGTAGGATACGAGAAATAAAGTGCCGCTTAAAGCATTTAATGAGATATCGCAGGCTCTGAAGTGTCAGAAACAATTATGAGACACGCGAAATGACACTCTTATGTGTAGAAATCAGGGGAACATGTGAGATTTATTTTTCAACATCAAAACCCCACTTTTCTCCTCAGATAGGAAGGGAAAACCGGAGTTTTGAAGGGCTATTGTGGGGACGCAGGCCCAAATATATATTGGGCCTTGGACCTTGTCCGAGGAGGCACAATAGTTCGAGAATAGATCAACAGTGAGGAAGGAATAAGACCAAGAACTTCACGAGCAGGCCATGGCTATAAAGACTGGGAGAGGCAGGCCAAGGAGGAGTACCTCCTTAACTAAGCAAAGAAGGGTCAGAAGTTGAGTTCTACTTTCTAGAGTGACACTCCAAGAAGTTCTGTTGATAAGGATATGCACTGTGAACGTACGAGACAAAGTGGGAGCTAGGAAATATCCAGGAACAAACTACAACCACTGCATTGAATGCTCTGCAGCTAACTCTCTGACCGCATTTATGTGGAGAAGACCCCTGAACAGTGCTGCCTTAGTCACCCCAACTCACAAAGGGCCTGTGAGGGTATCTGATGAGACAAGTACTCAAGTAGTGGCTTAGATGATCAATAAGTGGAGGGCCAAGATTATTCAAAGGAGATATATAATGTAAGAGACCCCTAAGGAAATGGGGATCATAAATAAAAAGAAAAACATTGTAGCAATCAAGAACTGAACTTGTAATCAAACTTGGGAATTAATATATAAGAACTAATCTTCTCGGACTATGCCGAGGACGATTTTCCTTAGTTCAAACTTGTCTATCTTTATTTTCTAGTCATCAAATCTACTTTACTTGTTGTTTGATTCATTAGGGCCCAGATTTCCAATCCACTCTCTACAAATTCATTGTGTTGGGCTTTTTGGACCTAAGTCCATCCACCTTTTGGGCTAAGGAATCCAATTCTGGTCCTTACATTACTCTTTAGCATTTAGTGTGATACTATATCATAGATACAATTTAGGTTCGCCTACGTATATGTTTTCTTTTCAAGTCTATCAATTTTTTATTGTGATGATATTGGTGGGACATATATATGATTATAAAGCTCTGTGTTCCGAGCTATAGGACGAAGCACCTTTAAGATTGGTTTTTATTTTTGTTAAAGAAAGGATTGCCAATGGTTGCATTAATGTATATGCTATGTATCCCACAAAAGACTGGTTAACCCATATTTTCATCAAGGCACTCCCTTTTGCCAAATTATAGATGATCAAATTCAACCTAAACCTTATTTCAAATTATACTTAGTTATTGAACAAAAAAAAAAAAAAAAACAAATTGTGCGCTAATTATTGCAAGCGAATTGTATACATATTTGCATGTATTTAGAACATTTTGTGTAATTATATGCGTCATTCCTTAATATAGTTGGTATTTATGCCATTCTTCATATAGTTGCTATAAATACATAGTTCTACACCCATTGTATGTGGGGCTGACAGAGTGAAATTTTTTTTAGTCATTCTTTGCCTATTGATACTAAGAGTATAGGTTTTCTTATGCATAAGATCCCAAATACCTTTTTCAAACAACATTTTAGAATGTTTAAGTAAATCATCTTTATACCATGTATTAAAAGCAGATAGGCCACAAACTGAATGACCCATTGTGATAGAAATTAATTAATTAATTAGCCAAGTTATTAATTAATCAATTTATCATGCAAACGCGTGGTAGCACAAACAAATCACCAATAAACTAATTATGCAGCGAAAACTAAAAGACACAGTGATTTGTTTACGAATGGGGAAAACCTAACGGCAAAAACCCCACCGGGTGATTTTCAGGTCACCACTCCCGAAACTCCACTATTATCACAACAAGCGGTTACAAGTAAAGGAATCCCAAGTACCTTACCAACCTACAGTTGAACCTTTACCTCAATACCCAATTGGACTTGTTCTGTAGTGACAGTTCCCCTTTCTGATGCACGACTCCTAAGTATGTGACTAACCAATTGCGCGGATCCCAGTACGCGACTTCAATCACCAACTATGAAGGTTGTTGGCTGCAAAGTTCTTCAGTTCATCCATATGATGAAGATCAAGAAGATGCTTGGTCATAAAACCCTATGGTGCACATACACAACAACTTCTTCAAGAGAAAGAGATGAACTAGGGCAAGAACTTCGTCTCCAGTCACAATTTGCTTGAACAGAGTTTGCTCAAAGTTTGTGCAACTTGTGAACTGTTTGACGGCCCTTAAACTGATCCTTTTATATGTCTAGGGTTAGGAGAAAAGAAAGCCCAAAGACAAATTCACGGATCCCAAGAAAATCAGATTGGAATTCTGAAAATCTTAAACCTCGACAGATAAAAGGTGTCGAGAAGCTGTCGAGTAGGTGTCAAGAACACCAAACGTAGAACAACTTTCTTAAGCTCGGTAGATACAGCTGTCGAGCCAGCTGTTGAGCTTTAATGATTTTGCACTATCAACTTGTTTTCTTGGATAGACTTGAAGACTTCAACACTTGATCTTGAAACATGGTTTCTTGAAGTATTTAAACACATCCTAAATCTACCCAAATACAAGTAAAGTGCGTTTTGTCAAAGGATAAACCAATTACATAAAATCATGACATATGTTCATAACATGTGTAACACATATGTCCTAACAAAAGCCAAATATATTAACTTCAAATACTAATAACTTGGGATAGTTTAACTGATTTTGGTTTCCTAGGTAACACCATTTGTAAGTACCTTACAGAATCAGAGGACATACCAAACGAATGTCACATAATCACATCTTGAAAAAAGAAAAAAGAAAAAGAAAAAGAAAAGAAACTTGAGCAATAACACAGATTTTAATATTAGACACCCTTGCTTATGTTTCCAGGTAGTGCCAATTTGATTTTGTTAACCTTGGTCACAATGTCCTTAATGCCTGGTCTTTCATCTGGTGATTCTTCAGAACATCTTAAGCCTAATTCTAAGATAGATAAAAGAACAGTTTGCATACCAGTTACATCTCTTCCATCTTCAATCCTAAGTAAACCATCGTCCACGACTTCCATTCTATCTGGAAGTGATGCAATCCATTGCCTCATAGCTAGTTCTCCAACAAACATTTCATCAGTGGGTTTCTTTCTTGTGATGATCTCCAACAATATTATTCCATAGCTATAAATGTCACCTTTGGTTGACACTCTCCCTTCTAAGCCATACTCTACCAAGCTCACATTTGTCAAGATGTCGATAAGTTAGTGGTCCACATGCTTGCCAACAGAAGAGAGAATAAGTTTGTAAAAATAACCATTCACACATTCATGCAAATTTTTTATTTAATTTTTAAATCTTTTTTATTGTATCCATCCATTATCAATATTTTGATGTATATATGTAGATTTGATTTATTGAAAAAAAAAAATTATGATATGATCAAGATGTGTCCATTTGCTATTATCTTGATTCTAATAAAAATAAAAATAAAAATACATTTGATATTATGTTCTTAGGGTTTACCTTTGTTATAGGAGTATATATGTATATATTATTTTCTGCTTCAGTTACCCAAGATAAACCTGAACACATTTACATCTCTTAGGGATGTGGTTTAGTGGTAGGAATCCAAATGATCCATCACACATGAGAGTCTTGGAATTGTGGATTCGACTAGTGGCAAGTCTCATTTGTTTCTAGGTGGTTTCATGCCATAATGCAATACTGGGTTTAAGTGGTGTAAAAATAGCAACCATACTTGCAATCTTTTTTTATAAAAAAAAAATCTATAAAATATAAACACATCTTCGAGTACCTACCTATCCATTTGCGTCTTCATTTCCAATAAATATAGGAACACAATATTTTTCACAAATTTTATTTTAAGTATTAACATCACCAGATCTACCATGACCACTATATTGTTTAGTGTCAATGGCTATAAAGTTGGCTCTAATTAATATGTGGCGTAAGGCAAGATGAACATTACCGTAGTTCTATTAACAATTCCAATATTGAAACTCACACTAAATTTATTTTATTGAACAAATTCATATTTGATTAGTGAGCACGGTTCATATAACAAATGGCCTTAATACAAATTATTTATTTACTTTCTTAAAATAATAATTTTGCAAAATAAATTAACACCAGTAACCCTTACATAAGAGAGACTAACAAGTAATTAATTAATTATCCTTTGAACCGGTCACATTATAGTTTAAAGTGTATGTTCATATGTATCTAATGCAATTACAAAAATGAGCTATGAACTACCAAACAAATTGTTAATATTTAAAATTGTATCTATTAAAGCTATGTACAAAATTAACCTAGTAATTAAATATATAGACAAAGATAAATTCATGTACCTGGTGCGATGTAGCCAAGTGTACCGAGAGTTTTGGTTTGCGTTGCGTCCTTGTTTAGGGCTAAAATTTTTGCAATGCCAAAGTCACTAACATGTGCAGCCATGTCCTCGTCCAAAAGAATATTGGAAGGCTTCAAATCACAATGCACCATAGATTCTAATTGACCATTGTGGAGATATTCCAACGCTAATGCAACATCAACCATGATGCTTACTCTTTGGACAAGATTCAAGCAGTTGTTATGAGAGTATAACCACTTTTCAAGGCTACCATTTGACATGTATTGAAGCACCAAAGCTCTAAACTCAAGGTTGGAGCATGTACTAATGACTTTAACAAGATTCCTATGTCGGATTGCCCTTAGCACCTTGCATTCAGTATCAAAACTTTTGATAGAACCCTCCAATTGCAGGTTTAAAGCTTTGACAGCAATGATAGTCCCATAAGATAGTATCCCTTTGTAGACAGAACCAAAACCTCCTATTCCAAGCAAGTTGCTCTCACAAAAGTTGTTTGTTCCACGAGAAAGCTCTTGATATGATATCATTCTATGATCCATTGTAGGCAATGTGATAGGCAAACCTGGAATCTGCATGTTACATTGTGGATGTCTTCTTCGCATTATGACCGGTGCTGCAAAGATTATAATTGATGCAATGACAGGAACAATATATTTGAGCAAAACTTGTTTCACCCTTGATCCAAGAGAAGTTGGACTTGTACAAGGTGGAACTCCAAAAATTGGATTCCCACAAAGTGCTTCATTACCTAAAAATGATTCTGCGATGAAGTTTGCAAAAGGTCTGGTGGATGGAATCTCTCCCGATAGCTTATTGAAGGACAAATTCAAATACTCGAGAAATGGAAGTGTCTTAAGAGATTTTGGAATAGCACTGGAGAGATTATTGTTTGAGAGATCCAGCTGATCCATTCCCCTCAATTGTCCAAAAGATTGTGGAATGTTTCCTTGGAATGAGTTCTATGACATGTTTAGATAACTTAG
Organism: Quercus tomentella; assembly: GCA_028535165.1. NCBI lineage: Eukaryota > Viridiplantae > Streptophyta > Magnoliopsida > Fagales > Fagaceae > Quercus > Quercus tomentella. Next base: position 49,843,616 of record JAPQVY010000068.1, read on the forward strand.
GCTCTCAAAAGCACCAATGATACTGGGAATATTTCCAGTAATTTGGTACAAGATAAGTCCATGACTACAATAGTGCGCAATTTTGTCATGCTCGGAGACAAACTTCCACTGAAGAAATTCGATGATAAATCCAAGAATAACAGGTTTTGAAGACTCCACAAATTCAATGGGATTGATGATGTCAGTGCATTATAACTCATATTGAATTTTTGCAAAACACTGAGGTTTCCAATACAATTCGGGATGGATCTTGAGAGACTGTTAATAGAGAGCGACAATTCTCCCAGGTTCTTTAATTGACAAAGTTGTTCTGGAATGGATCCTTCAATCAAGTTCTCGTCAAGAAACAATCTTTGTAAATTCTCCAATCCCCTGAATGTGGACGGTATGTTTCCTATCAAACTGTTACTCAACAAATCAAGAAAGTGCAAGCTTTTCAAGGAACCAATTCCCATTGGAATTTGACCCTTTATTTGGTTTTCTCATGCATCAAAGACTTTAAGCGAAAGTGAAAATTTTCCAATGGCATCCGGAATTGTAATATTCAAGCGATTGAAGGATAAATCTATCACCTCCAAAAATCTGCAATTATTTAAAGATAAAAGGAAACTATGCTCTTGATATCCAGGCTCTGCTGTCAGCTGATTATCTTTTAGAGCAAGCCATTTTAGATTTTTTAAGTTCCCAAGATTTCTGGGTATATGTCCAGAGAGAAAGTTAACAAAAAATCTGACTATGAAGAGGCTGGAAAAATTTGAAAGATATGATGTGATATGACCACTAATTTTGTTGAAATCAAATTCTAGAATTTCAAGATTAGGGCAAGAGATCCAAGTATCTAATGGAAGATTTCCAGACAAGGAATTTCTAGCCAAGCTGATCTCTTGTAGAGAGGTAATGTTGAAAATATTTTGGGGTATTGTCCTAGTGAGATCATTCAGTTGAAATTTCAAAATTTTCAGATTTTGGAGACGCCATAAATCCACTTTATGTGGCACTAACATAGCTCTTTAATCAACTGAACTTCTATGATATGACTTTAATCGAGATGATCTATTTTATTTTAAATTCGATCGAAATGATTTACTTCAACCTATTCGATATTGTGATGATGCAATCTGACTTAATCAAGTAGACATTTAGTTTAACTTAGTTACTTTAGAAATTTAGTCTTTTAGAATCTTTCACTCTCTAGCTGTTAACTTGTGCGTATTTCAAAAGTATTATTAAGTTAGTCGTTTCCAGACCCCATATCGTAGTCTATGAGGTCAAATAGCACTTCGAGCTAATGCAACAATCATGAAAACAATCTCGAGGTAATATCAACGTATACATAACCATCTCGTATAACTTAAAAAGGTAATTAAGAAGTTAGAATTAACTTTTTGATCAAACATACTATATAGAATACCAATGCGTTTCATTCATTCAATCTATAGTCACACTGTAGCCTTCTTAAAATTAATTAATTAATTAATACCACCGTGCACCCTTGATGCGGTGGTCACTTAACAAGTATAAATTTTTGTGGAATGTCGGAAGCAAGGGCTGGGGTTCAAGTCTCCAGGAAGGAGATTCACACACATATACACTTAGATTAGGTTAGAGTAGAAATTCTATCTTTAAAAAATAAAATTTTAATTAATTAATTTATTAATTAAGAGACGAGGGATAATCATGATTGGTAAGTGGGCTAAATCAGTAAGTTTAGAGAGAAAATTTTTTAAATATTTTTTACAACTATTGAGGTGACATAGTTTAATGGGTACTGATAAAGCCATTGTGAAAATATTGGTGGTCTAATCAATAATATAACTTTATCATGTCAAATTTTGTGATAAAGATTATAAAAGTTATTGTACTCTAAGCATGCCCAATGACCAATGAGATTTGTTTCTCATATTTTTCTAAAAAATGATTTATTTCTCACAATCTTTTATCAATAATCTATAATTAATTAATCTTTATATTTATATATATCTAAAAGCTAAAGGCGTAGCATTTATTGTTATTACGTTTTTGTTGAGCCACATTATTTACTTATTTTCTACATTTTTTTCTTTTTTTAAACTTTTATAAGCTAGCATTTATTGTTGTTACGTTTTTATTGAGCCACATCATCCACTTCTTTTCAACCTTAAAAAAAAAAAAAAAAAAAAAAAAAAAAAACCTCTTCTCCTCCTAATTAGGCCACATTTACTGTTATATTTCTTTCAACATTTCCCCTTCCTCTTTGTCTCTTTTTCTTCCCACTACTTTCTACTTTACCATTACACTTCCTTCGTCCTTTTCTCTTTCTTATATTTTGACTTTTTTTCTCTCTATTTTATTTTGAATAAATTCAATATCATTTCCCTCTTTCCATTCATATTTTCCCACAAAAAAATTGTGAGTACTCTCTCTCTCTCTCTCTCTCTCTCTCTCTCTCTCTCTCTCTCTCTCTCTCTCTCTCTCTCTCTCTCTCTCTCTCTCTCTCTCTCTCTCTCTCTCTCAGTAGATTTTTGTTCTTTCTTATAACTCTGATTAAGGTTGATGGTTTTTTTTTTAATATGTGTTTTGGTATTGTTTTTTCTTAATTTCCCATCACAAAGTCTTCTCTCTTCCCTTTATAGCATTGGTTGAATTTTGGTTTGAGTTAATACTTAGTTTTTTTGGATATAGGAATTTGAGTTTATATCAAAACACAATCTACATGGCTATGAATTTGATTATGTCTACCAATTGTTTGAGTAATAAATTATTATAAAGTCTATCTTTTACTCATTTGGTTTCATTTTAATTTTGGTTAAGATAACATTGTAATTTTGTGATAAATTTTTTTATTATAAAAATAAACCTCTTATTTCTTAAGAGATGAGAAATTTGAATAATAAATTTGAAACTTATAAAGTTTAGTTGTATATTAGGCAAATATAATATGTGTGAGTTAAAAAGCACTGTGAAAATACGTATTTCAGTATTTAAATACTAGAAACTGTTGATTAAACGTACCAAACACCTTCTAAGTTTGAAGATACAAAATTTTTCCCCCCTTTTTTTAATTATGAAATAAGTTGCCTTTGGATTTATTGTTAAGTTTTTCCCTGTGAAATAACAGGGCAATCTCACTTGGAAGATTTTTTTTTTTTTTTAGTCGGTAAGTTAAATTACACAAGAGGCAATTACGAATTTGGAAGTCTATAGACGTGTGCATCCCAAAATTCCACTCCTGTAAACGTAAACGAAAAATAAAAAATTTGTGGTTTGCATTCAAGGAATGAATGGGGCCAAGAAAATGGAGAAACAAAGAGCTGTCAATTCACACTACACAAGACTTGTACCATACATGACAAGAAATAAATGGCCAAGTTTTTGTGAAAGAGACAAAAAAGAACAGCTGTTTTCACTTTTTCTCAGTGTCGGTGAACCTCTGTTTTTCTATTAGGATAGATCTACGTGGGAAGGTAATCAACCTACGATTCTATTAGAATATCATTTTCAACTTTATAGTAAAACCTATTTTTTAATAATGGTTTATTTATTAATTAATTATTTTAGAACAATTTTCTTACTACTATTTTGTTTTTTTTTAATAAAAAGTTTTTATAAGCATTTCCTAAAAAGGATATTTATTAATTAATTATTTTTCAAAAATTTTCATACTACTACGATTTTTTTTTTTTAATAAAAAGTTTTTAAAAGCATTTCTTAAAAAAAAAAAAAAAAAAAAAACCAATTCCATTTAAACATAATACTTGTACCATAAACAACAAGGAATAAATGGATAAATAATTGTTTTCAGCTTAAAAAAAAAAAAAAACCCACTTCGAATGCTTGACTATAGTCACATTAAACTTTTTTTATTATAAAAAAAAACAATGATAGTATATATATATATATATATATATATGTACACAAATTTTTTTAAATGAGATACTTCTACGCAACAACATGACTAGGAGTAAATGCCAAAACAGAGAGCTAGCAATAGTAATAGTAGTGAATAGAAATGACTTGTACAGTACATGAAGAGGAAAAAATGGCCAATTCGTGCAAGGGAGGTGATGGTAGAGAGCAATTTACTGTACAGTCCAAACTTCCAAGACTTTAGCTTTTCAAAGTTTTTGGGAGTTCCAAACAATGACCAAAGACTTGTGAAACGTTAACAGTAAGTCTACTAATCTAAACCACACGTTAACAGTCGTATTTTGTTTTCTCCCATATAAATTGATGGCAGATATCTTTCAATCAACCACCGTGTGTTTCATAAGTCTTTTGGTCTTTGCTCGGAACTTCCACAAGACTTGGAAAGTTATAGTCTTATCTATTAACCAGTGTGCGTTTTCAAAGTTGATGAATGATTGAGTCAAAAGCAACGAAAAAGAAACTAAAAAGAGAAATAACAGAGTTTGGGAAGTGAAGAGAAAAGGAAACTAAGAAGCAAGAGACATTTAGATTAAAAATAAATAAATAGAGAATCAATTGAATTAAGGCGTAAATGTACTTTTAGTCCCTACATTTTGGCTTTTTTCCATTTTAGTCCCTACATTTTATTTTTTCCACTTTTAGTCCCTAAAACCAATTAACGCGTTCCATTTTGGTCCTTTCCGTCAGTCAACCGACGGAAATAGCTGAGGTGGCAGCCGGAAGAATAAAATATTATTAAAAATGCCACATCACCCATGACACATCAGCATATAAATTTAAAAAATTAATTTATTAATTTTAACAAAATTTAAAAACATAAAAACAAAATTTAAAACATAAAAATACATGAATTAAGATCTGAAAATTTCTTGTACAAAGAACACCAACCCAAAAATTTTAAAACCCAAAAAATTAACATAAGATCCAAACCTGAGCACACCAAACTCAAACCGGCCACACACTTTCATCTCAAACTCAAACTTTATTCTCTCATCTCAAACTCAAACTACATAGCCACACACTATTCTCTCATCTCAAACTCTCTCTTCCATCTCAAACTCTCTCTTCTCTTATGGCTCATACCCGAGCTCTCTCTCCTCTCATGGCCGATCCATGGCCAAAGACCCATGGAGAAAAGCTTTAACACGGAAGCTGAAAACGGAAGAGAGCGAGGGATCTAGAAGAATCGAACCTGCATATTGCACTTGACGAGATCGAGAAGAGTGACGGCCAGAACAAATACCCAAACCCAGAAAATCAAACCCGAAAATCAAACCCAGATCTGCTTACCGAAAAAATCAAACCCAGAACAAATACCCAAACCCAGAAAATCAAATCCGAAAATCAAATACCCAAACCCAAAAAATGAAACCAAAAAAACAAAAAAAAATCAAATCCAGATTACGAGGGCTTGTTGTTCGTCTTCTTCTTCGTCGTCGGTGGTTCCGGATTCAGACAAGCCAAGCATTAAAGATAACAACACCTTTCTCTCTGTCTCACAATGTTGAATCTGTTGGAGTTGTGGGATCTATGATAGCTGATTTGAGTTTAGATCTGTTATGGATTGGTTGGGCTTGCTGTTGTTGTGAGCCGAATTGGTTGGGTTTTTCTGGGTTTGTGTGTTTGTTTGATTCAATGAGCCGAGTTGGCCAGGTCGGTTGATTTTGTTGTTGATTGTTTGAAATAAACTGGGTTTTGTTTGAGTTTTTGGGTTTCTGGGTTTTTGAGTGTTTGAGATTTCTGGGTTTTCTTTGATTTTATGATTTTGGCTATGAATCTTTGGGGAAGAACGAGAAAAACTAATGGGCTTTCAGCATTGGTCTTTCAGCATGGGTCTTTCAATGGGTTTAATTTTGAATTCGTGTTCTTGGGTTTGATTTTCTGGGTTTATGTTCTTGTGTTCATAGGCATTTGATTTTTATGTTTTAAAATTTGTTTTTATGTTTTTAAATTTTGTTAAAATTAATAAATTAATTTTTTAAATTTATATGCTGATGTGTCATGGGTGATGTGGCATTTTTAATAATATTTTATTCTTCCGACTGCCACCTCAACTATTTCCGTCGGTTGACTGACGGAAAGGACCAAAATGGAACGCGTTAATTGGTTTTAGGGACTAAAAGTGGAAAAAATAAAATGTAGGGACTAAAATGGAAAAAAGCCAAAATGTAGGGACTAAAAGTGCATTTCCGCCTTGAATTAATTCATCTCAATACAAATATATTATTTATATATAAGAGCTAGGCTTAACTGCTTGCTTCTTAGTTTGAATCCAAAGTAAATTTAAAAATTTTTAATTTACTTTGGATTATGAGGGAACACTTGATCAAGAAGCAAGCCTACCGTGCTTGCTTCTCGATCAAGTGTTTCCTCATAAATCCCTTTTCTGGTTTTATGAATTGCACATCACACTTATCATGGTGAAGTTCTATTTTTCGTCCATAATTTTTCATAATTTGTGAATTCTAATGCATACAATTTTTTCTTAAAAAAATGTTAAAATGTAAAGCCCTCTAACTTTCTTCAGATTTCATTTCAGTCCTTTAACTTTGCTTTTGTTCATTGTAATCCTCTAAGTTTCAGATTTATTCAATTAAGGCATTTTTGTTAACTTTTGTTAAAATTTTTTGAAAAAAAAAATCTGGAAATATTTTTCAATCATTAATTGAATTTTTTTAATTTAAAGAATTTGAAGAAAAATTTATAAAATTGAAAAATTAACCACAACACATAACAAAAGTTGATGGAAAAGCCTTAATTGAATAAACTTGAAAATTAGAAGACTGAAATAAATAAAAGTAAAGTTAGATGATTGAAATAAAATCCGAAGAAACTTAGAGAGTCAGTTTTGCATTTTACCTATAAAAACAATATCATCATTTTAAAAGCAAAAAAAAAAAAAAAAAAAAAATCATGTAGATCTTGATGATCGTGAGCTAAACTTAGAATAACTTCATTATACATTCACTATTTTTTTTTTTTTTTAATACAAGATAGAAATTTTGCTCTAACATAATCTATATGTATATGTGTGTGAAGCTCTTTTTTCGAGACTTGAATCTCGACCCTTGCCCCCCACACCCCACAAACACTTCTACTTAGGAATTTATTGTAACATAGAAAATTAATAATCGATAATGATGCTCAATTGCAAAGTCATCTTGTTGAGGACCAAAAAATATAAACTAAACAATCTTTTAGATGGAGATAGACAACACATACCCAAATATCGAAATCCCAAACTTTAATTTTGTAGTCTAAATAAGCAACAAGCCAAATTCTCAAACCAAATACATAGTTATAGTGTATAACCAAATATAATATATATAATTTATATATATATATATATATATATATATAAACAATAATAATTAATTAAAAACAAAAAAAGAAGTGAGATTGAATGCATTAATGGGCTCAAATCACTAATGCCGGTTTGGTTAGAGATTTTTAATATCATTATTTTAGTGTTGTGGAAATATATGTGGGTTAAAAAGTATTGTTAAAATACATGTTCAATATTTAAATACTGAAAATTAATGTTTAAACAATAGTACCAAACACACCTTAAGTTTGAAAATACAAAATTTTTCACCTTTTTTTTTTTAAATTATGAAATAAGTTGTATTTGGATTTATTGTTAAGTTTTTCCTTGCGATGTAATAGGGCAATCTCACTTTGAAAATTTTCTGTTTATTTATTTATTTTTTTAGTCGGTAAGTTAAACTACACAAGAGGCAATTACGAATTTGGAAATCTATAGACGTTTGCGTCCCAAAATTCCACTCCTGTCAACGTAAAAAAAATAAAATAAAATAAAAAATAAAATAAAATAAAATAAAATAAAATAAAAACATTTGTGGTTTGCATTCAAGGAATGAATGGGGGGCCAAGAAAATGGAGAAACAAGAGCTATCAATTCACACTAGACAAGACTTGTACCGTACATGACAAGAAATAAATGGCCAAGTTTTTGTGAAAGAGACAAAAAAGAACAGCTGTTTTCACTTTTTCTCAGTGTCAGTGAACCTCTGTTTTTCTATTTTTTTTGAAAGCACCTCTGTTTTTCTATTAGGATAGATCTATGTGAGAAGGTAATCAACCCACGATTCTATTAGAATATCATTTTTCAACTTTATGGTATAACCTATTTTTTAATAATGGTCTATTTATTAATTAATTATTTTAGAAAATTTTTCTTACTACTATCGTGCTTTTTTTTTTTTTTAATAAAAAGTTTTCAAAAACATTTCCTAAAAAAGGGTATTTATTAATTAATTATTTTTCAAAAATTTTCATACTACTATGATGTTATTTTTTTAATAAAAGGCTTTTAAAAGCATTTCTTAAAAAAAAAAAAAACCGTCTAAACAAAATACTTGTACCATAAACGACAAGGAATAAATGGCTAAGGGGGTGTTTAGTTTGTGTTTTCAAACAATAATTTTTAGTTTTTAAATAATATTTTACGTATTTTTACACATTTTTTCACCCACACGTATTTCTACAAATACTTTTAAACAACAATTTTTAGTTTTTAAACACACACCAAACGAGCCATAAATAATTGTCAGTCAAATGCATATGATGTCCAATCAATGCAGGAACAGCATGTAAAATACAGACTGCTTTGCCATTGTCAACCTATCATCATCGTCTCCATGCCTCCAATAACCAAGAGAACCATACGAAACCCAATGAAGATTTCGAGGCTTAAGTCAAATTTAATCAAAGTTTTTTTTCTTTGTTATGGTCCAGCTAAAGGGTAAAAGAAAATTTTGAGACTGCTATAAGAACAGCTATGCAATAGAACATGATATATATGTCAATTAAGGAGGAAACAAAAAAATATGATTTTGAATAGGATAGAATGTTTGAAAAGAATACATGTAATCAACCCTGATATTAATGCGTTGAGATCCGTAGCAAATTCCAAAAAGTTTTAGGACTAAGGCAGGCTTGGCTGTAGTTGTATAATTTGAAAGGTTTGTTATCCCCTGCCCTACATCATGTAAAGTTTAGTTGTCGAGTGGCACAACAATGACCTATTGAAGGGATAATATAAAACCGAGCAAAGTGGAAACACAGAAGAAAATTTTTCTAAACGATACTTCAAATAGTTCTATGACATCAAATTTCAGCCCACTTAAGGAAATGTAAAAGGTGGTTGCAAATCAACTTTAAAACCCTAAACATGAAGCAGAGCAGTTGCTAATAGAAATCCAGCAGCACGATGCTAAAGCGCACACACCAACTACCGTGCAATTTAATAAAAGACCATAACACAGGATTGTATATTACGAATTGCATAATATGATTAGATTAGCCCAGGTTAGTACCTTTGGTAGACGCTGCCAATTAACTCCGCCTTGTGTTCCCATCAAGAGCGGCAAGCCTCAGTCCCCAGTAATGAAAAACTCAACTCTTTCGGTGGCGGAGCAAATGGAATGGGTTGTCTGAAAGCGGGTTAGAGTCTGTACAAGCAGTGAGAGTTAAACTCAATACCAAAATCAAAACCAAAACCAAATAGCCTCCCTCTCGTACAAGAACAAGAAAATCAAAACTAAATCTGTACAAGAGAAAGAAACAGAAACAGAAACAGAAACAAGAAGAGGAAGTGGAAAACGAAGAGGAAGACGAAGAGGAGACTAACAGTAACAACAACAACAACAACGACGACGACGTTGTTGTTACAGTGGCAGTGGGGACCACCACCGGTGACATGTCCGGAGAAGTACGGGCCCATTCTCGCTACTCTGGAAGTTTCCAAACAATTTCTCTGCCAATAGCAATCTCAACCAACTTGATCTGACGACACGTGAACACTACGCGAAGATGGCAGAGTCGTTGAAGATGGCCCATTCTCACTACGCGAAGATGGCAGAGTCGTTTTCATCGTGGTCTGGGGACGTGGAAACGATGGTGGCATCAGTGAACAAGACTTTCAAAACCTTGGATTGGCTTCAACCAGAGGACACTAAGTTCTACGACGCCATTAAGGCTGTCCTCTCTCGCCGCACTCAAATCTCCTCTGTTGAGTCCAAGCTCCGAACCCACCACAACGAAGAATCTGACGCGTTTCGTCTATTCAAGCTCGGTTGAAAGAAGCGGTGGCTAGATCCAAAGTCGATTATTGGAAAGCCATAGAGCGGGTTAGTGGTCTGAAGAGTCGGGTTTCTGAGATCTGAGAGGTGCTGAAAAAGCTTGAGCATGAATCGGCGTGGGAAGAGGTGTTGCTTGTTGATCGGAAAAGAGAATGGAACCAATGCCTTGAGTCTCACTTGGCTATTAAGAAGGAAGATAAAGAGTTGGCTGAGCAAATGGAGGAGAAGCAAAAGACCATCGAAAAGAGCAAGCGGGTTCGTGATGAGGCGGAGGCTGGTGTTCAAGGCTTGATAAAGGCTTTGTAATCTCTCTGCTAAAACAATGTAATTAATGTTACTCTTATCTCTCTGAATAAATACTACTTAAAAAAAAAAAAAAAAATACATATAGACATTAGATTGGTTGTGAACTTTAATAGTAACTTATTTGAGCAATGGCTACTTGGCTAGAGCAATAAGTCTACCAACACTAGGTGCGTTTGTATAAACAGTTGGACAACGACTCTTTGAGTTTAAGATGAGCACTTGTGAAAAACTACAAGGAATTGTAATTGCAAAACAAAGTTTTACGTTTTAAAAATACTCTTTTAAGCTCTTAAAATGCTTAATCAATCAAACTCTATATTTATGAGAGGTAGAGCTCATTATCATAGTTTTCAGAATCGGACCGGATCGGGAGGTCGGACCGTGAAAACCGGGAACCGGGATGAAAATCGGTTTTTTAAGCCTAAAGAATCGGATTTTTTGTTAATTCTGTGAACCGTTAAAACCGGGGTTGGACCGCACGAACCGGTGAGAACCGTGTGGTCCAACCCCTTGGCAATTTTTTTTTTTTTTTAAAAAAAACAACTTAACACAATTTTATTCTACTTAATTAAATTATCCATCTCTTACAAGGAATAAAAAAAATTATAATTAAAATTTTTCAAAGATATTCAACTTTACTTCAAAAATTAATCATAAATTTTAATGTTTTCATGGTTATTATTTTATTTTATTAACTTTCTTATTTAATTATTAAATATATGCTTGAAAATCATTAAATTTCCCTCACATATATAGATATATTGTCAATTTTGCTAGTTTTATAAATTTAATATCTATATTTAGGCTTTAATTAATTATTAAATTAATTATGACGTCATCATGGTTCGACCCCGGTTCGACCTTGGTTCGACCTCAAAAACCTTGAACCTCTCCCTTTTACGGTTCAATGAACGGTCCGGGTCTGAAAACCTTGCTCATTATAGTGTCATTTGAGGTGAAGTTCATTGGCAAAGATATAATGATTTTAGTGTATAGTTACTTCCCTATCTATGAGAGAGAGCCCAAGTATAAGTTCTATAAGTTCTTTGTATACTCTGCATTCAATCATCAAAGTGAAAATGCAATTGTCAAAGGGCTCTCTTTCTAGCTTATTATGACAGAGCCCAAGTATGCCAAAATAGATAGAGTAAAATCGAATGGTTTGCCCTTCAGTCCATAGAACACACACACACACACACACACATATATATATATATATATATATATATAGGTATTACTTCAATTTGATGCTCAGTTCAGATCCTGTTAACTTTGCAATTTGGCCCTAACCAGGGGCCAGCTGATCATGAAAATACCAAGTACATCTAATGGAGCATTGGAGCTTTAGCTTTGACCTAGCTGAATACATAACATGATGGATTTATTTGTATCATCTGTTAGAATTAGTGCTGATTTATATAAACATTTTTCCACCTATGTGCTAAAAGTGAAATCACTGACACGATATTGGGAGTTTCTTTATTCTTTTGTTGGGAGGGGAGAGGGGGCGCTGCGGGCGCAAGGGGGGCTAGCTAAACGTTTTAAAATTTGTTATGATCACAGAAATTGTGTGCGCTTATTAGATGAGAGATGAAATTGTAATCGACTTCACTGTTTTTTGTATTTTCTGAGAGAATTTACTTCAACATTTTAGAGTCCTTTGGTGCATTTTTTCAATAAGTACTTTGGTTTCAAAGACCTAAAACTTCCTGAGGACGCTTGAGGGGTAATTGCACGATTAGAAGAGGAAGTATCAATGGGTGCAGGGTGGGTTAGGCCATCCCTATTAACAAAAACCCTCAATGATAGACTGCAAGGCTAGATTTAGGCCTAAGCCTCAGGACACCATTTTAAACAGGCCACAAAATATTGGACCAATATAAACCCAACCTATTTGAAGCCCAATTAAGACTATTAATAATTTTTAATGTCAAAATACAACAAGAATGGATTGTCAAAAAAAAAAAAGAAAAGAAAAAAAGAGTGGATTTGCTATCACCAATTAAAAAAGAGTTGTTAGCAAAACCTACATACAATCATTTTGCATCAAATTGTATTATTTAATTTATATTTAAATATATAAAAAAAATTCACTTAAATTTATCATCCTAAGCCTCAAATTGTATCATGATAGGCTGATTGAGAGTTTAAGTTTGTATAACAGTATAAGCTATAGAGAATAATGATGAAAAGGTTATGTTGTTATAGCCGAGGAAGTGGCTGCTGAAAAATATAGGAAAAAGCTTTGGCAGGTAATTTTTAAGAAACACCTCCCTTTAATCAAAGCCATTTAAGAGTTTCAATTTTGAATTAAAGATAACACGACAGTATCAAGCTTCATTTGCTAAATCTAGCAATAATGTCTGTGTCTACGCAGTAGATTTTCCATTAAGTAATTAGGTACCTTGTTCCTGTAGCAAAAAGGAAAAGATAGGTATTCGCTTCTTATTTGATTAGATTTCCAAATCTAAAGCTTAATTTGCGATGTGATTACGTATTTTATTTTTGATCAAAATTGCTAGTGTGACGGCAAAATTGCTGTACTGTGGGAAGATGTGAATGGGAGATATATGGTAAAAGATGAAAAATTCTTAGATATTCTCAAAGTACGGAGAAATGATGTTTCCTCATCTCACATTCATAATAGACCCTACTAGGAATTTAATGAGTGGACCACACCATAAATGTGAGACGAGGAAGCACCATTCTCCATACTTCGAGAATACTTAAGAATTACTCGCAAAAGAGAGACTCCACAAAATTTAGCAACCAAGTTTATGCTCCTCTCTTATGCTCTATTTGGTTAGAATGATGAAAAAGTGGGAAAATATAAAATGTCCCAAAAATAGAGAAGTTGGAAGATATAAAATATTTGCGTTTTTCATTAGGTTTGACAGAAAGGATAAAAAAGTAGAAGGAAAAAAGCAAATTACTATTATATCCTTGATTAAAAGTATACACATGAAAATATAGAGTTAATTTTGTACTATTCTTCTCATTGCTATTTTTTTTTTCTCTCAAAAGAAAGAAAAGAAAAGAAACAGGTGAGTTCAGGTGTAAAACTCTATCCTTTTTATTTTCTTTCATCTCCCTTTTCACTCTAATTAAACAATGTAAAGTTACATTTTTCTTTCCCTATTTTTCATCCTCTCTGGTTTCACCCCAAGTAAACATAGGTTTAGAGGAAATGCTGAAGGAATCAAAGATTGGTCGCCAACACAGTTAAAAGCCCGCATTTGGCAAAGGATGGGTGGAAAAACATGGTATTACCAACTTCCTCTAATTGCATTAGTTCCCAATCAGCCTTCTTGAAAGGATTAATGAAGCTAAGCATCACTAATTGGGAGTCGCATTCAATAATCGCCACATGAGATGCAATCATGTATCAATGGCTCCTTTCCACAGCTAAATGAATTGCAAAAGCTTTCAGGGCATCACCTTTGGCCTCCTTGCTATAATTGCAGCACAAGATTTACTTGCTTTTCAAGCTGCACCAACATTGCGTTTGATCCTGGAAACAAGAGGCTTTACCATGAAACAACTCTAATCAAGATTAGGAACACTTTTATTAGGAATAGGGGAATCAAAGAGAGAATATAATGAAAAATTGCTTGAATGGCTTTAGATCCACTAATGCCACACTTAAAAAAATATAAATAAAAACCATTCCTTAGCGTCCAAATAATATATGCAATACAAACATATAGGATCGGCCCATAAAATTTACATGCTGAGTTTTTTTTTTTTTTTTTTTTTGGTCGTTGTTGTTTTGTTTCTAATGTTTTAAATGACCGTTTTTACTCCTTAAAATGTATTTTGGCCTATATACAGTAATTGTAGCTGACAAAGTGAAATGCTCCAAATGTACTTGCTGGTTTATTTTCTAATCATATAGATATGGTAGTCACACCTGGCGGTCGGTTCAATCAGGTTTATGTTTGATCTAGCTGGGTTCATGTGAGAAATGGGTCAACAATAGTAGAACTGTCTATCTTTTTCATAATAATAATAATAATAGTAATAATAAAACTTAACCATATTCTCTGTCTTTCTTTCAATATAGAAAAGAGAAAAATAAAATTCAAAAATAAAAGTTCAGAATTCGATTTGAAACAAATAAAAATTTGTAGCATTCTTAAATTTTATAATATAATTTGAAATTAGCTATATATGAATTATAGAGTTTAAAACATAATTTATCCCAAATGATATATTATATAATAAAAGTTGTGTTTAGAAGCCGTGTTACACTCAAATTATAGTTAGGTTTAGAAGTCGTGGTTGCGCCAAGTAGCTGAACCAAATTATAACAATTTTTTATTATCACTTTCACTTTTGTGTTTATCAACAAGATAGAATATTCAACTAGGTTATATTTTTTATTCTAGAAGAAGGTGATATTTTTAGTGTTTATCACTTTAATTTATATCATTTTTACGAACAAGATATAATATTAAACAAAAGAAAAAAGCTAGATGATATATTTTATATTTATCACTTTATCTCATTTTCATTTATACGAACAAGATATAATATTCAACTAAAGAAAAAAGCTAGGTGATATATTTTGTCCTCTTCGGAATTAGCAGCACAGGGCGCAAGCCTAATCCTTAAGGTTTTGCTCAATCCCACATCAGGGAAAGAAGCCTCTCACCCTTGCCTTATAAGCACTTGGCCTAAGGAAGGGTGTATCATAGTGTGTGACTATGGTACACCCTTCCTTAGGCAAAGTGCTTATAAGGCAAGAGATCACACACACTATGGTACACCATTCCTTAGGCCAAGTGCTTATAAGACAAGGGTAGGAAGCATGATCTCCCCGATGTGGGATTGAGCAAATCCGTACGGGTGGGAGCAAGGGTCGACCTTGTCCATCCCAAAGCAGACAATACTTGATTGGGGAAAGATTCGTTCATCTCACAGGTTTATTTATTTTTAATATTTTAAATTTTATAATTAATAAATCGTATGGTTTGAATAATATGATTATTATTATTATTTTAATTAATCTTTTTAATAGAATTGAGTGGGATAGTGTCTATTGTTTGATTTAAACAAATCTAATGTGGCCAAATATTATTGAAGAGTATAATTGGTTATCAGTATTCTAATCTAGATCTTAGGATCTCAAAATCCAAAGATCTTACATTCCTAAAACATCATGAATCTCACTAAAATCTTTATTTAAGTGAAATCCTTGTGGGATCCTGATCTGGATCTTAGAATCTTATAGAATCTCGATCCCATAGTGATACTAAAGATCCTGTGCTATAAAGGATAATTCAAATTTCTTTTGCTTATTTCGGGCTTTCAAATAGAGCCCAAAAGTCCCAAATTGATAAAAAAAAAAAAATGTAATAAATAGATTAGCCCAGTGACCCTAGCTCAAATTGATAAAAAATAAAAATAAATCTCTAAGGCTCACAACAATCGCCACCTTAACCTAATAAACAAAATCATAGAAGACATAAGAGAAGAGAAGAGACTAGATTGCTAGAGAGTAGAAGGCGAGCATGAGAAGCTGAGAAATCTGACGGTGACGCCACTGTGAGAGAGACCATCGACAACGAAGGTGATTTTATTTATTTTTGATTCCGCTAACAATAACATGAATTTTGTTTATAATAATCAACTATAA
This sequence comes from Quercus tomentella, assembly GCA_028535165.1. Lineage (NCBI taxonomy): Eukaryota > Viridiplantae > Streptophyta > Magnoliopsida > Fagales > Fagaceae > Quercus > Quercus tomentella. The sequence continues at coordinate 49,859,570 of JAPQVY010000068.1, forward strand.
TTTGAGGAACCCATCCAAGATAATTAAAACTTCGGTCTTGATGATTGAGTGTGTTTGTGGTGTTGTTTGAAACATTGTTATTTGTTTTGTGTTGTTTATGTGAGACATTAGGTATTAACATTGTTATTTGTTTTGAGTTGTTTATTAGAGACATTATGTATGCTTTGAGTTGTTTAACTTAGAACTTGGTATTTGTGAGTTGTAATTTTTGAACTTTGAACTTTATTTATATATTTAAAATTTGGTACTTTTCCTTTTATTAGCAATTTCACTAATTTGTGTCAAAAATTACTTTTTTCAATATTTCTTTAATATAAATTATAATTATAATTATAGGTATTTTTTAGTAATTGTTTTAAACAGAAAGTAGGATCATATGACCCTCTTGCAGATCCTCCAACCCTCTCACTAACCCTGCGTAAAATCTCGATCATGATAACATATAGTTTTACACTAAATTCTTATTGAATTTAAACTCATATGAAAAGAACCAAGATTATGGTTGCAATATATTTCTTGTTCTAAGGGCAGAGGCTCTAGTATCATATTTTAGGATATGGGATACATAAATTCGTGTGACATTAACTAAAATCTACTGAAGATGATATGGATTACAAAAACTTGATTAATTCACACACATATTCATATGTGACATTAACTAAAATCTACTAAAGATGACATGAATTACAAAAACTTGATTAATTCACACACACACAGGGTTGCTCTATATCAAACCAGGGTGGTCACAAGACTACCTTGATCTGGAATTTTTATTTATTTATTATTATATATAAAATTTAGTTTTATTTTTATTTTTATTTTTTAGCTATAAAAAAAATTTGTGCCTACCCTAAATTTTTATAGGCCCAACATAAATAAACTTTATGCAAAGTTTGACAACAAACTTAGTTATAGATTAAGGCTACAATTCCACTTAATGTATATATTTTTTATTGAATGTGAATTTTGACAAATCCATTGTTAGATTACATTTTCTTCTTATATCCTCTATACTTGAAAAATATCAATAAAATAAAAAATCAATAGCTATATCATTAATAAAATGTTTAATGTGGAATTCTAATTGACCAAATTAACATAGCATTGAAAAATTATATTGAACTAAAATTTTGAAAAATATGTAGTTTGTAACATTGATAATAAGATTATTATGCAATAATTTAAAAAAAAAAAAAAAAAACTTGTAGAACGAACTTGTAAGATTATTTGTATTTGCACATTTTTTTTTTGTTTTTTTTGTTTTTTTTTGTTTTTTTTGTTTTTTTTTTGTTGTTGTTGTTGTCAATATGAAATTATCTTTTTATTAGATTTTGTATAATATAAGTTTTATAATAACCACTCTCAAGAAAATTCCTGGAGCCGTCATTGCGCACACAAAACAATTACAAACTCACAACTTAACCTAAAAAACAAAATTTAGCTACAAAATTGGTTGTAGCGTTAAGTTACAACCTTACTCAATATTATTAACATTACTACATATTTCAAAAATCTAACCATTGGATTGTATGTTCTTTACACTCTTAATACACATGTCAGATTTTGTGCTAATTGGATATTAATTACTATATGATCTATAAAATTATATTTTATGCATAATTTTAAACTACCAAAACTTGTCTCTAAAAAAAAAAAAAAAAAAAAAAAAAAAACTATAAAACTTGCAATTTAAATAATTTATTGATGACATAGCTATTGATCTTTAATTTTCTAGAAATTTTGCAAGCGTGAAGGATATAATAAAAAAATGCAATCAAAATGTGGATTTGTCAAAACTCACCTCCAATAAAAAGATATTGAGTAAGATTGTAACTTAAAGCTACAACCAATTTTATAACTAAACTTCATCCTAACCTAAATCGTAACTATGCATATATTTTTGTGTAGGCGTATTTCAACCTACAAATATTACACTATTCCTCATATGGGAGGACTTAGGTGGAAATCAACTGATTAGGGTAATTTTGTGGTTTTAATAAAGTCATCCATATTAGGCAAAAGCAACAGTCCTAATGAACTCATTAGCCTCACTTGCACATTCATGACCTAACAACGATAGAATAAATTCGACGGTTTCACTTCAAAGTTGACGGCTGCACCTGGTGGACAACAAACACCTGAACAAGACGACTAGAATATATAGACGGGATATGAAGTTGACGGAGGGAAGCTAAAGAGGATAAGCGAACCTTTGACGAAGCTGACATGGCCTCACTTAGCCTCCACGCATAAGCATATAAGGAAATATCTGGTGCCCCACGTTTAACTCTAATCAAGAGAGTCCTATAAGGAAAGGATCCTGTAAGATACACGAATTAAAGAAGATCTCTCCCACAAGGAAAGATCTTTTAAGCCAATATGGGAGGACTTAGGTGGAAATCAACTGATTAGGGTAATTTTGTGGTTTTAATAAAGTCATCCATATTAGGCAAAAGCAACAGTCCTAATGAACTCATTAGCCTCACTTGCACATTCATGACCTAACAACGATAGAATAAATTCGACGGTTTCACTTCAAAGTTGACGGCTGCACCTGGTGGACAACAAACACCTGAACAAGACGACTAGAATATATAGACGGGATATGAAGTTGACAGAGGGAAGCTAAAGAGGATAAGCGAACCTTTGACGAAGCTGACATGGCCTCACTTAGCCTCCACGCATAAGCATATAAGGAAATATCTGGTGCCCCACGTTTAACTTTAATCAAGAGAGTCCTATAAGGAAAGGATCCTGTAAGATACACGAATTAAAGAAGATCTCTCCCACAAGGAAAGATCTTTTAAGCCAATTAACGAATGTCAATCCCATGCTACTATAAAAACCTCGAGACCCTCACAAACCAAGGTACGCATAATTCTCCCAACTTTGGCACTCTAGAGTTGTGAAAGTTCTCTGACTTAACATTCGGAGGGTTTTTGGCCGGTACCACACCGGTACTCTCCTAAGGTCTTTTTTGTTTTTGTTTTTGTTTTGCAGGCGTTATCTTAAGCACGTGAGGACTGTGTGACTTACTGACGATTTTCGGCATCATCAATTGGTACATGCCAACGTCCGTAGTCTTCCTTGAGTAACACTTCTCGAATTTCCCAGGGAGACGAATTGGGATATGGTCAGGAATTTGGTAACGATCCCTCAGATTCTTAAAAATGTTGGCCGTCATCGTCGGCAAGAAGTCATTGACGGTCCACATTTTGGGGAGGATAAATGGACGAGTATGCCCATCCCCAGGGCTTCCTGAACTTCCACCTTCGAGGGTTCTCTCGTCAGCATCACCCTCGTCCCCGTCATCATCTTCTCCATCATCACCTTTATCCTCACCCTTATCTATCTCCTCTTCCTCACCTCCCTCACCAACACAACTTTCCACTTCCTTGTCAGGAGAATGGGCTGACGTTTCCCTCTTTGACAACCAGGAAAGGCCCTCCTCGGGCTCATGACCTATCTGGAGGACCTCGTCGTAGCCCGTTCCCTCACGGACTGACGACTGCTCACTCGTTGCTTCTCTAGACATCTATATACCTACAAGCGACGGAGGTATTCTAAGAACCTAAGTTGTCGGCCTTTCTAAAAGAGGTAAACGATCAACTAGAAAAACAAAGATGAAAGATAGGATGAAATAAAAGAAAATTTGACTTACCAAGTAAAGTAGACGGTTTCTTGAGAGGTGGTGGTCTCAGCAAAAGAACAATAACAAAGGCAATGAGGTCAGAAAGATGACGTGAGCGAAGTTCTCGGAATGACGGGCTCTCTCTCTGAAGATCAACGATAATGAAATAGGAGAAAATGAGGAAGGAAGTGAGATATATATAGGATGAAAATTGCACGAAAGACGAAGCAACACCCTCGTCTAGAAATGGGGCCAATCCGCTTAAGCCATGTGTTCAAGCAATTAATAAAGGCTGCTTGAGGAATCGCCCATAAATGCCCTCTCTTTTTTAGGATAAACAAAAAATAATAATAAATAGTAAAAAAAAGCTATGAATTAAACTTTATAACCCGTTGGCTGAAGCCGATGGGGCTGTGGAGTAGGGGGCAGATGATACGGGTAATTTTGTGGTTTTAATAAAGTCGTCCATATTAGGCAAAAGCGATGATCCTAATGAACTCGTTAGCCTCACTTGCACGTTCACGACCTAACAACGATAGAATAAAGTCGACAGTTCCACTTCAAAGCTGACAGCTGCACCTTGAGGACAACAAACACCTAAACAAGACGACTAGAATATATAGATGGGATATGAAGTTGACGAAGGGAAGTTGAAGAGGATAAGCAAACCTTTGACGAAGCTGACATGGCCTCACTTGGCCTTCACGCATAAGCATATAAGGAAATATCTTGTACCCCACGTTTAACTCTTATCAAGAGAATCCTATAAGGAAAGGATCCCGTAAGATACGCGAATTAAAGAAGATCTCTCCCATAAGGAAAGATCTTCTAAGCCAAGGAACGAATGTCAACCCCATGCTACTATAAAAACCCTAAGACCCTCACAAACCAAGGTACGCATAATTCCCCCAGCTCTTGCACTCTAGAGTTGTGAAAGTTATCTAATTTAACCTTCGGAGGGTCTTTGACCGGTACTACACCTGTACTCTCCTAAGGTATTTTCAGCATCATCATCAACATTTATATCAAAACTTCCATTTTGGTTAGACCCTATAAGGCTTCAACTACAAACCCTCTTCTTGTACTATGTAGGAAGCATTATTCCTCTTTACTTTTCTACTTTTCAATGTGGAATTCCAAAACTTGAAATTTCAGAGCTTAAAATCACAATGTGATTTCCATTTAGTAATGGGAATGGACAAGGCGCACACATATCAGGAGCTAGTCTAATTGTCCTTTGGAGAGAAACCAATATGCTTTAAGTACCATAGTGCCCCTTCAGCTGCATGCTCTGCTGCTTCTTTCTTTTTCAATCGGGGGGCACCAAAACACTCCAAAACCGTAGTTGAGGCTTCTTTTATTTCAACAATAACCTTGTAGGTGAACCTGTTTAGAACAATAAATTAGTCAATAACAATGTACGCTTCCTTGGAAGTAATATTCTATCATATACCAGTTATTGCTAATTAATTCTGCTTTCACTCCTAGTTTCGATGTAAGGGGCTAATAGCAATAATTGTCATCTCATTAGGAAGCACCACAATGGGTACAAGATACCCATGTGACATTCTTGAAAATTTAGGACATTATACAGGGAAGCACCACTAATTGTCATCTCATACAGATTGTGCTCATTTTCATTTTAAAAGATAGAAAAGGTGATAAAAGACAGTATATTAACAATACAACCAATTAAGAAACTATTTGCTTCACATAGAGAGAGTTTGTGAGAGGGAGAGAAAAAATAGATAAAAAATAATGAAGTATCTGCTGTATCTGGAGTATCTATATTGGATACATATCCGTTATGGATATAACTACTAGTTTGAATCCCCTCAAAAAAAAAAAAAAAAAAAAAAAAAATACTACTAGTTTGATGTATCAGCATTTTCTAAACTTAATGGCTCCCTTCTACTAAAGATTAGATTTTAGTTGCAACTCCTAGCATTTCTTAGTTTCTTTTTCTTCTAAGACAAGTAGTATGTTGTAAAAACTTTCTTTAATGAATTTTCCCAATAGTAGAATTGCTTATGGCAGTATTGATGCTAAATAAGACTAAACTATAATTCTAGAATTAATCACATTATAGTATAATTTGAAACCATTCTCGCATGATTTTGGATTTGTGTTTTCAAGTAACAGACGTTAAACATACATTTTTGCATGGCTTGGCCCTTCTTCTTTGCAGCATTCAAATAAAGGTGGTTTCCAATAGTTTGCAGCACAAATCTCATACAATTGTGATTTTGACCGTCCCTTCTTTGGAGCACCTACACTGATTAAGAAAGAGCTTAACAATTTCCATTTTAACAGATTCAAATGCGCTTTTAGAGGCAACTTTTAGAGAATTCATTATTCCAAAGAACACTATTTTACAGTTACCTTAGGCAAAGTTCTCTACACATTTTCTAATATCTTAGTAATTACAAATCCCATTAGCAATTTGCCAATTTGCTTAGGTTTCATTCTATAGCAGGCTACTCTATAACATAAAATCATTTGTTTAGGTTTTTTTTTTTTTTGGCCAGTGGACATTGTTCAGACTTAAATATGTTCTATTGTCCTTTTTTGGCTAGAAGACAAAGTTCTAATTGAATCTGAAACATATCAGTAGGCCAAAGACACTTCTATTAGTTAGACAGCACGCGTTTGAAGTTATTTAGTAAGTTAGACTGTTTTTTGAAAATTAAGTTTGTGAAACTCGAGTTCCAACCCAAAATCGAGTTTCTCAAACTTGATTTACGCCTGACCTTGATTTAAAAAAAAGAAAAAGAAAAAAAAAAGTGGAACTCGAGTTCCACCTTTTTTTTTTTTTAAATCAAGGTCATGTGTAAATCGAGTTTGAGAAACTCGATTTTGGGTTGGAAATCGAGTTTTACAAACTCAATTTTCAAAAAACAGTCCAGCTTACTAAATAACTTTAAACGCGTGCTAGCCACCGAATTTTTTCCAAAAAATGTACTGTTGAGCAGATTTTGCCCATAAATAATAACCAAGATTTAATATGGTGTCATGCATGCCGATATTTACAATTACAAATACAAAGTAACTCCCCAATAAACTGCAGAGATGCCCCCTTGTCAATAAACTGCAGAGATGACACTGTTTTCTATGAATATGTAATGGAAAATCTACGGGAAAAGAAGCCCAGAAAACATAATCATTATTAAAACGTTGCACTTATTTTCTATATTCCTTAAACTGTGATCTTGGTCTACATCCGTACCTTCATTTGTAGAGTCATTCTGAAAGGGTCCCTCTCCACTGTTCTCAGAGTCTGATTTATTGGAGGATAATTCTTTTTTGCATTCTCTGGGTTCAGCCGAAGCATCTTCAACCATCAAGTTCTGTTGGTTGAATGGTGTCAACCTGCTTTATTCTCTCTTTGGAGATTGGCTTTACAACTTTTTCTAATGGCCTGATTTTGGGTTTCTTTAACTTGAGCTGGAAAACAAGTAAACAACACACCAAGAGGAAGGGGGGAAAATACTGATATTTAATAGTATCTAATTTCAATTTGCAAACAGAGAGAGAGAGAGAGAGAGAGAGAGAGAGAGGGTGGTTTGTGTTTTTTGTGTTTAACTGGGATTGTAAGGACGGCTTGCTGATCTATTGGGGAGGGTGTTTGAGATTAACAATACATTTTTTCTGGTTTTGATTTTGAGGTTTTGTTCTCCATCTGCCTTCTAACTTTTGTCTTATCCACTAATGAGGTGCTATTGTCCACAGTTCATACCCTCTGTCTTATTACATAACTTTTTTTTTTTTTTTTTTTTTTGAGAATGAGTCTTATTACATAACTTTATTAGCCTATTTGTGTATCTTGATGACGAATCCAAATCTTCTGTCTCACTTTTCCTACTCCACTTTATACTCCATCAATAAAAACTTGCCATATGTTCATCTAATTAATTAAATACTATCATTATTGACTTATTAATACTACCGTTATTAATTAATAGTAGTATTAATAACGGTAGTATTAATAAGTCAATAATGATAGTATTTAATTAATTAGATGAACACGTGACAAGTTTTTATTGGTGGAGTATAGAGTGGAGCAGGAAAAGTGGGACAAAAGATTTGGACTACTTGATGACAACTGGCTTATTCATAAATGGCTGTGAAAGAGTACCCAATTACCAACAAACAAGAGGCATAAGTTAAGTTTATCAAAAAAAAAAAAGAGGCATAAGTTGTTTTAGGACCACACAATTCGCTGCAATTTAATGACATGTTCAATTACGGAACTTTCATTTTTTATATAAATCTACTATTTTTTCTCCATTATTTACTGTTGCACATGTGGCATAAAAATTGTTTTCATAGACTTTCTCTTATGAGTTGTAATTATTGGAAAGATGAAAAAATGGAAGGATGAAAATTTTTGAGAGAATAGAAAATTGATAGGATAATTGTCTCCCACAATGTGTGTTTTATAGCGAGGCTACATAAGATGTTTTTTTTCTTCTTCTTCTTTTTTTTTTTTGGAGAAAAAGTTAGAAAGAATTGCTTTTGTTAATAGTATATAAGATATACACACAATTGACTATAAAAGCAAAAACAACTAATAGAACCAAAAGGGAAAAAAATGAAGAGCAACTAAACGAACAAAAAAAGGAAAAAATAAATAAATTCAACAAGTAAAAGGACCCAAAAAAGAAAAAAAAACTATAAAAAGAAAAGCTCTTATCGTTTTCTTCAAAAAATAAATAAGAAGAAAGAAGAAGAAGAAGCCCAGATCACATGACTAATTTTATTAAGGGGAAATTACACTTTGCCCACTTGTGATTTGCCTAAAAAGCACTTTGCCTACTTGTGATTTAAAAATTGGCACTTTACTAACTTGAGGTAAGCTCTGTTTGTCTCTAGGTTTTGTAAAAATTAAGATTGTTCTTAAATTTTATAAGGACCACATCCAATATAAGGACCAATAGGATGGTGCTGACATGTGTTAATGCTCATTTTTTGCAAATCCGTACCCAAAAGCCCATGAGGAAAAAAGCCCAATAAAAAGCAAGGCCCAAAGGCCCACCAAAAAGACCGAAGAGCGAGAAAGGCCCAAAGAAAAACAGAAAAGAAACAAAAGCCTAGACTTATGCCTGGACTAAGAAAGAAATGCAAGGAAAGTGATCTGTAGCAGAATACAGATCTACTGTAGAATACAGTTCTTCAGTAGAATGACTTTGGTAGAATAAGGCCAATTGGGTCTAATACCCTCTGATCCAGTAAACACTATTTGGCCTACAAAGGTACAAATCCTTTTATATAAAAGGATATGAGTGAATACTGATATGAAGAAACACGATAAAAAAAAACAAGGAACAATAGAAAGTTCAGTAGTAAGAACTGTGTGAAGGAAAGAAAGGCCAAACCAAAGGAAATGACAAATATAGCAGGAAACACATGAAGAAATACGACAAAACCAACAGTAGAAAATGTGTGAATGAGAAAGAAAACAAAATCAGAGAAAAAACAAAAGAAAATAAGGCAAGCTCAAAAGCCCATACCTTCCTTCATAGAGGACAAACATGGACAAAAGAGACATGCAGCAGGATGAAACAAAACCAATTTGCTACAATAGAAACGGCGTGGTAATGAAAGAAGACAAAAACAGAAGATAGTGGAACAAGCACACAAGGACCGGAGCATCACCAACCTGTATCCAGCCAATACAAGGGAGGTGGGCCCACGGTCAAGGAACTCAGAGGGTGTTTTTTGGTGGTAGGGGGAAAAAGGGTCTATATTTGGTTTTCAACCGTGGCTTCTTTTGGGAATATACCCTGCTAGGATGGTAGCTTATTCAAAAGAGGTAGTAGATGGTTTGAACCATTTGATGCATACCATAGAGGTAGGTGGTGAGGTAACTTGATCCTTATCCATTTGAACCCAGAGGTAGAGGTATATGGCAAGAACAAACAAAGGGAGATTTTGTCATGGAATGGGTAGTGGAAGAAAGAGAATGCACTGGGTTGACCCAATAGTGGTAGTGGTTGGGCAACCAATGGGCTAGTGGGCAGTCCTGAAGGGATGTCCACAACCAACCAAAAGTAGTTGGTGAAGCCTTAGGGGTAAAAGGGAGAAATCCCATGGAATCAACACATTATAAAGAGGGGTAGTAGACATAGATGAAAAGGGAGGCACCTAAGAGGGACAAAGGAGGGACCTAAGGGAAAAAGGTAGTGAAAACTGAGAGAAGAGAGACCCATGGCAAAAACAGTAGTAAAAAAGAAACTGAGAAAGAAAGAACAGAGAAAAGGAAAAAAAGATAGAAAGTGGTAAAAAGAAGATAGAAAACATAATAGAATTGGGGGCATGCATCAATAGACCATTTTTTCCCTCACTCTAAACAAACCAACTCTTTAAAGTCCCCCAAAAGTAATAGCTAGTAGTCATTTAGGCCTATTCTCCAAAATGCACGACTTTGATGGCAGAAGCCTATGACAAGGTTGTTCAAGTTGGAGTTCAGGTTCCTTCTTGGTTCACTTTTTCCACAGAAAGATTCCACACCTGATGTTGGTGGCAAATACATTTGATTTTCACTTGTTAGAACTTATATTTGTTGTATTAGCCGTTCTGTTGTGGCATCTTTTACTATAGCTGCTGTATTTATTATTTTGTCGTGGTATCTTTACTTGTTGTATTAATTATTCTGTTGTAGCACATTTTTTTATCATATTTACCGTGTTAGCAATTATGCTAGCTAAACTTTTCTGCTGAAACTTTCTTATTTATTTGTTATTACACGTTTTTCTTTTAACACGAACTAATTATTATTCTGCCCTATATATAAATATATATATATATATATATATGTTAATACATATAAGTATATATACGCATATATGTATGTATATGTATTTGAGAATATGCTAACCCATGTAAACTAACATTTGCTTGATAAGTATTTTCTTTTGGTTTTAGATTTGTTTATGTGTAGGAAGCAGAAAAGTATTTCTGCAATAGTAAAGGAAGAGTAGTGATTCACGTTGTAGAAAAGTGCAGAAAATTTTACTGCACAGCAGAAAGCTTTACTGTACAACAGAAAGTTAAGGAAAGTTAGTTCCGCAGCAGAAGTTGGAAAAATGTTCCTTTTACAGTAGAGATGGAGAAAAGTCATCCACACTGCTAAAAAGTGTAGAAAATTTTACTACATAGCAGAAAGCTAAGGAAAGTTAATTCCACAGCAGAATCTGGAAAAAGCTTCATTTTGTAGTAGAAATGGAGGAAAGTCACTCACATTGCAAAAAACTTTACTGCATGGTAGAATAAGCCCAATTTGTAGTGTCATCCCCTAGGCTTTGGATTCAATGTTTGTGCATAAACTGGCAGCTATAGAATGGGATCTTGGAGCCCATTCTGTGAAAGCGCCAGCCCCAACTTCCTTCTTAGAAAAAGCCTAAACTAAACGTTGTCTAATAACATCAAGACATGTGTCTAAGGTACAAGAAACGTAAAAAGAACCCTCAACAATGTTAGGACATATGTAAATGTAGAATTGGCTAATCCTTTGACAAAACGATCTTTACTTGTAATTAGGTAGATCTAGAATGTGTTTAATACTTTAAGGAACAAGGTTTCAAGTTCAAGTATTAAAGCCATGTAAGTTTGTCCAAGAATCAAGTGAAGAGGTGTTGAATTTTAAAACTTGACAGCTAGTATCTATTGAGGTTTAAATAGCTGTTTAAGCCCGATGCTCGATAGCTGCTCAATAGATAGGGTATTTGTCGAGGTTTATGAAAATCAGTTTTTCAGATCTAATTTCACTTCAATCTGTGAATAGATGTTTGGGCTTTCTTTTCTCATAGCCCTAAACATATATAAGGATTGTTTTAAGCGCCGTCATAGCAGATGCAACTCAATGCAAAAGTTTTTCACAAGCATATTGTGAACTGGAGACATATGCCCTAGTTCATCTTTCTCTTCAAGAAGCTGCTGTGTTTGTACGCCGTAGGGTTTTGTAACCAAGGAGTTTCGTGATCTTCATTGTATGATGAACTGAAGAACTTTGCAATCAACATCCTTCTCAAGTTGGTGAGTAAGCCACGTGCTGGGATCTGCGCATCGAATTGGTTAGTCATGTACTGGGAGTTGTGCATTGAAAGGAGAGATTGTCACTACAAAACAAGCCCAATTGGGTATTGGGGTAAGAGTTCAACTGTAGGTTGGTATAAGGTATTGGGATTCCTTTACTTGTAACCGCTTGTTGTGATAATAGTGAATTCTCGAGAGTGGTGACCTAAAATCACCCGATGGGGTTTTTGCCGTGTAGGTTTTCCACATTCGTAAACAAATTACCGTGTCAATTTATTTTCCGCTGCATATTTACTTAGTTGGTGATTTGTTTGTGCTACCACGCGTATTGCATGTTAATTGAATTAATTAATTAACTTAACTAATTAATTGGTTAATTCATCACAAGGGGTCAATACATTCTTGGCCTATCAAAGAACATGTAAATTATTCTAATCCACAACATCTTCTCATTCCCGTTCTCATTCATTTCCATAGGCTTCTCCACACCATCTTCTAAACTTTCAACATACCCAAAAAAAGAAAAAAAAAAAAAAAAAAACAACAACAACAATAACAAGCTTGTCGTAGTAAATCATGGCAAGCTCCACCATTCAACGATTAGCATTCGTTGGCCAGACTGCTTTGAAGCAGTCCAATGAGCTTCTCCGTAAGGTTGGGAGCTTTGCCGATGGTCATGTTTCCATGAGGCGAACAGTGAAGAGTGCTCCACAACGCATATGGTAACAACTTACTTTAGTATTAATAAATCATTCACATCAACCATTAGTAGCTATATATATATATATATATATATATATATATAAACAATGTGTACGAAGTGAAAAACACTTCGCATATTAAAGAATCAAAATTGCCCTTAAAAATTGGAGTCTCCTATCATGATGTAAACTAACGTGATTAAAAATGGAGGCCAAACTTTATCTTTATGCTTAATGCAGGTCAAAATGGCCAAATATCACTGTTTTTGAAAATATTTTGCAATCTACCACTGTTTTTGAAATATGTAAGGATCTACCACCTTTTTGAAACTCATTTTTTTGTGGAAATCGAGTTTTCCATGGTATTCGAGTTCATGGAACAATTTTGAAATTTTTGGAAGTAACTGGAGTTCATGGAACTCAAGTTCCATGAACTCGAGTTACATCCAAAAATTTCAAAATTTTTTCATGGTACTCGAGTTCATGGAACTCGAGTATCATGGAAAACTCGATTTCCACAAAATCGAGTTTCAAAAAAGTGGTAGATTGCTAAATATTTCACAAACAGTGGTATATGACCATTTTGGCTCTTAATGCATGTTTAAAGTTTCAGATTAATTCACAACTAAGAAAAAAATATTTCAGTTTAATTACTTCTAAGAATAACACCCATAAAGTTGTAGGTTTATAAAGGTCCCTTAGATAATAGGCTGTCGATGTTGCTTTGCCTTTAACTCACCTTCCTAAAACAAGGGTAAATATTATGATCGTTCTTAAATTTTATAAAACCTAGCTTTTAGATCTTCTTCTCTCTTGATTTTTTAGTTTTTTATGTTTTGAGAGGAGAAAGATAAAAAAGAGTAGCAAAAATACAAATTTACCCATGTTTTTAACAAAGATGGGTCACGGGAGACAAACGAAGCTTACCTCAGGTGAATAATGTGCCAATTTTTAAACCAAAGGTAGGCAAAGTGTTTTTCAGGCAAACCACAGGTGGGCAACGTATAATTTCTCCTTTTAATAAAAGGGGTACATAAATTATATTAAAATAACATCAATACCCCTTGTTTCTTCTTCATCTTCTCTTCGAATCAAAGATATTGGATTTTAGTGGGTGTGGGTGGAAAATATCTAGTACTATCTATTTTCCTAACCATTTTTTAATGTTACCTAAGGATGAAAAATGCAAGTGCTCTCTCCATTTTTCCTTTTCTTCTTTTCATCCACCAACTTTTCATCTCGACCAAATACAATTCTCTTAATAAATTTGTAGGTGGGTTTTTTGTGTCAACGGGCTAAGGCCTGTCTTGCTACGCCTAGGTCCGTTTCACTATGGGTCGGGAAGTTGGGCTTAGCCCAATATTCTAGCAGGACCGTGTTATGGGCTAATCTATGCATAAGCCTAGCATCCAATAATAGAGATAACAAAGATAAACAAATACATATGCACTTTACTTCATAGACATTAGCACACTTTTTATGGACTTAAGAGTAAATGTCTTGTAGTAGAAAGTTAGACGTAGCAAATGGGTTAGTTACAGCTGAGAAATTAAGTTAGCAGAACAACTGATTCAACAAACATAATGAAGATGCTACGGCAGAACAACTGATACAACAAATATAATGAAGATTCTATGGCAGAACATTGATACAACAAATATAATGAAGATGCTAAAGCAGAACAACTATACAGAAAATAAAGTTATGTGTGCGAACATTTGTAATGATAGAGAGATATTGACTCTTCCTGCAAGAAGTGAACCAAAAAGAGCCCGAACCCGAACCCTAACCTGAACAATGTTACTATTGGATTATACCATCAAAGTTGTGCATTCTGGGGAATGGGCCTAAATGGCTACTTGTTATTGCTTTTGGGATTTCAAAGAGTGGGTTTAATGAAGAGGGAGGGAAAAGATTCCCTACTGATGCATGCATTTCTACTATATTCTTCTTTCTCTCTCTTTTTTTTTTTTTTTTCTTTCTCTTGCCTTGGGTTCCTCCCCCTTATCCATGGCCATCGCCACTATTTATACTGGGTTGATCTTATGGTATTTCTCAATTTTACCCCTAGAACGTCACCAACTGCGATGGACACCCTTTCAGAGTTGCCCATCAACCCATTGGTTGCTCATCCGCTACCACTACTAGACATGCCCAGTTTATTCTCTTTCTTCCACTACTTGTTACATGACAAATTTCCCTTTTGTTTGATCTTGCTATGAGCCTTTCCCTTTTGTTTGAATGGATAAGGCCTTGGGGTTTCTCATTACCTACCTCTTTAGCATGCATTGAGTGGTCTCAGCCGTCTATCACCTCTTTTGGGAAAAATGCCATCCTAGCAAAGCATTTCCCTAAAAGAGGCCCTAGCTGGAAACTGAAAATGGGCTCTTTTCCCCCCTCCACTAAACCACACCCTCTGAATCCCTTAACCATGGGCCCACTTCTCTTGTATTGGCTAGGTATAAGTTGGTGGTGCTCCAGCTGTTGCGTGCTTGCTCCACTACTCTCTGTTTTTGTTTTCTTTCATTCCCACGCCATTTCTACTGTTGCAGGTTAATTGTGTTTTCATCCTGCTGCGTGTCCTTTCTTCCCGTGTTTATCCTTTATGGAGAGAACATTGTGGGCTTTCTTCTTGGGCTTGCTTTGTCTCCCTTTGTCCTTTCTTGGGCTCGTGGGTTTGCTTGGCATGACTTCCTGCCAGACTAGCTCATTGGGCTTTTATCCCTTTCCTTCTTCTTTCCTTAGGCCTTTATGGCCCATTAGCTTCCACCTTACTTTTCTTTTGCCTCTTACTACGCTTGTGGGCCTGTTGGCCCATTGGGCTTTACCTCTTTCTTTGGGCTTTCATGGCCCTTTTGCTTTGCTTTTACCTCTTATTGTGTTTGTGGGTCTGCTGATCCATCGGACTTTGTTTCCATCTTTCTTTCTTCTTTGGGCTCTCATGCCCCCTTTGCTTTGCTTTTACCTCTTATTGTGCCTGTGGGCTTGCTTGCTGCCATTTCCTACCATGCTGGCCCGTTGAGCTTTATTTCTTTATTTTTTTTCTTCTTTGGGCTTTTATGGCCCATTTGCTTCTATTTTGCTTTTCCATCATTTTCTTCTTTATTTTTGCTTGCTATTGGGCCTTTCTACAGTTGGGCCCTTGTTATAAAAATGGGTATCAACAAAATTCAAATATTTTTACAGTATTATTCAATACATACATATTTGAATTTCAATAGATAATCCAAGGTCACTTAAAGAGGTTATCCAAGGTTAACCCCAAAATTATGTATTAAATGGTTACCACTTACCATAAATATGTAGAACTACTTTGCAACCATGACTGCTATACGCTTACACTCATATTTGGAACAAATTTACTTCATCATCTTGTGCAGTTTTTTTTTTTTTTTTTTTTTTTTTTTCATAAAAACTTACTTTTTCTATTTTACATACTTACTTTTTAAAACATCTCACATCATATTATTTATTTTACACTATATTTCATTAAATATCAAATTTTCTTGATTTTTTTAATTGTTTCTCTTTTTTTGCACACAACAATTACTAATCTACCATCCACTCTCTTCTTTTATCCTCAAATATGAGAGAATAAAAAAACTAAATACAAAATGTATAGTGCTAGTGACTGTAGCATCCATGTAATTTTACACAACTTTGCATGGACTAATATGGACGAATCTTGGATTCGGTTGACTAAAATATGATATTTGTTTTTCTATTATACAAGTACTAATGCAAGTTCTCTTAACATGAATAACATAGGCTCTATTTTAGCCATAAATGTGGGGATGGGAATGGAAATAGAGTGGGTTTGATTTTTTGTTTATTTATTGTTTTTTTCCTAAAGGGTGGCAATTTTTATTTTGTCACTAGGTGTATCACACCCCTTTTATATGGGTAGCACCCACTCTCATGTGATTGAGGTGTGATATATCGTGATTCGTGATGATACCAATAGCTTCACGAAGGGGAAAGATGGGGGATATAGTCATGTGACCATTTTCCATTGGTAATGCAGACAACTCATTTTGTACCTCTTAGGACTCGAGCCCCTGTTCCCCAATGACGATAATACTAGAAGGTCTAGGGCTAATTTAGGGCATATCTATGGAAACTCTTTAGTTGAAAGATGCTTTTGGAAGAAAAAAAATTGGCAGAAATCCTAAAGGAAAGATTTTACTCAAAAATGTGGCATAGGCAATCCCACATCGCTTGGAATTGCCTTCGCCCCGTCTCACCCTGTTCCCCAATGACGATAATACTAGAAGGTCTAGGGCTGATTTAGAGCCTATATATGGAAACTTTTTAGTTGAAAGATGCTTTTGGAAGAAAAAAAATTGGCAGAAACCCTAAAGGAAAGTTTTTACTCAAAAATGTGGCAGAGGCAATCCCACATCACTTGGAATTGCCTCCACCCCTTCTCATTAAACACTATAAAAAGGCCTCACATCTCTTTTCCTAAAAACACACAGAATCTACTCCAAAAAAGTGATTCAAGAGAAACTTTTTACTTTGAAAAGCATCCTAAACTAAAGTTTCTTGGCTAGGACTTATTTTAGTCTAAAGCCTTCTAGTTAAACTTACTAACTTTCTGGGAATTTTGTTTTGTAGATTGACCGAGGAGAACGGTCAAAATCAAGCTCTAAAAGCTTCTTGTGTGAGGTACTTGTTCTTGCTTTTATCCTTTTATTTGCTTATTTTTATCTCTGTTCTTCCGCTTAATATCTTCCTGTGTAGTTTAAGTTCGTTGTTTGATTGATTAGGAAGCATGTTAAGTTGTTTAGATTAGGTTTTGAATGGTGTTGCATGCTGTGTTTCAGGGCAGGGTTATGTACGCAGACTCATGCATGCGTACACACCTTCGTGGCCCTTGCATGTGTACACAGGCTTAGCTCAGAAACCCAGAATTGTTTGTTCTTGCTATTCTTTCATTTAAATGCATATGTTGGTTTCTGTTTAGTTTATTTTTCATATGTTTAGGTTTTAGATCAGTAGTATAAAATGTTTTAATTATTTCTTGTTTAGATTACATGATTACAGTTTTATGCTTGATGAACATTATGAACATGCATATGAACATGAACATGTATTGATGCATAGGTGTTGTGGTGCAGTAAGGTAAGTGAAGTAAGTCATACATAACCACATGAACATGCATTTGTGTTAATTGCTTAAAATGAGTTGGTTGAATAAATTGATGAATGCCTTAATGACATGCTTGAATGCTTGTTGATGCCATGTGATGTTACTGCCTTGATGTGATTGCTTCCTTTGGTTTATTAAAATAAGGATGCCATGATAGATGAATGGTAGGTTCTTGTAGTTGGGATAATATGCCATGTTGTGTGTTTAGATGCATGCTAGTGTGTGTGCGTGAATTTAGAATAGCCTATTAAAAGATCCTTTGATGGGACTAGGATTTAGAACACAGTGAGTGGAGGCTGACCTATGGGTCGGGTGGGTTGGGTGCCTAATACTTTCGCATCCGCATACCTAAATTCTGGACATGTGCTCTAGTAAAGATTATTCATTCCACAAGAGTGCAACATATATAGTTCCTAAACCTAATCTAGGTGGCGACTCCATTTTCACTCTTTGCCCTGTCCACCCTATAGGTTGAGGCATACTTCCTGTTGAGGAAACCACTCGTTCATGGGCGCTTGCACCCACAGGTACCCTATGAGCTTGGAACATTTGTAAGTAGGTTTGAGGAAAACAGTTCTATGAGCTTGGAACATTTGTAAGTAGGTTTGAGGAAAACAGTTCTAGGTGTGTGTGGTCTATTGTCAACACTTGAGCATAGATCTCTCTCTCTCATCTCTCACAGAATTAAAAATCGTAATTGGCATCAATTTATTTTATTGAGTGAACAAGTCATAATTTCCAAGAATTATTATTTGTTTAATTAGTACAAACTCACTGTTGAGCATAGCTGTGTAAGGCTGGGCTTCTTTTTCCTTTCTGTGGATTCATTTTAGGTGTTGGATTGGATTGCTTCACTAGTAATCAAGAGGTAGATCTTGATTGGAGTGCTGAGTTGAGCTCCCTAGAGGAAACCCAAGCCTATTTGAGATACATTCTACTTTTAGCCCTACAACCAAATTCTCACCTCTTCACATTTTTTTCATATACTATGCATGGATTTATTGTTTTTCATTTTTATTTTATGGATGAAATAAATTTAAGCATTGTCCATTACATGTTTACGTGAGATCTTAAAATTTGTTTTTCGTTGGTCTATCTTTCATGTTCAAATTTGATATCTTTGTATAAGAGGTTTAAATAAGTTATTACTATTTTGCATGTTTAAATTTCAGTAAAAAATGCAATATAATTAAATGAGATAATTCATATATATATATTTATCCATATTGATATTTTTAGCATGTGTGGGCTGGGGCATATGAAAGCAAACTAAAACTAATAATATTTATTTAATAATAATGTTTATTAGGCATGTCTATTGGTAGGGTCGTTTCGGTTTTGGACTTAAATTGGACCTGACCCGCTTGCATCAGGTGGAAGGTAAAGGGACTCAAAACCGACTACTAACATCAACAGGTCGAGTCAGTTTTCGGCTTAGGTGTCAGTCAATTCAATTAGTGGTAGAGGTCATTGGACTTTGTTAAGACTCATCGGATTATGGCAAAAAGTCACTGAAATTGGCTTCGATTTTGCCGAATCTGGCTAGATCCTGCCAGATTTGGTCAAGATCTCACCAGATTTGGTCGAGATGTTGTCATATCTTGCTAGGTCTCCCCAGAACGAACCTTAATCTTGCCGGATCTACCGGAGTTCTGGTATATCATTGGTCGGGTCGGGTGGCTCAGGTTTTGGAGAAGGAAACCCGCCACTTGACCCGCGGCTGACTGACTAGCGCTTCGTAGTGGGCAGGCTACAAGTTGTCGTTGGGCGATTTCATTGGTTTGTTGGGCTCCAATTGGGTCTGGACACCACTAAACTAGTTTATAATAATTTCATCAATAGAATAGAATAGAATGAATAATCCTGAAAGTTTAATACTTGGTTTGGTTTAGCTTGACTTATTTATATTCATAGTGGAGAAGCCATTAGGCTAAAAAGCATTTAATTGTAATATGACACTACTCTCAATATTTATAAAATTTTATATTCTATTGAAAAATGACTTACAAATAGTACCATAGTTGAATATTTTATGAAGTCACTACAGGTTTGAAATGTTATAAAATTGAAAAGATTAATTAAATCATCGTAGATGACTTCTCATTTATTTGCATTTTTAATTTTTAATTTTAAAATCTTAAGGATGGTTATAATAGGATTTGAGCTTATGATATTGACTCCTTGATGATTGACTTTTTGATGATTGACTTTTTATCACCATGTTAAGAAACAAACTGGTTTATAATTGCTTATTGTTTTCAAAATGTTTTAGAAATGAAAGTTGGTTTTTAAATGCTTACTTTTTCTAATTAGATCCTTGTAGTTTTTCTTCAAAATACAAAAAAAAAAAAAAAAAAAAAAAAAAAAAAACTATTCACCCTTATAAATTCAACTATCTCATGGATGAATGGCTAACCCATCTTCTTATCTATATTCGCTCATTTTGTAAATCTCTAATCATTTTTTATTTACTAGTCTTGTTACTACAAATCTTACAAAATCAACATTTCTCTCACACGAGGTACATTATATACATTGTTTAATATATTAACAATGCGATGTGTTATACCATATTGTATATGCTAGAGTGAATGCAGAAAGAGAAACATAGAATAGGAACATTGAGAACACAAAGATTACGTGGTTCAGCCTTGTCGGCCTACATTCACAGAGGAAACCTTTAAGGACTACATCTTTATTATGTAAGAGTGTAGTACAATAGCCTGTGTTACAATGAACTATAACATGAGTATATATAGGCGACTAAACCCTAGGTTACTAGTACCAATAGGAGTGGGCTTGGCCTATTACATTGGGCTAATATGTCTAATATATCTCTAACACCCTCCCTCAAACTCAAGGCAGAAGCTTGATGGACGCTTAAGGTTGGATAAGCATGAGAAGATCCCTTGGAGATGCCTTGAAGAATGCCTCTGAAGAAACCACGATGAAGAATGTGCCAATTGACCAATTTTGGAGCTTCAAATGAAGAAACGGAGTCCAAAATCGAAATCTACATGAAAAAATGAGCAAGATAGGCCCTTTCAGAAATTTTGACTTTTGGTTAATGGTCAACGCTTAAAGTCAAAGTCAACGGCCAAGTCAAAGTGAACGGTTAGTATGATCCGGGTTGGTTATGGGTTTTTCGGGTCGGATCATGAACCGGGCTGCAGAGGCGCTGACCTCATACGATGATGTGTAGCTGACATGCACTAGGGCTTGCGTGGTGTTGACATGGCTAGATGATGTTAGTCTTTATGTTAGCGAGTATTACGACGCGTGTATGACAAGTAACAGAGACGACACATGGCAGGATATCTAGGTGGCGCGTGTGACAATAGATGATCGCAAGATTTTCGGGTTTCGTAGATCGGCAAACAACAAGACCCACATGGCAGCGAGTGTGACTAGAATCTGACTAAGGAGTTGAGAATCCTTGGTGGCACGTGTGAGGAGTGTCGGAGCCTTTGTTCGCGCGTGGAGGCGTGTGCGGTTGCCGATGGGGACGGGTTTCCTGGGTTTTGGTCACGGTAGGCCATTGAGCACGTCTGTGTGGTTGGTTTCATCAGGCGAAGTCTTGATTTGCACAAATATGAAAGGGGATGAATGAATTGCTTAGGTTGTGATCTAAGACACAGCGGCAAGACAGCAACAGTGATTTGTGGGAGTTGTGTGATGTCGTGGGGTCTAGATCTAAAGACAAGCAAAGGCACTGTGAATCCGTGCTATGCATGTATAAATCTTCTTTACTATGTAGAGATGTTTGTTTGATGCCAAGAACGAAGTTTGACTCTGATACCATGTTAAATATATTAGCAATACAATGTGTTATACCATGTTGTATATGCTAAGAGTGGATGTGGAAGGGGAAGGGGAAGCATAGAATAAGAACATTGAGAATACGAGGGTTATGTGATTCAACCTTGTCGGCCTATGTCCACGGAGGAAATCCTTAAGGGCTCCATTTTTATTATGTAAGAGTGTAATACAATAACTTATATTACAATGAACTATAACATGAGTATATATAGGTGACTATACCCTAGACTACTAGTACAAGTAGGAGTGGGCTTGAGCCTATTACATTGGACTAATATGTCTAATACATCTCTAACATATATATATATATATATATATATATATATATAGACACACTATGCATGGGTATATTGTTTTTATTTTATTTCAAGGACGCGATAAATTTAAGCATTGATAGCTCCTTTTTTTTTTTTTTTTTACTTTGATCATGTGAAATGTTTAGATTTGATATATGTTTAGATTATGAGATTTTTTAATCTCTTTCTTTCTTTTGCCTATTTTGCAAGTTTTAATTTGATATGTTTTTGTAAACCAATCATTACAATTTTGCTTGGTTTAAATTTGCGTAGAAAATGCTATACAATCTGATATTATATTGAAAATATTTTTTTTATCCATATATTTAGCATGTGCATATTTTTTTTTATCCATATTATTATTTACATATCTTTATAATAATCTATTTATATAATAATAGGTGAAGCTGAGAGAAAGTCAAATTAGAATTCTAAATTAGAGTTCCAATTTTGTGCCACGTGTCTCATAAGTGTTTTTGAATTTTTGTGCTAAGTGAGTTATTGTATCAATTAAGTTTTCTTAATTTTGCCGCTAAACGCGAAAACCAAAGAGATTACAATAAGAACTTGGTTTGGGTACATTGCATAATTTCCAAAAAGATAGTAGAGCCAGTGTTTGCATCTTTGTTATAAATTGCTTACAAAGTTTGCATCTTTACATTTGCACTGAGTTTTGGATTAAAGTGCTTACTTCTTGGTTCTGGCACTGAGTTTAGTTTACTATTCACTTACAAAGTTTGCATCTTTACATTTGTTATAAATTGCTAATATGTGATTAGATGCAAATTATGCCTAAAATTCACTACCCTTATATTTGGCTTTTTGTTCAGGTTTGGGACTTATAACTATGAAGAAAGCATTGTTGTGGACCGATGTATGATACTTTTTGTAGGCTGCAAAGGAACTTAGTGATCAATGGAATCTCATGCGAATTGGAGAGGACCCGACTGTAGATGTCTGGATGGCAAATGTGAGTCTCTATGTTTTTAAAATTTCCAATGAAGGTAAAGGTTATGAACAATGTAAATTTTCTAGAGGGAGATTTATTATTCTATATTTATGCAAGTTTGGTCACCATCTTGGAGTGGATCACTCCACCTTGTCTTTCTACTAGAATTTTTGATTCAGATTATTACAATTTAATCCGAAATTTTATTTGAATTTTCCTATTGTTGTTACTATCATATATTTTATTGATTTTTTTTGCCTAGGAATTGGTTTCGTGAATCTTGATACAATATCTCACTTAGCACAAAAATTCAAAAACTTATATGTGACACTTGTCCCATTTAATTTTTAAATTTGTTCCAAGTGAATTATTAAATGTAAAAATCAAAGAGTCCAAATCTAATTAGATTCTAAATTAGATTTCAATTGGAGTCCAATTTTTCGCCATGTGTTCATTTATTTATTTATTTTAATATTTGTGGCAAGTAAATTATTGGGTGGAAAAACAAATATATATATATATATATATATATAAATGAGAAACCATTACATATTTTAAAAATGTATGGTTTAAAAATATATATATATAAACTAATACTATGTATAATTTGAAACTCTTCTAAAAAGAATGTAGAATTGTGATTGTTTTTAATTATATCCATGCATATGCACGAGACTACATCCTAGTGCCAATAATAGAAGTAATTTCATAAATAAAATAAAATAAAATAAAATAAAATAATCCTTTTAATACTCAATTTGGTTTAACTTAAAAAAACCTTCTCCCCACTTTCTGTGTATGTGTGTTAAAAATACTTAGTATTCTCAAAAAAAAAAAAAAAAAAAACTCATTTATTGTCATAATGGAGGACCCACTAAACAAAAAAGCCATTGTTGTAATACCACATTATTCTCTATTTTAATTTTTTTTAATCTATTAAAAGTGATCGACAGAGAAATACCATAGTTGAATAATTTTTTGTAGTCATTATAGGCTTGAAATATCATAGAAATGAAAGTTTAATTAAATTATTCTAGGTCATCTTCTCATCTATTTGTGATTTTTTAAAAGAAAGTTACAATAAGATTTGAACATATGACTTTTACTTCATAATGATTATTGATGATGTATGAAAAATCAATGAGCCATTTGTCCATCTGAAGGCGCTGGAAGACTTACAAGAAGGAAGAACGCTACTAGAGGACAATGGTGGGGTGCCGACCTAAGCCTCTCCAATGCTTAAGTTAAAGACTCATATGAACCCAATAAACTCAAATGGTAGTAATTTATGCAGGGGATCTTGTCTCATATACCTCGAATTGACTAATGTATGGCTTTTATACAGGGGATCTTGAGTGAATCTCCTTATTTTGTGTTACTCTCCTCATGGCAGGTTTGTTGGCTAAGTGGAGTTATGGAAGCAAATTACGAGAAGATTGCTCCCATGTTCTTAAGTAGTGGACTTCTCGGGTAAATTCCATTTGTGGTACCTAAGTGTGATCAAATTTGTCTGTGTAGAATGATCATCACTGTGGACGACTATGCTGTGGATGACCCTTATGACATGGACGACTATTTATGGTCTTCTATGTGAGTAGGCGACGCTCTCTATATGGACGGACAAACACGTGTTGGACGACAACTTGGACGAGATTTTCATTTTATTTCGTATCAGCTACTGAGTGTGATAAGTGTCAGGAAACTACTATTGTATGTTGGATGAGTGTACATTTATCGCCAGTATGTCAAATGTGTTCTTATGACTCTGCTCCCATCAGAGTTGTCATCATTTGGACGAGTGACTGAAGGAGTAGGACAACCGTGTGGCAGATCGCCTATGTGGGGTGACTTAGGGCACCTGTTGGACTTCTGTTATTTGTATTAAACTAGTCGCTAACCCGTGCGATGCGCGGGAAAGTTCTTAGAAATACTAAAAATTTTCCAATTAAGAAGTGGTCAATTCAGTAAAGTTCTTAGAAATACTAAAATTTTCCAATTAAGGAGTCGTCAATCCAGTGAGAAAATGAATGTCACTATTAATGTTTTTGGAGGGTTGAGAGAAATTTAGTTAAGATAAATGGACCTTTTCGCTATGGATTTTAAGGAATAAGTCACACAAATGGTTAATTACAACACTAATATTCAAAGAAACACACATAATTCATTAGAATGTAAAGGATTTGAGTTGGTGAGCTAAGGTGTGTGTGTGTGTGTGTGTGTATAGTGATCTTGTCTCATATTTCTTAGTCTACCGATAAAATTTTGAAAAATAATATGATGTTTAAACATTGGTTATTGCCTGCACAACAAGAAGGGTAAAATTTCAAATCAAAATATTACCTATCACATCTAAAAGAAACAATAACAAAAAGTAAAAATATACGACATGCACTAATAACAAAAATTTATAATATTTGAAAAGTTTTGCAAATCAACTCAACAAAATCTTATTAAATTGGTCAAGGGCAGCTTCACTAACTATATTTTATCAATATAAATAACCATCTTCATAAGACTTTTGTTTAAACTATCATACTAAATATGAGAAAACAGGTGCAAGCATATTGTTGTTGACTCTACACTGCATCCCAAAGAGTTTCTCTTGGATTGCTTCGTTCTTCTCTGGCTTTAAAGCGAAAGCTCCCCCATCATAACGTTCCTGCCTAGTAAAACTTTGCAGACAAAGGCAGAATCACTCAACCTTTGTTTATCTCTCAATAATTAAGATAGATAGCTAACTTACACATTTCCATAATTTTCATTTTCTACTTTTGCAGCCCCCAAAAAAAGTTGTCCTGATTTTATCAAAAGCTTACCTGCCATTAGTATTAAAATTCTTAATATATACACCATTAGCATAGATACAAATTAATTCAAGAGTAGCCTTGTTTTAAAAAGGCCATAAAGCTCAAATATCACCAGCAACCAAATAAATGAAATCATTGCTCAGTACTAACAGTAAAATTCTCATTAATCTAGTGCAATATAGAACAAATGTAGATTTTATAAAAATATCCTATAGTACATATACAATATATCTTACTCCCATATTCATGTGCTAAATGGTCTTGCTTTAATATATAACATAAT
Organism: Quercus tomentella; assembly: GCA_028535165.1. NCBI lineage: Eukaryota > Viridiplantae > Streptophyta > Magnoliopsida > Fagales > Fagaceae > Quercus > Quercus tomentella. The sequence continues at coordinate 49,885,241 of JAPQVY010000068.1, forward strand.
AAGGATTTGTGTCAATACTAATATGCTACAAACCTAATGTAGATTTTGCTCTCATATATTTTGTGCCTTAGCGACAAAATTCACAAAAGTCCCATCCAGTAGTTTAGGCTATTGTTTCCATGTTTTGAAAAACAGAACCTAATATTTATTGAAAAAGAAATGAAATAAAAAAATAATTAAAAATCACAAAATGAAGAACCAAAAATCAAGAACATAGAGGGAGATTGTTGGAAGCAGAATTAACGAACCTAGCATGAATTGTGAAGAGTCAATTGGTAAGATTTTAGACTCGATTAGAAAGGAAGCAACTCTAAAAGTTGAAGCTTGCCAAGCTCTCTTGCATTGTTTTTGTACCTCCTGAGGTACAGATACCAAGGGTTTTAATGGATGAGCAGCTAATAGACTAAACAAATCAGCCCGTATTTCAACCATCAATAACACGCCAAAAAAAAAAAAAAAAAAAAAATCTAAATAGATTAAAATGGAAGATGGCAAAAGAACTTAACAATTTATTTATAACTGCTAAAAATGTTATAGGATTTCCAAAATATCTATTCATTTCTTTATTGTTACTATTATTATTCTAGAAAGTATGGTTCAAACATGGATGGAATTCGATATATTTTGAAGGAAAATAGCCTTTTACCTTCCACAGCCTTAGGGTGTTATCTTTAGAAGCAGTAGTCACAATGATACCTTCAACACCTGTATATAGAGAACAACTTTAACATTGATAGTGTAAAGAAATAGAGTCACTGAAACATTTACCATTTGAAAGAAATATATATCGGTGAACAAAGAATAGATGAAAAAAATATCTTAAGAAACTAAGTAGGATTAAAAAATGAAAATTATTACTAAATTGCTTCAGACATAAAAAGTTCTTAAACAATTCAAGCCATATAGGTCCCAAGTTCAAGTGAAATAGTTATTTTTGGCATTTCTGGGAAGTAACAATGGGGAAAGAAATACCCTTTCTTTATCTCAGATTTAGGCTTCTTATAAACTTCCTTTTCCTCTTTTTCTAACAAAGACAGCACCACCTTAACAAAAACAATTCCCATGAATCAAAATTCCTAAGCAAATCTAAATATCCACATAAGCAGAGCACTCAACAATAGGAGTGTAGGACTACTATATTAATAGGAAATATTTTCCACAAAGTGAAAGCTTATCTGAAAAAATTCAGTGAACTCTTCACATTGAAGTTAAGATTCAAAATAACTTTCAGTAAGGATGGAAAGTTTTCTATTAGATTTTTTTCCTTGTACTTCCTAAGTGATGGAAAGTTTGGTTTAGGCATTTTTACAAATGCTTTGGGGAGCAAATAACATAGTCACCAACCAAAATCTTCAACTTGTAGCAAGGTTATTAAACCCGGACCGGACCGTACGGTTCGACCGGAAAACCCGGGAACCGTTCAGATTCACGGTCCATTTAAGGTAAGGAACCGTTCCATGCGAAAAAAGCATGGAACCGTCCGGACCGCGGTCCGACCGTCCGGGTCTGTGAACCGTGACCGGTTCACACGGTTCGGACGGTTCCCTAATTTCAGCCTTTTTTTTTTTTTTTTTTTCCCTATACGGCGTCGTTCCACCGTTTTTTTTTTTTAACCCTCTCTCAAAAATCACTCTTAGCCTCACTCTGAAACCCTCTCTCAATCACTCTCAATCCTCACTCGTCTCTGCCTCTCTCAAAAATCACTCTCAATCCTCACTCTCTCAAGTCTCAATCACTCTCTCGTCTCTGCCTCTCCCTCGTCACCGTCGCACTGTCGCAGCTCAGCCCAGATTTCTTCCTCAATCCTCACTCTCTCAATCACTCTCTCCCTCGTCGCCGTCGCACTGTTGCAGCTCAGCCCAGATCTCTTCCTCACTCTCTCAAAGTCTCAATCACTCTCTCGTCTTTACCTCTCTCCCTCGTTGCCGTCGCAGCTCAACCCAGATCGCAGCTCACTCTCTCACGCTCATCTCTGCCTCTCTCCCTCGTCCCCGTCGCAGCTCACTCTGTGCCTCGTCGCCGTCGCCGTCGTTGGTACTTTAATCTGTTTTTTCTTTGTTAATATTTGCAAGTTGATTGTGGATGATGATATAGATTTGAAGTGTTGGTGTGTAAATTGATTTGGGTCAATTGAAAATTGATTGTGGATGATGATATAGATCTGAAGTGTTGGTGTATGTGAAGACAAGGCTTGTGATATTATTGTAATTGTGAAAATTGATTTGGGTCAATTGGTGTTTCTGTCTGCCAAAATTACTTTGTTGTGTCTGCAACTTCTTGCTGCATGTTTTTTTTTTTTTTTTTTTTGTATTTTTTATTGCTGTTGGTTTCAATAATATTTACATTATTCTCAAATCATTTGCCCCATTACTAAAAGCAATCTCAACATAATTGAAATCCCAGAATTAACATAGCATCTGAATATGCTAGATTTCAAATTTACTTAACTACAGCTATCAGACCACATATTAATAAAAAAATAAAAAGAGAAGAAGAAAAATGACCCTCAAGAATAGAACAGGTGGACCATGGACCTGTTTCAAAATGAGTTCAGTGATAGAACAGGCAGACGCCTTATAGTATCTTAACTAGCTTTTTCTTATGATGGTGTCCTGAAAACAATTGGCCCTAATGTCTCACATACTTGACAAGCACAATGAAGAAGAAATGACTAATCAAAATGTGAAACAAAAGTAAGCTAATAGCTAGTCAAAGTGAGAAGAAGCAAAAACAGTAATACAAGTACCAATGACTTGTAGAAACCCTGTGCTTTCCCAGATAAGAAGACATTATTCTCAGAAACCCTATGCTTTCCCAGCAATACAAGTTAATTATTTAGTTTTTTTTTTTTTTTTTTTTTTTGGGTCTGTTGCATAATGAGTAGGTTCTGTGGAAAGTTGAAAAGGAAAAGTGAATGTGGGATTAGGATGTTTTAGGGATCAGTTTTTGTATTATGGTTCAATTAACTTGTGGAAAGGATGTTACATTTGAAAAGTTTTTTTGTCTAGTGACTTGTTTCTTTCATGCATTTTTGATGGGAAGGAGTTTTTTTTGTCTAGTGTGTAACAATGTGTAATTGTGTACTGTATTTTTGTAAGTTTTATGTATTTTTTAGAAATAAGCTTTTCTAAATGAATTAGGCTATTTTAGTTAATTTTTATATTTTTTTATTAATTTAATGTTTTTATATATATTTAAAATAATTATTAAATTAATTATGACGTCATCACGGTTCGACCCCGGTTCGACCTCGGTCCAACCTCAAAACCCTTGAACCTCTCCCTTTTACGGTTCAATGAACGGTCCGGGTCTGAAAACCTTGACTTGTAGTACAACTTTAAACAAAATACAAATGTATAAATAGTTACTAAGTATTTAACATCTAACCACTGTAATTTATCACACAAACAATGAAGTATACAAAAAATTTCCAATACCAAGAGCAATATAAACAAAGAGAAAGTAAGAAAAACACAGAAAGGACATTCACAATGTGGTTCATGTGGGTGTGAGAGATGCAAAGGAAGTCTTGCTGTATCACCTGCTAGGGACAATGACCAATATTGAAAGCCAAATTAGGAGTATGCAAACTTATACAGGTTTTGTGGCATGCAATTGACAGATCCTTCACCAGTAACTTAGTTTTGGCTGACCAAAGCACCACAAATTTCCACATCTTCTCTTCCTGCCCTTATAGATGAATAGTAGCTATTCGTAATTATGAGGTTGTATCATAGGAACAACATCCTCTCCAATGATAAGTAAATGGTGTTATTTAATTATCAAGTTAAGACATTAATTTTTATTTTGTGTAGGCGGGATTTAAATTTAAATACCTTATTTGACAATAAAATATATTAATAATTGAACTAACTAGAACTCATGAAATATTCATACATTGCCAATTATAATTATGGCTAAATACAAAAATGTGACTTAGATTTTGGGCTAATACCGGGTAGAACTTGGTAGTACTTGGATATTTTTCCCTATCATTATTCTTCCTTGATGCTTTCTAGACTTGGTTGCCAATGATCAAGAGATGTAAGTCTCTTGGGAGAACCTCTTATCCCATTTCTTGTAAAATCCCTACTCTATCTGGTTAGTCTTGTCGCCTCAGGGTCTATTTGGATAGAACTTATTTTGCTGAAACTGAAAACTGAAAACTGAAAACACTGTAGCAAAATAATTTTTAAATGTGTGAATAGTATCGTGGGACCCATTTTTAATGAAAAAGTTGCTGAAAAGTGTAATTTGTGGGTCCGTGAACAGTGCACGGATGCACTGTTCACTGCGGAAAAGTCAACATTTGCGGTTACTGTTCAATAAACAGTGCATGAACAGTAACCACATTACTCCAAAACACGTGAAAACAAAAAAAAAAAAAAAAAAAAAAAAAGAAAAAAAAAAAAGAAAAAAGAAAAAAAGAACGAAATCGCAGCTTCACAAACGCAGACGCAGCTTCAGTGGAATCCAAACGGACACTCAGTAGAGCCAATGCTTGTTGATGAACTTGTTTCACGAACTGAGTCATTGCCGTTCTCTTTAATTTTGATTCCCATAAGCAAGCACGTGAAGCAATTATCATCAGAAAAGCAGCCACCCTTTGATGTGATAGGTTTCATGCTAGCATATGTTAGTTTTGTGGTATTACTTTTATTCATAAAGAACCAATTACAAGTAGAAGCCGTGCCATTATTTTCTTCCTCTACTTTGCTAGATTGAATGCTTCGGATTTGTTGGACTGAAGAAGAAGAATACTTCAAAGTTAGCCTCTGAAGCTTCCTTATGGTGCTAATGGGTACAACATAGTACTTTTGGTCAGGCATTAGCTTTGCCTCTGGTGCAACAATTGCCCATGGCTCCTGGAATACATGTGGGTGGGCAACACAACATCTTGGGTTCCTAAGCATTATCTCTGCTGCAAGGACAGGCCTATCATGGAGCTCATAATGGCCACCAGGATGAACAATTTTAACAAGCATCTTCTTTGTGCTGCTAGTGCACAGACAGATTGAAAAGGCCATGGATTCTTTGTCATAGAGAAGAGAATGAGAGAGTAATTGGCAATAGTAGCTGGGGAACTTTAGTAGCAATTGTTTTCTTGGGATGAACGAGAATATCCGTTTAAACAATTGCACATACCCTTCTCCATGTCTTCTCTTTGTTTAAAATATTGATGATATCGAACACTTTTCAGTTGGACATAGCTTAAATGATGTCAGTTTAATTGTTTATAGGTTAGTAGGGGTGTCCACGGGTCGGTCCGAGTCGGGTTTGTGCCCAACCCGCAACCGACCCGATGACATCGGATTTCCGGCAAGAAAACCCGCCGCCGACCGCAAAAACCAACAGGTCAGGTCGGGTCGGATTTGTTTGATAGGCGGTCGGATCGGTCGAAGCCGGCGAAGATCCTGCCGGAGTTTCCTTTTGGCGGTGATCTGTATTTTTCGCCGGATCTGAGAGAAAAACACCAAATCGTCACCGGATTTGTGCAAAACTAACTAGATCTGAGCAAAAAAACACCAAATCGTCGCCGGATTTGCGCAAAACTCACGAGATCTGAGCAAAAAAAACCAAATCGTCGCCGGATTTGTGCAAAACCCACTAGATTGTAGCTGGATCTGAGCGAAAACGACGAGATCTCGCCAAGATCTCGCCGGATCTAAGCAATCTCGCCGGAAAATGCTATGTATCTCGGTCGGTTCGGGTTTCTTCGGGTTTTGGGAAGAAGATCCGAGACCGAACTGTGAAGATCAGATTTTGGAGAGAAAGACCCGCAGACGACCGCCGGAGTAGTCGGATCGGCCGGCGGTCGGTGCGGGTCCGGTCGGATTTATCAAGTGGGTCGGGCCATCGGTTGAGTTGGACACCCCTATAGGTTAGATACAAAAAGTGACTTCTAACAAATATAATAATCAAACTCAATGGAGGGATAGTTTATAAATATATATATATATATATATATATATATATATATATATATGTTTTATTATAATGTTGAAAATAAATGATGACCAGAATCTACAAAGAAGTATCCATTTGGTTAATTGAAAAAATTGGCGGATCGATGTTCATACAGTTATGAAAAGCATGTTGTAGTCAGACTGGTAATGAATGGGCTTGCTTGATTGAGGTGGTTAACATCTAACATGATAAATTTGGCCTGTTTTACTGTCACCGTGTTGAATTCTTTTTTGTGGTTAAGAAATATTTGAACCATATATATACTCCTTGATACAAGAGTTGCAGGCAAGGGATATTTTCATTACAACGACTTCTAATTATAAATGAAATATGTATTATGTATAATGTTTACAATATGCTGCTTGATGATATCAAAATCGTCAGTTGGGTCACACGTCCAATTTAGAGCATTAGGCGATCTTGTAGAACCTGCAAGATAAAAGAGAGATAGATCGAAGAGACCACCAGGTTGTGCCCGATAAGGGAGCCTCCGATGCTTAAGTTATTATCAACTCATATATTTTGTATATAGATAGTGTTTTGTAGTATTTTGTAGTAGTTTTTGACATACCTTAGCTAGTGAGACAGATTGTCCCTTTTATAGGTGACTTAGGTAGCTGTTGTACATAAATTAGGGTGATTATTACTTTGATTGCAACGTTCTTTGTCTTGATGAGAGTTTAAGACCTTTGATGGTCGTTACTGAATATGTTGAGCGGTTATCTTTGATGGCCTACTAATGATGCAAGGTCGTCCATATTAATGGACAACCTTAATGATTTTTCTGGACTCATCAGTTGCCCCCCATTCATTAGTCTGATTTTGCTTTATGCTGGTCAGGCTTAGAGAATGTTCTTGACTTGTTTAGATTCAGGCTTCTTTATTTTCAACTACTTTCTTCTTCATGAATGTTAGTATTTCTATGACGACCCCTTAGTATCTTCCTTTTGAAGGTCTTTTTGGATGTTCGAGGGATCATAGCTTGAAAGTGAGTTGATTTCTTTGGACGACATGTGTGAGCTTTTAGTGTCCGCTTTGGATCCCTTCATCATTCTTTTGTAGCTTGAAGAATTTTGATATTTGGATGATATTATTCTTCCAAGATTTATATTCTTGTGTGAAGAATTTTTATCATCTGTTGATTGCACAATTTTATTCTATCAATTTAATTAAATTTTAATGCTAAAATGTTTATATTACCTTGGCCGTGCCATTTGTTGTTTTGACAATGAGGCTTTAGGGAAGACTTGATGTTTTTCGTTGTTGTTCGTCGAGTGATTGCATTTTGTGGAAGGAGAAAGTTAAAGCTCTGACCAAGAAGTTGTTGACGGTGTAGAAGGATGAGCGGCTCTAGTCGACCAATCAGAAGATCAAGATCGTGGCTGCCAAGACCTTCTAAGCGTTCCAGCTCACTAAAGAATACAATACTGTTTTGTTCAGCTGGTACTACAAAGGCTTTGAACTGTTGAGGAGGTACTCAGTGAAGCATGGTCTGGGGGTTGATTTGGAGAACCTGGACTTTGAGTCCATAAAGAAATGGAGGCTAACAAAGTTGCTCAGGCTATTATGATCATCTTCCATTAATTGCAATGCGAACTTTTTGTTTTATATTTGACCTTTGCCATATGGTCTACCTCCCTTAGCCTCGTCGAAGTAATCCATATCCTTTTAGGAGTCGTACTACTTAGCTTGTCTTTCACGTGATTTACATCAATTTAAGGAATTTTATCACTTAGCCATTTTTAAGTGATGTACATCCATTTAAGGAATTTTATCACTTGGCTTCATCAGTGATTTACATCCATTTAAGGAATTTTATCACTTGGCTTCGTCGATGATTTGCATCCATTTAAGGAATTTTATCACTTAGCAATTTTTAGGTGATTTATATCCATTTAAGGAATTTTATCACTTGGCATTGTTAGTTATTTACATCCATTTAAAGAATTTTATCACTTAGCCATTATTAGGTGATTTACATTCATTTAAGGAATTTTATCACTTGGCTTTGTTAGTGATTTACATCCATTTAAGGAATTTTATCTCTTCGCCATTTTTAGGTGATTTACATCCATTTAATGAATTTTATCGCTTGGCTTCATCAATGATTTACATCAATTTAAGGAATTTTATCACTTAGTCATTTTTAGGTGATTTACATCTATTTAAGGAATTTAATCACTTGGCTTTATCAGTGATTTACATCCATTTAAAGAATTTTATCACTAGCCTTGTCATGTGATTTACATCCCTTAGATTAGGGAATCTCATCACTGGCCTCAGTCATGTGATTTACATCCCTTAGATTAGGAATCTTATCACTGGTCTCCATCATGTGATTTACATCCCTTAGATTAGGGAATCTTATCATTGGCCTTTGTCATGTGATTTACATTGCTTAAATTTGGGAACCTTATCACTGGCCTCAATAATACTTGCTGCATTTTGTTAGAAATAATAATATCCAAATAGGTAAATTGCATGTTGTACTATAATAGATATCTTTTGATGAAGTGCATTCTATATGAATCATAGAGAAGTATTCTATGATATATAAAAATTGAAGCTATTTGACTATATGCTCTTTAAACTGATCTTTGTTAGGTGCTTGCACCGTATATAATTTTTAAAGCAATTAAAAAAGACTTTGGTGAGTTAGTGGAGATAGCAGAAATTTATTGAGACTTAAACTCATGTCTATACTATGAACACGATCATCAAGCATTTTAAGTCTAGGAGACTTAACAGAACTTCTCAAATTCACGGCGATGAAACATATGCTACTAATAATATAGTCATATTAGTTGTGATAATTGTAACAATTTTATTGCAATATTTTCAACATGTTCCATATATGCATACTTGTAATAATCATGCAAGCTTATGCATTTAATTGTAATAAGATAATATTTGGCATGGCTAATTAAAAAGAAAGAAATAAATGAGTTACCTCGACAAGAGACCTTAAATTACGATACTATTGTGTATGTACCTCGATATTTTCATTGTTGTAGTCTTCTTGACAAGCTCTTCTCTTTTTAAGATGACGAGCTCTTCTCTTTTCAATATTTTTTAAGCTTACCATGATACTTCATGTCTAAGGCCTAAGATCTCTTTTGCTTCAATTTTTGGAAGGTGTAAAAATTAGGCCATGTTGTTGCCCCCGTTCAAACATGAAAAGTGCAATTCTCGTTTGTTGATGGCTAGAGAAATGGTTTATCATGATTGGACTTTTTTTTTGGGGGGGCGGGGGGGGGGGGGGGGGGGGGGGGAGTGCTTTGATGACCATGGTCATTGCTGTTCGAAATAGCAATTTCCTCTTCCTTCTTTAATTGTACACTTAAGTCACTTCAATAGTGCTAGCTGCATTTTGATAAGAATGATAATGTACAAATATGCAATTGCATGCTATACAATTATAGATGTCATTTGACGAAGTGCATTCTAGAAGTATAATATGATTTGTGAAGACTGAAGCTATTGGCTAGATGCTTCTTTAAAGTGTCGAAGTTAAAGCAGATATGTCGATTATTTTGTGATGGGAATGACGAGATCACATCCCATAGAAGAATGACGAGGTCACATCCCACAGACGAAGCTAACACTCATGACGAAGGTGTCCTGAGTGACGAAGAAACCAGTCATCACTAACGAAGGTAGGGGAGTCATTCAATGCAGTCAATCAATGACTTGGGCAGTTACCAAATCAGCCAAGCAGACCGTTGGGAACCTATTAAAAGCCCCATTACTGGACAAGAGGCGTTACTAGGGAAGGCATTAACAACCACAACGACTAGCACCCAAAGCCACATATATAAAGCCCTCACATTGTCGACAGAAGGTAGATATATATACACATTCACACTTTAAGAGAACACCCTGATCTTTATCTTGTTCTTCCATTTTCATTTCATAAAGTGCTCTTTTATTCTAACTTTGGCATCGGAGGTATTGTGGCAGGCACCACATCGGTGACCCTTATAGAGGATACATTCGCGCCGGCAAGGAGTTCCATCTGCCCACTTTGACTGACGAATTCACGCTTCATCATTTTGGATACTCAATTCCAACGTTCCAACGTATATCACAATGATTTTAAGATAAAAAGAAGTGTTTGATGTTGTGATATCATGTACAATAAGTTGGTAAGATATGAACTAGAGAAACGGTCATGAATATTTTTTTTTAAATGGTGTAGCAAAACTTTTATTCTAGACCTCAGATTTCTCTATTCCAACCTTACTAAATCATATAAGTAATTAAATTTCAAAATAAAAAACTGTTGCAGATATTTAAAGGATAAAAAGGGTTGAATCGTTAAATAATGCAATTCATCAAGTTGTACTATACTATTATGGTGAAACCATAATGATATTTAATTCCACTTTTTAGTGCCTAAACATGGCATATTTTAAAAAGAATTTGACTTCACCTTTCTTACAATCTCAGTTATTATAGAGCCAGACTAAAGGAAAGTACATGATTTCCTTGGATTTTTTTTTTTTTTGGACTGTCTCCCGTAGATTTATTTCGCATTTAGTTGGTAACTTATGCAATGCCTTAAATTTAAGATATATATGTTACAAACTTTACAATCAAGTTTTGGAAATTAAGTTAACAAGAGAGAGAGTGAGTAAGGTTTAATTACCTGTCTGCCTTGGGGACTTTTTCTAGAAATTGAATATCCGAGCCTACCTTTGCAAGGATCTTAGAACAGACATGCTTGGCTTGGAACCGCTTTGCTCACATAGCAAGTGATTTGGATGTGTGTGCGGTACTTATGGTACCCTTCTCAACTGATTTCTTTTCAACGAGCACTTCTTTGTTAGGTTGATATTGGTTTCAAGGCTATTGGAGCTTGACTCGCCATTTACGATTTCAAAGGAATTTTTACAACCTTTGATTATATTACCCTTTTTCACTTAAGAGTTTTTGATCTCTTTCTTGGCAGGTTCTTCTTAACAATTTCTTAAGAATATAGGTACAATCAAGCTATTCAAGTTACACTAGTGAATAGTTTAGTACTTTTACTATGCAAAGTGTTAGACTTGGAGCAACATTTTCAAGTAAGAAAATCACAAATAATATTAATCACAAATGTATAAAATTTGTTGGGGCTTAATATTGATTTTTATATAAATGAAGTGTAATTTAGTTCATATCGAGCATTGAAGTGTAGTGGCTCGATTTACGAAAGCATGATGCTTTAACATACAAGGCCACTAAAGATTTCATGAAACCATGTGGTGGGATTTATGCATCAATTGTAAAAGCATGTTGGACTAGTATACGGGAGGAAAAATCAAAACCCCAACGCATAACATAGCCAAACCATTTTGGTACAGCATGCTTTATCTTTGTTGTATAATGAACTCATATGCACATAATTTGATACTATTATGAGAGTAGATTGTATGATAATATGTAACAATTCGAAACGTGTTCTTTCTCAAGTCAAAGTAGCATGTATAATTGGGAAAATTTAAAATAGTGGGTCATGTACATTATGTGTAAATTTATATGCTTATAAGATTTCTCCTTAAATTCAGAGAAATAATTAGGCATCTTTTGTTAGATGGAATCCAAGCCCAATAAAATATGGTTCCATGCTTTTAAATGTCCAAATCGAGATTTTGATATTTGGCAAAGCAATTAAATTTGAATTTACTTTCCATAATAACGAAAATTAAGATATTTAATAAAAATAACGAAGGTTGAGAGCCTTTACCTTAAGTGGTCCTTAATTGCAATACTTAAGCACCATAAATTCATAACCTTAGCCAACAATATAATTGACGGGTTTCTAGGTAGATTTATTCACCACGTAAAGAAGATAATCAAGGATTTTAATTCGTAACTAAAATATTATCTCTTGTATTTTTTCTTTATATGGTTTCAATATATATTAGTCAATTTCTTGTTTACTGATCCTTTCAATTGACATAGGAATTAATATTAAAAGTAAACATGTATAAGAGGTACATGATGACAAGTGCTATTGGTGGATAACATGGTGCATGGGCATATTGCCCATTCATCTTATTACCCATTTAGCCTTATGACTTATGAGTCATGCATATGGGCTAGCTTTAGGGTTCCCCATCTTCTAACAGATGGACGACCCAAATTTATTAATCATAAGTAATCGAATTGAAATTATCAGATAACATACCAGGCAATATACCGGTTTGAAGAGAACGTTTCCATCTTTGATCTCCTTTTTGGTAGGTTCTGCTTGACAAGTTCTCTTTAACAATTGTTCATCGTCTCTAGACCGCACATCGTCACCATATGTGGTTTTGTAGTCATCTTTATTTTTTATACATCTCTTTTGTGAATGTTTTCAATCTCATAGATGATTGCTACAAGATTAGTTTTCTTGGACATGTATATATAACGCTTTTGCCAAACATACGTAAATCATACATAAATCATGACAATTTTCACAAGGTGCAGTTGTAGTAGAAAAATAGAATATTCTTTATCGTTGGCTTTCACCTACCTAATATTGATTAGGTTTGGCCCAGCTAGGCTCATTGGATTTTCTCTTATTTCCAAATTTAGTGTTTCTAAATTTGGTAAGATAGTAGAATCTGACTTTAGCCACTTTAGTGTCTAAACTCTAAAATTATGATATGAAAGAAAAAATTTTGGCTTCAACTTTCTCTAACGTCGAAAATTAAGATTTATTATCTTTGGCAGTGCAATAATATTTCTCTTCCTTTTTTTTTTTTAATATATATATATATATATATATATATATATATATATATCTTAGCAAGATGCATTAGGAGAAAGTAGTGAAATAAAAAGCCATAATTAATGGTATAATGTATGAATATCAACCAGGATGCTATCAGAATACCAATTATTTAATGCTATAAGGAGACACAAATGATCTCTCCTCGTGTTATAATAGGAAATTTAGTAAAGGTGTAAAACCCTTTTTATGGCTATGATCAGGATATCAATTAGGCCATAACATATAATTATATTTGGCTTTAATGATAAGGATCTCAAAGAAACTGGTTTGACTTCTTAGTCACTGATCTTCTTTGAATTGTGCAGCTTATAACAATCAAGGTATTCATTACCTTTTCTTTTTTTAATGCCTATATTTAAGATCATAATTTTGGTAAGGTAATTATGTTCTATTGAAGTCTGGTTCCACCTTTCATGCAAACTAAAAACAATGGGGAACTGGTGAAACTAAGAAAGGCAAGTTCTCCTACGGCAATTTCATCATATTTGACTTGGGTGGCTGAAAATTATGACCACCTATAATCAATTCTTTCTTCTTTTAACAAAAGGATACTTAATAGAGTAAACTCCTCTGTTATGTTTCTAAAGTTTTAGATGAGGTTATTATGTTTTTAGACTTCTAGTCTTCTAGATCTTTTAACAAGATGTGGTAAAACCATTTAACAGGATGAGAAAAAACTCATCTTAGCTTAAGACCTAGGAGCTAGACCATTCCTTTGAGGTCTGCCAAAGTTGAAGGTCACGGGTTGTGAAGTTCTTACATCGCCGACGACCAATCCAATCATGTGTTGCCACATGGAGTTGTACTTTCATTGTTGACGGCATCTTAGTGATATCTCTATTTATTTATTATCTAGATAATAGGAGGTGTCTTTCAACCAGATCGTCAAATTAGAGGACAACATATTTGAGACCTTGGATCCAGGTTCACTCATCATCGTCTATTTATCTAGTTGACAAGTCGTGCTTTGATGACAATGGTGTCTTGGTAATACCTCTATATTTCTCATCTCGGCTCCAATTTTAGATAACTTCATCGAAGAAATGGATATGTGCAGAGTAAAGAGATGATCATTGAGTATCATCCCATGGGGTACTCTAGATCCGGCATTTTAGTGTTGATGATACTCCATTGAACTGAGTGAATCCTTTGTTGCAAGAAGAGCTAGATGACTTATCACATTCCCCACAGATGGCGCCAAACTAATGATGCCAAAATCGTCAGTTGGATCACTCATCTAATCTAGAGCATTAGACGATCTTGTAGGACTTGCAAGATAAAAGAGAGATAGATCAAAGAGACCACCGAGTTGTTCCCGATAGGGGAGCCTCTGAGGCTTAAGTTAGTATCAACTCATATATTTCGTATATAGATAGTGTTTTGTAGTATTTTGTAATAGTTTTTGACATGCCTTAGCTAGTGAGACAGATTGTCCCTTTTATAGGTGACTTAGGCAGCTGTTATACATAAATTAGGGTGATTATTATCTTGATTGTAACATTCTTTGTCTTGATGAGAGTTTAAGACCTTTGATGGTTGTTATTGAATGTGTTGAGCGGTAATCTTTGATGGCCTACTAATGATGCAGGGTCGTCCATATTAGTGGACGATATATGGATGACCTTAATGATTCTTCTGGACTCATCACGGCTAATTGAATGTTTCATGAGTATTGAAAATAAATGGTATCGAGAACATACACGTTTAATTATATATATATATATATATGATCATATAAAGTATTACTTCATTGATAAGTTTCTCTCTTTGACCTAGGGGGCGGCTCTCAAACCCTAGCCAGTGCAGTAGAACGTTGTACTGCCTAAGTGCAGGTTTTCTAGTTCTCGTCGCTGTTTCAACAGGGAGTGAGAGGTTATTGGTTTAGCATGGAGAGTTTAGCGGTTCAATGGGAGCGTTTGTCTTTGACGGAGGACGAAGGGAGTACGTATAAGTTTGAAACTTTTGAACAGGGGAGCGGTCATGTGGTTGCGGCGAAGTTTTACACTCGTAGAGTCTTGAATATGGAGGCGATTGCTAGGACTTTTAAATCTATGTGGCTTACAAAGAAAGGATTTGAGGTGAAGGACGTGTGTAATCATGTGGTGTTGTTCGTCTTTAAGGACAGTGTGGATGCCGAGCGGATTATCATGGGTGAGCTGTGGAGTTATGATAAGTTCCTAGTCTCACTCCGGCGCCTGGATAAGAGTGTTCCGGTTAAGGAGTTGAGATGTAATATGACGAGGTTTTGGGTCCAACTCCACGACCTTCCTATTGGTGATATGAATTCGAAGTCGGCATGCGAAATTGGGAGGGTTATTGGAGAAGTCCAGTTGGGTATGAAGGAGTAGGGTACTCATGATGGTAGTAGTTTTATGCGGATCAGGGTGCTGGTTGATACTTCAAAACCACTGTGCAGGGGGCGTAAACTTTGTATGGAGGACGGTAAGGTCGGCTGGGTTCGATTCCAATATGAACGTTTGCCTAACCTATGCTATTGGTGTGGATTGTTGACGCATTGCGACAAAGATTGTGATTTGTGGGTGCGAAGTCAAGGCAGCCTTACAGAGAAGGATCAACAGTTTGGAGGGTGGATGAGAGCTCCTATGATCGCTCCAAAAAAGTGTTTTGTGGTGAAGGTGGAAGGATGTGAAGAGGACATGGACAGGGACAGGCAGCAGTCTTCTTCTAGGCATGATAATGATGAGATGGATACTAGGGAGAATATTGTTGTTGGTTTGGAAAGGAATGAAGTCTTTCATCCCAGTGAGGTCGTGGAGGAGCATGGTGTTGATGAGGGAGTTGGGTTGATGGGGAACTTTGTTAGGACGGACAGAAGTGGCCAAGGGAATTTTGATGATAAACTTAGGGAGATAGATTCAGATTTGGCTGCTTTTGATGGTGATGCTATAGATTTAGTTGCTACTCCTTCAGGTGAGACAATTATGGGTACGGGGACAGGGATAGATGGTAATGTTCAACAGGAGCAGGTAGATCATAGGGCCTGTGTTGATTTGGAGAATTCTATTCCATTGGGTGGATCACTTAGAGGGTGGAAAAGGTTAGCTAGAGAGAGAGATGTGGTGGTGCAGTCTGGTAGTACAAGTGGCGGGAAAAGAAGTGTTGTTGGGTGTTTGGAGGGGGCAGCAGATTTGGTGCCTACTAAGAGACGATGTGCTAGTGTTAAAAGCAATAAAACGGTGGAGGCTGATGCTCAGCCCTGCCGAGCCCAATGAGTTGCTTAGCTTGGAATTGCCGTGGGCTTGGGAACCCACGTGCAAAGACAGAGCTTGAAGAGTTGATTCAGGCACAAGCTCCCCTAATTGTTTTTTTGTCAGAAACATAGGCTGATAAAGAGCAGTTAGAAAGGTTGAAGTATAAGGTTAAGTTTGCTGGTTTATTTGTAGTTCATAGTCAAGATAAAGGGGGTGGTTTGGCACTCCTTTGGTAACATGGAATTCGGGTATGGGTTGATAGTTTTTCCAGATTTCATATTGATGTTGTAATTCAAGGTGGTTCGTGTGAGGCTTGGAGATTTACCTGTTTTTATGGAGAACTGGATACTAATGATAGGGAAGAGGCATGGAATATGCTGCGCATGTTAAATTCAAAGCCTCATCTTCCTTGGGTGTGTATGGGAGACTTTAATGAAATTCTACTTTCTGAAGAAAAACGTGGTGGTAGGATTCGGCCACATGGACAGATGCAAGCTTTTCGGGATGTTTTGGACACTTGTGGTTTTGTGGATTTAGGCTTTACGGGTCCTGAATTTACTTGGCAAGGTAATAGACATAGGCAAATTATATGGGAGAGGCTGGATAGAGGGGTTGCTAACTATGATTGGATGGCTAGATTCCCAGCAGCTACCATCAGACATCTTCATTGTGTAGCTTCAGATCATAGACCGATCCTGTTGGTGTTTGATCCGAATGGGGAAGCAACCAGGTGGAAGCGCAAACCTTTTTGTTTTGAAGAAATGTGGTTGGCAGAGAAAGAATGTGGTGCAACAGTTAAAAGGGCTTGGAAGATTCAGCTGATTGGGAATCAGATGTACCGAGTAGTGACTAAGATTAAGAAGTGTAAAAAAAATGCTGAAATTGTGGAGCAAGGATCATTTTGGAAGCATTAAAAATCAGCTTAGATTGAAAAAAGAATTGCTTTGGAAAGCTAAGGAGGATTTGGCCAAGGGAGGTAACCATGAGGTGGTGGTTCAATTGCAACGAGAGCTGAATGTCTTATTAGATAAGGAGAACTGTATGTGGGCTCAGCGATCTAGAGCTCAATGGTTGGCTTGTGGAGACCGAAACACAAAATTCTTTCATGGGGTAGCCACTCAGAGAAAAAGGAGGAATTTTATTAAAGGTATTCGAGATTTTCATGGTGTTTGGGTTTCGGATGAGAGGTAAGTGGGGGTGATTTTTGTTGATTTTTACACTAGATTGTTTTCATCTTCAAATCCTTCAGATTTGGAGCGTGTATTGGTTGGAGTGCAGCCCGTGGTCAGCACCTCTATGAATGAAGCTTTAACTTGTCCATATAGTAGAGAGGAGGTGGAGGTGGCTATAAAACAAATGGCTCCTTTAAAAGCCCCGGGCCCTGATGGGATGCCCCCTTTATTGTATCAAACCTTTTGGCTAGATATTGGTATGGAAGTCTCAGATGTTGTCCTCTCTTGTCTCAATTCAGGTAATCTTCTGAAGTCTATAAATCACACTTTTATTACTCTGATTCCAAAGGTTAACAATCCCAAAACTGTTGCTCAATTTAGGCCTATTAGTCTTTGTAATGTTATCTATAAAATCCTGAGTAAAGTCATTGTCAATAGGTTAAAACCTATTCTAAAGTCCATTATTTCTGAGACCCATAGTGCCTTTGTTGTTGATAGGCTTATTACAGATAACATTCTTATTGCTTTTGAGTCTTCGCATCATATGAAAACTCAGTGTTCTGGGAGGATAGGTTTTATGGCTTTAAAGCTTGATATGAGCAAAGCTTATGATAGAGTGGAGTGGGTCTTTCTAGAGAAAATTTTATTGGAGATGGGTTTTAAGGATACTTGGGTGGCCATGATCATGCAATGCATCACAACGGTATCTTATTCGATTCTGGTGAACGGTGAACCTACGGGTCTTATTTATCCTTCGCGAGGTCTTAGATAGGGTGATCCTTTGTCACCATTCCTATTTCTATTTTGTACAGAAAGGTTAAATGCCCTTCTCTGTCAAGCTGCAAGTTCTGGGGAGATTAGAGGATACTCTATTTGTAGAGCGGGTCCAAAAATTACTCATCTTTTCTTTGTCGATGATTGTTTGTTGTTTTGTAGAGCAACTTCTGAAGAATGTGCTAAAATCTAGTCTATCCTTGCCTGGTATGGGGTTGCTTCTGGTCAGCAGGTGAATTCAGATAAGACAACAGCTTTCTTTAGTCGAAACACTTTTGTGGAGGTTCAAGAAGAATTAAAAGTTTTACTAGGGGTGCCGGATATTAAAAATTATGAGAAGTATTTGGGGCTCCCTTCCTTTGTGGGTCAAGAGAAGAAAGCGTGTTTCAATCACATCAAGGAGCAGATTTGGGCTAAAATGCAAGGGTGGAAGGAGAAACTGTTGTCTCAGGCCGGTAAGGAAATAATGCCATGTTGGGGAAGCAAGTTTGGCATTTATTTCATGATAGGACCTCGCTGACTTATAAGGTGTTCCGAGCTAAGTATTTCCTTTCTGGCAATATTTTTGATGCGATAGCCTCTCTGGGTTGCTCTTTCGCTTGGCGAAGCATTTTACAAGCTAGGGAAGGTGTTTTGAGGGGTGCCCGATGGAGGGTGGGGGATGGGCGAGATATTAAGATCTGGAGTGATCGCTGGCTGCCTTTTGATGGTGAGGGAAAGATTTTATCTTCACAGAGGGACCTTTCTCTGAATATGGTCCGTGATTTGTTGCTGCCTGGTACTAATCTCTGGAATGAGGAGCTTCTTGATTTGAACTTCTATCTGTGGGAAGTTGAAGCCATCAAAAACATCCATGTTAGCAATCATGAGGCAGCTAATGCTTTGATATGGCCTCACACTGCTGATGGTGCGTATTCAGTCCGGAGCACGGATCGCTTATTGGCAGCAACACAGCATTAAGATCAGCCAAGCTCGTCGGATGTGGAGGCTGGAAAGGGGTTATGGAATGGTATTTGGAAGCTGAAGGTCCGTAACAAAGTGAGACATTTCCTATGGCGCGCTGTCCGTGAGTCGCTGCCAACTAAATGTAATTTGCACAGGCATCAGGTTTTGAGTTCTGGAATTTGTGATGCTTGTGGCGACCATGGTGAAGACGGGATTCACGCTTTATGGTTCTGTGATGCGGTGAAGCCCATTTGGATGTCAGATGCTCAGTTTTCTTTTCTTCGTGCTCATCAGTTTTCAAACTTTGGTGATTTGTTTCAGTTCTTATGCTTGCATGAATCCTCTAATCTGATTGCATTGTTCGTCATGGCTGCTTGGGGTATCTGGGAGAGGCAAAACAGGGTGAGGGAGGGGCAGAAAACTTGGGGTTCTGAGATGGTGATGCGCCGAGCTTCAGAGCTTTTACAGGAGTATCGGGATGTGCAATCGGTGAACCCGCGGATGGTTGTTTGGAGTATGGATTTGCGTTGGAAGCCACCTGATTCGGGTGTTTACAAAGTAAACTTTGATGGTGCTTTATTTCTGGATCAGAGGTGCGCCGGCTTAGGGGTGGTTGTAAGGGACTCGGCTGGGCTTGTTATGGCTGCGTTAAGTCAGAGAGTGAGGCTCCCAGGTTCGGCTGATGTGGTGGAGGCTTTGGCAGCTTGTCGGGCCATTTGCTTTGCTTAAGAACTCGACTTTCATAATGTGGTGATTGAAGGGGACTCTTTGAAAGTTATTCAAGTCATTATCAATACTAGGCCAATGCAGACTTTGTATGGACATATTATTGATGTGATTAGACTGTTATCTTCTTCTTTTATTTGTAATTTTTTGCATGTTAATCGAAAGGGTAATAAGTTAGTTCATGCCCTTGCTAGATGAGCAGTTTTATCTGCTGATACCGATGTGTGGATAGAAGAACTTCCACGGGATTTGGAGGATGTTGTTTAGTTTGTTTTTCCCAGTAATAAAGTTTCATTTACCTTTTCCTCAAATACATATAAATATAAATATATATATATATATATATATGATCTTAAATGATGAATGATGGATAATGAATGAATGTTTAAGATGCCTGTCTTGACTCATGACTCATTGTGTCAAAAATATTTCATCATATCTTGTTCACCTAAGCCTAAGATTTACATATACTTTAGCTAGTGAGACAGATTGTCCCTTTTATAGGTGACTTAGGTAGCTGTTATACATAGATTAGGGTGATTATTACCTTGATTGTAACGTTCTTTGTCTTGATGAGAGTTTAAGACCTTTGATAGTTGTTATTGAATGTGTTGAGCAAATAAAAAGAGCAATATGTAAGTTTTATTGCTAGTAGACATTTAAATGTGTTGAGCAAACTTAAACTCTCAATTAAACTTAAATGTCTACTAGCAATAAATTTTCAATTGATTTATTCTCTCTCTCTCTCTTTTTTTTTTTTTTTTTTTTACAAATCTCAACCTTATAGATTTTGTGTAAAAAGAGCAAAAGTGAATTGACTTCATCAATTCAAAACTATATAATAAAGCATGCTTATAGAGAGCAAAACCTAACCCTATTATAATCATAGTAGCACTAGGTTGTGTTACCATCATTTTTAGAGCAAAATTGAATTGATGTCGGTTAGAATAGAACCATTCCATCTATATTCCTTGAATGTGTTTGCTCGCTCCCATATGAATACAAATGTGAGAGAGACAAGAGAAAGTGAAGTGTTTCTTTCCTCAGATCTACCAAGGCTTGCACACTAAAGTTCTTGGAACAATAAGGCAGCCATATCATGTTACATTCATGCAATAATGTAATTCAGAACATTATAAAGTCATTGAGTTACAATGCCAGATGGATCAGAAAAAGGAAATACAGACTATGAGACAAACTAGGTGGAAAGGGATGATAATACAAAAGGATAAAACTTGCAACTGTCCTCATAACTGACTATTACAGGATAACTATTTTAGATATTAGATGAAAACAAAGGTACTGTCAGCATGAACAGACCGTGATTGGCTTGAGCACATATTTTTTCTCTGTTACCGGAAAGCATGGACAATGCATTTCAATATGACAAGACCGGTATTGCAGAAGTTACAAGAAAACAAATACATTGCTTTAAATAAAAAAAAAGAAACTAAACACATTAGCTTCTGAATGAAAACCTCGAATCCATGAGGGGACTCTTGAATCTATAAGGTGATAGAGTTTTACAATCCACCATAGAGAAATAGACAAAATCTATATTATTTTATAAATCTGAAAACTTTACTACCCTGGAGGTTATAATATGTTTAAATAGTAAAAAGAAAACCTTGGACGGCTAGGAAGATGCCCAAAAACCCTAATTCACGCTAATCATGTAATTAAGTGGCAAAATCGTAATTTTTGCCAAAAATAGTGAAATTGAGATAATTGTGGAAATTGAAAATCTTGTCACTAAGAGACATCCCAAAACATATGCGACCTTATTTTGATATTTAAACTAAAAGTTATTAAGAAAAAACAAATATTACTAAAAATAGCAAAAACACTATTTTTGGGGCCTTAACAAAGGAATTCGCCTAAATTTGGGCGACCCTCAAGACAATCGTTTTGTGTCTTGATCAAAATGCTATTTCCCATCAACTTACAAAATTTCATGCAATTCCGATATCGTTGCCAAAATTCATGCGCTATGAATTTCTGGGACCTTTGTTGTTCCAAGAAGGCGTGTGCTGTTTGTTCTACATCAAGGACACGTGTTGGACATAGTTACATTGGAACCCGGCTTGTGCAAAAAAAAAAAAAAAAAAAAAAAAAAAAAAAAGAGGCTGAAAGCTTGAAACACACTGTACCTCCGAGTCACACCAACCTCCTTCTTCTTCTTCCCGCTCATGATGGAATTAAGCCAAATCTATTTCTATTTTGTGATATCCCCTTTTGCCCTTTTATTTTGTCCGCGTATCCTTAAGGTAGCTTCTTGCATCTATTTCACAATGCCACACACGTGAAACATTTATTTCACCTTCTCACCCACATGAGTAACTTATTTTTAAATTTGTTTTTTACGAGTTAAATTTTTGTTATTCTTTTTTCATTATTATGTTAGACTATAGAAATATGTATATATATATATATATATATATATCTAGAGTACCCGTGTCTTAATTTTTTGAAAATGACCTTGTTGTCGTATCGTACCCGTCTATAGGTGCTTCGTAGATAAGTTATAACATGAATTCAAATAATTTTTACATTTTTATGATAACAAAGTGTTTAATTTCCTTTTTAAACATAATGGTAGATGAAAGAGTGTGAGTTTGTATTGTCGTATCAGGCTAAGAGCTTTGAGCTGTGGACCTCAAGTGAGAGATGTAGGTGAAAAATTTTAGTGATTACTAGCATGTAAAACTTGGACAGTGGCGCTAACAATAGTGATTCACAATGTAAGATGTATGATAGTTCCCAAGCCTGTGTTTTTTTTTTTATGCGGTTATGGATTAGTTAATGCGCATAATGTTAAGATGAAAAAGAGATACAGCAAAATGTGATCATGTGAACAGTTTTTAGTAGCTATGGCGGTAAAGACTGGTATTAGCCAACTATAAGGCACTTAAAATCACAAGCAAAATCTAGCATGAGAAGTGGAAAATTCATGGTTGAGCAGAAGCAATGGTTCAACATAGAATCCTTTAGTTGAAGAAGATTTGTTAGAATATTTTTTTAAATGATTAAATTCACCATTTTTTTTTTTTTTGGCCGAGAGATTAAATTCACCAAATGGTTTAACATATAAAGTAAGCTTTTTGGAACAATTGGTTATTTATCAAAATTATCATGGTCTTGATTCTCAAAAATAAAAAAATTATCATGGTCTTAGAGCATGTGTTCTTGAGTTTAAATATTATCTCTACTTTATTTCTCGTTTAAATTTTTATTTTGAAATTTCACATGTTGGACCTCACAAAATAGGGAGATATTGGGGCCCACATATAAACGGTAATGTTAAAATATTAATTTAACTAGCCGTAAGCCCGCCAATAATTAGGACCATGCATATACAATTAATGCAGACAAGTAACAACCATGTGTTGAAACCAATGAGTTCCGTAAATAGGGTGCTAAAAGTATATGGTTAAATAATTAAATTTACCATATTTCAATAGTTGTTTTTTGGAGAATCAATAATTTAATATAGTATTAAAGCAAGAAGTCAAGCATATTTGATTTTTGTTTTTGAGTAGAACTAATCTAGATTTCTTCAAGTTCAATACATAATGATTATAGGGCAGCGACAAGACCTCATTTTTTTATATGGTATAACACGAATGATTTTATTTATTTATTATTATTTTTTTTTTTTTTGAGATAAAAGATAGAAGACAGAGGAATGATTGACATAGGATCTTGAATAGCCATATAATGAAATTTACTACTATTCTGCAATTTTGTGAAATAAAGGTCCCATGTGGTAATATGAACTTCTGGGAAGACTAGGTTCTAATCAATGCATTTTTAAAAATAAAATAGAGCTTGTTACATAGTAGGATATTTAACCTTAAGTACTTCTACATGAGACAATCAGCTGACTTATAGGGGAAAAAAAAAAAAGACCATGAAGCAATCTGGTGTACCTCGCTTATACATGAAGTGCTTTTAAGTAACCTTTATCTATCAACCTATCTACTGTCGTAACTTGTCATTTTGGGAATGAAATGTTGAGAAATTACTGGATCTATTTGTGTCAAGGTGCCATACTTCTTGTGGTGAGTGAGATTCCACAAGAAGTGAGACCTGTGCACCTCATCTTTGTCTCCTTACCTTTATTCTGTTTTAATGCTACTCTATGTTATCAACCCTTTCCTCTTCACCATAATCCCTTATTAAACAACTCCTAACCCAAACCCACAACTAGCCCTTCATAAATCCTGTCATTTTTACTACTATAACAAGTTGTCCAGAATAACTAATAATGGTAGTGATTGATGCTCATTATCTGCAGTTTTAGCTACAGTCCAACATCAACATCAACAACCAAAGAGCAATGACGAATGTCATATTATCTGTGCTGCAAAGAATTAAGAGTGACCCTCCAAATACCAGTTTACATATTATAGGATAAGAAAAATACAGATTTCAGAAATTTTCCATTCTAATAATACTCTTTTATCCCCTGTTGGTTTCTTGATAAATACAGCTAGAGAGGGAAATCTGTGTCTAATCTAAAAGTAAAAATGTTCTCAGATTGTCATGGAAAAATTACATCAAATTTTACTATTATTTACCCAAAAAAAAAAAAAAAATTGTAGAATGACTATATTGCATAAGAATCTCAGGAGAAAAAGTATCTGAAAAAAAAAAAAAAAAAAAAAAAAATGAATGATCAGGAACAAGAGGAAAGGGTTCCAGTGATTCAGATGATCGCCTTGATGTAATTATAAAATGTGACAATGTGTAAGAGTCACGAGCAACATATCTGCAATCAGTTGGAAGGTCCAGGGCAGACTGGCTTAGTAGGTTCTGTAACACTGAGTGATCCTCCAAGCTCATTAGGGACAAGAGGGATAAGCGAGTGCAGGATATCAGTTATCAATGGCCTGTAACTTGGTTCTGTTTGAACACATAGTACAGCCACAGCAGCAACCTGTATTAATTACAATAATTAGCAACTAATACAAGCACATAATGACACATAAGTAATCGAATATTAATGTTTTTATTCAACAAACCTGATATAAATGCTTTAGGTCCATCATGTTTCTGATTACAGGATCCACAATCTTTGGAAGCTTTGATCTGTCAGTAAGCTGAGGCATAGCCTGCAAGTCAAAGATGATTCAAACACCAAGCACCATCAGAAACCTTCTTGAAATTAGTTCATAAAAGGCAGCTTGGTGGGATTTAAAAGTAGACTTACCCATGTGACAATAGATAGGCATTGAGCTGGGGCAAGATTCTCCAACGGCTTTCTTCCCGTTAGGAGTTCTAGAAGGACAACTCCAAAAGCATAGACATCACTTTTATCTGTTAGTTTCCCTGCAACAAATAATCTTACAATTTTATATACAAGAAAATGCCTCCTTATAATTAGGTTCTATTTGGATTTAGAAAACTAGATATAAGGGGACACATTAAAACAACTAACTCTTATTACACTTGTAGCATCCAAATATTGTGTAAATTACCACTATGAAAAATGAACAAATAGAATTCCTTCTCCGTCTTTTGCAACTTGGCAGACATTATAGGTTCCTTATATCTCAATAAAAACTCAAATCATGGAATAGGCTTAGAATAACATACATTCTTAGCATATTCCAACAGGAAAAATGATATACAATTTAAACAACTTCTATACTATTACAACTATGAAAAAGGCAAATTAAGGTTTAGATGTTTGGACAGATGGTTTGGTACTAAGGCTCTTCAAGGTCAGAGTGACATGAAGAGTACACAATTAATGTAATTCAAAAGGATCATCTACCTGAGTTCAGAAATTGTTGGGAGCCCTTGTATGTATGTATTTCACAGATTATTTGCAATATTTGTGATTAACTTGATAAACTTAAGCAGCTAATATGCAATTCAGAGACAATTCATATTATCCATCAGCAGCAACTCAATGTGTATATTTGAAACATCACACTAATATCTGAGAATAATTTCAGAGGGCCAGCCTCCCCCGGGGGGGGGGACTTGAAATAAGAATTATAAAGAATGACAAAAAAAGAAAAAAGAAAAAAAAAATTTGTTCCTATCAGAACAAGGAGCATGTCAGCACATTAACAAAAGTTTTAAAGATTTCACAGAAAGACTCAAGGGAATATAAAACAAACATGCAGATAATACAAACCAATGCTTATTAGTATACAGGTTGAAAGTCGTGTAAAGTCTAACATACCATCCAAAAGGTATTCTGGTGCCAAATAATCCATGGTTCCTGAAAGCTTTAAGTTATTGTTTTCAGTGCCAGAAGTAACCGCAAGGCCAAAATCTGATAGCTGAATCAAGAAAATCTCATTAAAGGGATAAACATCCTCAAAAACGTGCCAAAGAACAAAAATATGTGTGAATTCCAATTTTAATGAGTCACATATAGATCTTACCTTAGCATTGAAATTGGAGTCCAGAAGAATATTAGAAGATTTTATGTCTCTATGAACCACAGGAGGATGCGAGTGCTCATGAAGATATTCTAATCCTCTAACAATATTGATAACAAGACCAACTTGATTAAAATAAGAAATGGGAAAAAAGGAAGTAGATAAAAGTAGAAACATAATTAGCAAATGGACTTACCTAGCAACATCAACAGCTATTTTCATTCGCAGATGCCATGTTAAAGCTGATCCTCGAGTAGGTCCTAAACCGTTGAGAAAAAATTAATACAATATATATGAACACATAAAGTTGTTCTTTTGGTATCATCTTTTCTAACTTTTTTTGCTTTAGTTGAACATCGACAGAGAACTTATACCATGCAGTTGAGTTTCCAATGAAGCCTTCTCCATCATTTCATAAACAAGGAACCTTGAATCTCCATAAATGCAGTAACCAAAAAGTTTAATAATATTCTGATGCTGGAGTTTACTCAACCAATTCACCTCATTCTGCAATTCCACACAAATCAATTAAGAAGAAAGTTTTAAACAAGCAATCCAAGTCGCAGAAAATTGAATCCCAACTAAATTTAAGAGATATCATTACTTCAAATTCTCTTTCCATGTCTTGAGTGACACCATCAATTCTCCTAACTGCTGCAAGCAATTTTTCATCAAAATGAGCTTTATAGATATGTCCACAACCACCCTCACCCAAATAATTACTTTCTTGGAAATTGTTTGTTGCTGCTTCTAATGATGGATAATCGAATATAGCAAGAGAACCTTTACTATTGGCCATCCTCAAGGAGTTAACCATAATTGGGTTCATTGAGATCCCTTTTGCAGCCTCTTCAGATCATTTTAAAAATAGATAAAGTACACACAAAAAAGAAGGAAAAGAAAGGTTAATAGCTCAACAAAGATACAAGCGGGGGGGAAAAATGTTGACAGCAATTTTCAAGGAATAGAGGATACCTAAGCTCTTTCGGCTTTTCGTATTGGAGTTCTTCAATTTTTTCTGTCTATAGATCCAAAAAAATAATAAAAACAGCAAAATTCCACCAAGGAGAGAGGAGGCAACAACGAGCGCTATAAGAATTTTCTCATTCAAATCATGGTGGTGCACTACTCTAATCTCAGGCTCTCCTGTTTTAACATAAGAAAACTATGACTAAACATACTGATAGAAAAAATATAAAACTAAGCCAAAAAAATTAAGAAAAAAATAAATTGATCAACATAAACATAAGAATGTGTGATACTCTCTGTGTAATCCTATGACTGCTTTGCATAAAATAGATATAAATAACTAATTCCTCTAGAAAACCACAGAAATTATGACATTGGAAAAGAGATATCTAATTTGAAACTCGAAACCAAATAATTAACTATCATGAAATAAGCAGTGAAAATTTTCCAACAACATTAGTTAATAATTACCATCTTCCCATTCTATCTTCTGATTTTTTTTTCAATTTTTTTTTCCCATCTTTCAACTAAAAAGAAAAATTACGCACACAGTCATCACAACTAAGCAAGGTAGTCGTATCAGAACAAAAATACAATTCAGTGAAACTTTTGGTTTTAACGAAATAATACTCCAATGAACAAACAAACTAAGCTTTACAATTTAGTTATTTTACATTAGATACATTTTCTTAGCAACCAAAAGGGGGAAAAAAAGATTAATCCCATAAAGTACAGTTGACTAAACTTGTTTCTTTCCTTTAGGTTTTCAAAATTGAAACGACTAGCAAACAAAGATTCAAATTTTGAAGACCTTTGTACTGCATTGTCAGCAACCAGACAGAGCAAAAGTGTATTATCTAAAAAATGTCAAGAACAAAAATCTATCTACTTTAGTCTGGTTTCAAATTTGAGTTTTGATTGTGAACCAGGGCAAGGCAAACACGTTAATCCACATATAAGCAAATGGTGAACAAACCACAGAAAGTACATGGTGGTGTGGAACAAAGAACATAAACAGAAAATCCTCTGCATTGTTGAAGTACCTGGAGGTTCAGCTTCCATTTTAACAAGAAATTGAGAACTGGGAATTCTCTCAGCAACAAAAAACTGCTCAGAAATGGAGGGTACAGGTATAGGAGGCTCTGATCTGGCATCAATTATAGCTGAAAACAAAGTGATGCTTAATACCCACATAATAAGTAGTAAACTAAAACAACTTAGAAGATTCATGTCACTTTTTTTGTTTTTTTTGATAGAAGAGAGAGTGTGTGTTAAGTGTTAACGTAAGGGGTTTGAGAAACTTCTTTTGTTGTCCAAGTTTGAAACTATTTATATTTGTTTATCTGTTCGTTTGACATTAAAGGCCAAAAGAAGTGTTGCAGGGAAACCAAGAAAACACTTTATATTTATTTATTTATAAATGTGATCTGTATCTATCAATTCGGTGAGAGAGACAGAGAGAGTACGTGATAGCGTACCAATGAATCACGTGGCAGTTACCAAATGGTTAATGAGTCAAAGTCATGAAGTTTTGTGGGACTCAGAGGTGTGGGGGATATGGGTGATGGAAAGAAGGGCACACGATCGAGTTCATCGACATTAATTAAATTCTTTGGAGATTTTTTTTTTTTTTTTTTGCACTTTCCTGCCACTAGTAAGAGCATTCCCATTAAACGTTTTAAATGTTAAAAGATGCTTTTTTTTAGCATTTTTGACCCAAAAGCTTGTTCCATCAAGCATGGTAAATGCCATAATTTTTGGCATTGATGAACAGTGCGGTCTCAAATTTGAGACCGCACTGTACACCAATTGTAAAAGTTATATTATTTTTTTATTCCGTGGGGCCCGCTTTCTTTTTTTCTTATTTTTTTCTTTCTCCTTTCCTTGTCTTTCTTCCGTCTTTCATTCTTGCTCTGAGAGCCTCCAACCACTTCTCTGCACTCTCTCTCCCTCTCCCTCTACTCGACGTTCTGCCTCCCTCTCCGACGAAACCCAGGCCGGAGCATCAAGGCAAGCCGATCTCTATCGCAGTAGTTTTTTTTTTTTTTAGTTTGTGATTTGATGCTAGATTCGGCAGTAGTTGTGTGGGTTATGGATTTGGCCGGCGTGGGCATTGGCGTTGAGGGTAGATCAGCGTGGTTGTGTGGTTTTTTTTTTTCTTTTTTTTCCTCTCTTCTCACCGGTTCTCTCTCCTTCTCACCGATGGATCGTGGTGGTGGTGGATCGTGGATCATGGCTGAGATTTGCTCCGATTGATGGATGTTGTTGGTCTGATTTGGTGGATTGTGGCTGAGATTCGGTTTGATTTCTTCTCTGGAATCTCCGGTGGTGGCTGAGATTTGGTCCGATTTTGGGTTTTGTGGTGTTGTCTTCGAATCTCTGGTGGTGGATGCTGTTGTTTTTCTGGGTTTTGTGGTGAATCTGTGGGTCTCCGTCGGTCACCGATTTTGGGTTTTGTGGATGCTATTGTTTTCTGGGTTTTGTGGTGAATCTCTGTGGGTCTCCGTGGGTTTTTCTGCATCTGCTAGTGGATTTTTTTTTTTTTTTTTTCAGTGGTGGTGGCTGGGATGGATATGGGTTTGCTGGGTTGAGATGGAAGAGTGTGAGTTTGTTGGATAGATAGATGGGTATGAGTGGTTGGTGTTTTTTTCCGGTGGTGGTGGATGGGGTGGGTATGGGTTTGCTGCGTTGAGATGGTCAAGTTTGCTGGGTTGAGAGTGACAGAGAGGAAGAGAGAGAAAGAAATATAATTGGAGAATAAAGAAATAATAAAAAATGAATATTTAAATGAAATGTTAAAAAATATAGAATCTTTGATGTTGGGTATATTGTAAAATGAGTTGTTAAAAGTTAAAATTTTGGGTTTTGAGGTGGTATATGCTAAAATTTTTACTCACCTTGATGGGAATGCTCTAATAGTAATAGCATTTTAATTTTTTATCTTTAAAAAAAATACTAAAATATTATTTTGTTTTCTAAACTTTACTAAAAGTTCATCTTTTTTTGGCCCTTCAACTTTTAAAAGTTCATTTTTTTTTTTTTTGTCTCTAAAAATTATTGCAATGCTTCATTTTCTATCTTTAAACTCTAAAACTTATCTTCTTCTTTGTCAAAAAAATTTTTTGATAAAATTTTCAAATCTTTTTATCCCTAAAATAATGAAAATTTTTCATTTTTGTTCATATTTTTATCCCTAAAGCTCTCTTTAAAAGATTAAGGGTAAAAAAACTAACTTTTTAAAGTTTAAAAACCAAAAAATAGTATCATTTTTGTTTTAAGGAAAGTTATTGTCTCTCCTGTCCTTTTGTAATGAGTATTTTATGGTTAGTATCTATACTACTATTTAAGGGGCTACACCTGTTTAGACCCGATTTTTTTTGTTCCCAAATACCCCTATTTCTCTAGGTTTAAGTAAAGATAAAACTAAATGATAATTTGGTAAAATATATGTCTAACTTGCACTAAAATATTGCCTACAAAATAAAAACACTCTCTCACTAACCTACTTTTATTTTATTTTTGAAATACTTTATTATTATTTAAAAGGAAAAAAAAAACACCCCGTATACTGATAGTTAAAAAAAAAGACATGTACTGATAATAAAAAAAACTAACACACGTAAATGTCCACTAACCCACTTTTATTGCTTTTTTAAAATACTTTATTACTATTATTTAAAAAAAAAAAAACCTAACACACGTAAATGTGGGTGTTCAAATACATCTACAGTTATTGCCCCCCCCCCCCCCCCCCAAAAAAAAAAAAAAAAACCAACCGTACACCCATATTTTAGTCACATACACAACTCCAAACTGCTACCTAACAAATTTAAATCTCCCCAACAGTTATAATGTTATCAAATACTTCCCATCTCTTCCATAAAAAAGAAAATACTCCCCATCTCCATCCTCAAGTCCCTACTTTTTATACTAAGAGGAACAATAGTAATAGGTGACTACATGCTAGAGGAAGCCACTTAAAAAGGTATTTCCTCATCATTTTTTTTCCATTCATGTCAGATAATTTAAGCTTTTATGTTTTTCGAATCTCTATCACCAAATTCTATTTAATACCATTGTTCTATAGCTTCTTTTTTTTGATGAAATTGTTCTATAGCTTCTTTTGGAATTTGTTATTTACAGCATATTAATTAAACTCAACAGCTATGAGACTTACATAGCGGATGTGTAGTCAATAGCAAAAATGTAAGTATCTTTCATCCATTCACTATTTACTTTCCTATATTTGGTTTATATTTCGTTTCCTTGCTTTGTTATCATTATCCTTTCTATACCATTATTTTGTCTTAAAAAAATAATAATAACACTTTCACGTTTTTTTATATTCCTGTTACACTCACAGGTTTTCTTATATTCCTGTTACACTCTCACGTTTCTTATATTCCTTTTTTAAATTTTTTTTATAACTACATTTTATATATTCCTGTGTTTTGTTCAAATATGAGTTCTTATCCTGCTACACTCTCACGGTTCCTTTTTTTTTTTTTTTTTTTTTTTTAATTATTATAATAATAACCACGTTTCTTATATTCCTGTGTTTTGTTTAAATATGGTTGTCATGTATTCATAGTTTAAGGAGTACTTACTTTTGGATGAATGTGATTAGGAATTCAAGGGTGTTTGACAATTGCTTATTACCCGTGGCTGACTTAAAATTTTCAAAAAATAGGGTTTTAGCTTGAACTGACTATTTGAGAAAGAATATTGGTAAGAGCTCTTTCTCTTTGTTTTGGCTTGCAATCAAACACAAACTCTTTTTTTTTTTTTTTCTTCTAAGGGGATTACATTACGCTACTAGGTTTTTTTTTTTTTTTTTTTTTTTTTTTTTTTTTTTTTTGAGATTATGCTGCTACTTGCTTTCCTAATCAAACACAAACTCTAATAAAGTATCTCAGAATCATTGATGGTGGATAAGTTTTGACCAGGACCATCACTACTTTCTCTGGTAAATTCTTCCAAAAACCTGAATCAAAATGAATTATAGACACTTTGTATTTGTTTTGCCTTTGAATTGTTTTTTCAGTTTTAAATCACATACCCAATATATGGAATACTCAAATGCACATTAATGACACGCACATTAAGTTGATAGAAAAAGAGTGAATTTATAATAAACTCTTTAATAACACGCACGCTAGGTACTTGGTTTGTTGATTAAAGTTTTTTTTTAAAAAAAAAAAAAAAATACTTGGTTTAACATTAATTCTTTTATTTTTCTTAGGTTGACGTACGCACAAATTTATTGGATTGCATTGAGAAGGCATTGGAATGGAACATCAGCATTGAGGAGGTATTGGAAAGGAATATTAGATAAGTTCGGGTGAGAGAATTTATAAAAATTATTGTATGATTCAACCTCACATGAATGAAGTGGTCGTTATTTAAGAAATTGTTGTAAAAAAATTCCTTTTGTAACAGAAACTATATTTATCATTTGTATAATTTTATGTGAAATTCAATTTACATTTTTTTTATAAGTATTAATTTACTACGGTATCAAAAACGTTACGGACCTTTTCTTGGTTTTAAAGGTAGTTGATAAATTTTAAATTTAAGCACTTTTTAACTATTGTTTAAGATTAAAAAACTAAATTTATGGATTAAAAAAAAAAGAGGTGCTACATCCACAACATTTTTACAACAAATCATAGGTGGTTAGTTGTTATTGGTTCAAATTTAAACCTAACACTAAAATTACTTTTTTGCCCTAACAATAACAACCAGCCACTTAACAACCTGCCACTTAGGATTTATTGTAAAAATGTTGTAGACATATCATTTCTCTAAAAAAAAATTGATAACTATTGAGCCTTTCCTTTAACACAAAAAAAAAAAAAAAAAAAAAAAAAAAAAAACAATGAGCCTTTGATCGTATATTAAAAAAAAAAAAAAAAATAGTTGCAAAATTTTAAATTTAAGCTTTTATTTACTTCTTTTATGAATGTGTAGTAAGTGGCTAAATTTTAGGATTAAACAAAAAAATGATAACTGTCATAAAAAAAAAAAAAAAAAAAAAAAAAAAAAAAAAAAAACCAGCTGAAAATGTCAGCTTTTTACCATAAAAAATAAAATAAAATAAAAAGGTATAGCTGTTAAATTTTAAATTTAAGCACTTTTTTTACTTTTTGTTACGGATTTGTAGTACATGACTAAATTTTTGGATTAAAACACTACATTTTAAATGAAATAAAATTAAAAAAAAAAATCTACAACAACACCCAAACAAAAACAAACGTGGATCTTGGATGCTTTTCATTTAACAAAAATAAAAGAGAAAAAAAAATACTAACACAAAAAAATGGCAGCCTTTTACTATAACAAAAATAAATAAAAATGATTAAAATTTTGTACTTTGTTTTTTTATGGATGTATAGTAAGTGGCTAAATGTTAGGATTAAAGATAAGTACTAATAACCAGCCTTTGAGCACGCGCTCACGCGTGTGCTAAGAAACTCTTCTATTTTTTGGAGAAAAAGTTAATAATTTGCATCTATTATAATTTGGGGTTATTACATTTTTTAATCACAAAAAAACCTAGGGATGTGATGAGTATTATGCGTTTGCAGGTGAAATAATTTTTCATCATACTCCTAGGTTTTTTTCTGAATGAAAAATGTAATAATCCCAAATTATAATAGATGCAAATTATTAACTTTTTCCCTAAAAAATAGAAGATCCTCTGAGCATGTGCGTGTGCGCGTGCTCAGAGGCTAGTTTTTAATTAAAGTAACAAAAAATATATTTTAAAGAAATATATACATTTGAACCCACAAGTTAGTATTTTTAATATCCTCAGTCTATAACATACTCTCATGTGTATAATTTGAAGTTTTATTATCATTGTTCATGTGATTTTTCTTTTTTCTTTTTTCATTTGAATGTTCGTGTGATGTTGTTCATCGTGGCCATTTGGCATCCCGTTTAGAAAGTACACAAATTTTAATCTCACTTTATTTTGTAAGTATAACGTTCTCAAACAATCTACTTTTAAAAATCTATAAAATAAAAAAATAAAAAATGTTATACCAAATGGGGACAATAAATGAGAGAGATAATAGAGAAGGAAGAAAAGTGACATGAGAAGGTGGGGGCAAGGGTATGGCAAGTTCAAAGTTAACCATAGTTTTGAAACCCAGACCGTTTAATGAACCAGAAAAGGGAGAGGTTCAAATTTTTTGAGGTCGAACAAAGGTTTAACCGAGGTCAAACCGTGATGTGTCATTTAATTTTTAATATATTTGATACTTAAATTGATTTATATTTATTAATTTTTCATTCCTGACCAACAAGATGTGCATGGCCTAATAGTTTGCATGCTGGAGATGTTATTTCACTTGCTGAGAACAGGTTCAAGTCTTGCCATAAAAACAATGAAGTTAACCTAGTTGAGTAGAGTTTACTAAATAATTAATTTGTAAAACATGGAGGTTGCAACAAAAATGATAGTCACAGAAATGAGAAATTCTAGAAATTACCATTCAACATTTGAAGACCACCATTGGATTAATTGGTGCGCAATCTCAAATTTTTATTTTATTTTATTTTTCCAATATTTTAGTCGAATTGGAGGAAACTATTAAGGTTTATGGAAAAGTAAATGATTGTGGTGGGCTTTTTTTGTGTCTTGTAGCCTTATGATTCTGAGGTAGGAGAGTCGGGACTAGCCTAATTGAAACTCACCTTAGGCTAGCTTGCGCCCAAGTTAGAGCCCTAGTTGAAACCTTAGGGGTGTCACATGCCCACGGCAGGAAATGCTATCACAAAAAACGTTATAGCTGGCAAAACATGATACAACAAGATAACTAAAATATTTTTCGCTAACAATGATAATGCTTAAATAGTTCCACAAAGAAGAAAAATGATGATGTGATTATGGCAAGAATAGATTAATTACAAGAAAATAGCATTAGTCCTTAATCAACCATAACAAAAGAAAAAATGATTAGTCTGCTAAAGGAACAAACTTGACTCCTTGGCAGATTCAAGCCCAAAAAGGGAAGCAATCTCCAATGTTGGTAACCTCAAAGGGGAATCCTATGATAAAAGTTACTCACTTTGGAGAATGGACCTAAGTGGCTTAATCTCAGATTCTTAACTTGCCAAAGAGTGGGTTATTGAGAGAGAGAGAAGTGGGTAGCCTATTGGTGCATGCTTTTCATTCCTATCACTCCTATTTTCTTCCTCACTCTTGGTTTCCCTTTTTTTTTTTCTTTCTCTCTCTCTCTCTCTCTCTCTCTCTCTCTCTCTTGTTCGTTGTTGTTTTTGTTTATTGTGCATGGCTATGGCCTTTATACTGCTTGTCGTGACAAGATTTACCATTTTTACCCCTCAACTACTTTTGGCTTGTTGTGGGTGTCCTTCCTGGACTACCCACTAGTCTACTGGCTGTCCAGCCACCACCACCACTACACCGTGTTGGCCATGCCATGCCTTATTCCTAGACAAAAGTAACATTTATTTTTGTTTTCTACTTCCCTTGCACGTTCATCTGAATAAGGGCTAGATTTCTCTTTTACCAACCCCTATAGCATGCACCTAACGATTCCAACTCATATTTGCCTCTTTTGGGTGATATGTCATCCTAGTAGGACATTTTCCCCAAAAGAGATTGAGCAGGAATCCCAAAATAGGCTTCCCCCTTCTCTCCACCACCAGCCCACACCCTCTCTTACCTCAGACCCGTGGCCCACCTCCCTTGTATTGGTTGGGTACAGGTAAATGGTGCCTGAGCCTTGTGCGTGCTCCACTTCCATATAAGTCCATTGCTTTTCTTGCGTTCATGCGTTTGCCATTGCCTACAAATTTGTCTGACTCTGCTGCATGTTCTGGTGCTTGTTTAACTCTTGTGGCATGGATGAGTCCTCATTCTTTGTATCTCATTTCTTCTTTGGGTTGAGCATTGCTTGGGTGTGAGCTTTCTCTTCTTTAATTCGGCCCATGTCTCCTTTCACTTCCAGTCTGTGGGCTAGCTGGTGCTCCTACCATGCCACTGCATTGTTCTCACTATGATGTTGTTTACCTTGTTTACTGTACCACTTTTGGGCTTGCAGGCTAAAGTGTCTGCCATGTCAATTTCATATGTTGTTCTTTCCTTTAGTTTACACTACCTAGTATTCCCACTGGGTTAGTCCATATAACATCTTGGGCTTTCTTGGCCCATTTTATTCCTTGGGCATCCTCAGCCTGTTTCATTCTTTGGGGGCATCCTTGGCCCATTTCATTCTTTCCTACTTCTTACATTCTCATGGGCTTTTACTA
Source organism: Quercus tomentella (assembly GCA_028535165.1). NCBI lineage: Eukaryota > Viridiplantae > Streptophyta > Magnoliopsida > Fagales > Fagaceae > Quercus > Quercus tomentella. The sequence continues at coordinate 49,921,446 of JAPQVY010000068.1, forward strand.
AATCTTTTGGGCTTCTTGGCCCAATTACCACATCCTTTACCTTTGGGTTTATTGGCATTTGAACCAATCCCATTTACTAATTCCTTTCTTTGGGCTCTTCTGGTCCGTTTTTACTTTCTTTCTATTTCTTATGATTCTCATAGGCTTGTTACTTCATTCTTTGGGGCTCCCTTGGGCCCATTTGCTTTCTTTGGAGCCTTTTTACTATTTTTTAGGGATGTGGACAATTATTCCTGCCATTCTGGCCCAATGGTCTTTACTTTGCTGTTTCCTTTCTCCATCTCTTTCATATTGTTGGGTTTCTTTTGGGCCCTTTTGCCAAAAATGAGCATCAACAATGATTAAATGGATGAGAGAGAGAGAGAGAGAGAGAGAGAGAGAGAGAGAGAGTTCAGTGAATGAAAAGTTTGAAATAATTAAGGTGGGTTGTCATTGGCATCCTAGGTTTTGAGTAAATCAGTTTATAGTCACAAAGTCAAAATTTGGACAAGTGACTCACTTCAAGCGTTGTTTATTTCTTTAGACTTTAAACTTTTAGTAATTTGAACTTTTAAGAATTCTCAATTCTGTAAGAATCATCATTTTTGCCAAGTGAATAGTCCCTAATAATCTTATATAATATGCTTGTAGGGGAGAGTAAATTTTTTAGAGAGTTACTTCAATGAGAGAAAATAGAAAGTGTATAGATAGATATGTGAAGAAGTGAGGGGGGATCTAGTTCATGGAAATTTTGTATTAATTGCATTTTATCTTATGTTGTAAATTGTAAGAAATTATAAAATAGATGAAAAATTGTTAATTTGCTTTCCTTTATTAGGAATAGATTTGTAATGTATAGGTAGTGGCCACTTGAAATGGCGGAATGATCCATAAGTTGCTAGTGAAGGATATTTTTGGTGCCTTTTCATGACTTGCATGACTCATTTGGCTTATATGTTTCACTCGTTTGGCCTTTTGCATGGTCATCATCATATTTAAAGGCAATATAGACATTAGCCTTTAGCCATTAACAAAGGTAATATTGTTATTAACCTTTTGCCACTGACCAAGGCTATATAATAATATATATATATTTATGAGAGGCTATATATTCATTAACCTTTAGCCAATGACAAAGGCAATATAAGCATTTAGCCATTAACAACATCATATGATGATGCCGTGAATATCACCAGTGAGTTTGCACGATCCTCGCTCACCAATGCAACCTACAAGAAGAAGAAAATAATCTCGCCGTGGGCACCGGTGTGGTGTCGACCAAGTACCCTCCGACGATCAAGTTAGAATTGTTCTCAACTCTAGAGTGCTAGAGAGGGTAAATTATGCGTCCCGTGATTTGTGAGGGTATTGGGCTTTTATAGTAGCTCAAAGTTGATTTTTCTTCCTTGCCCTCGAAGTCTTTTCCTTGTAGGACTCTGCCAAGGAGTCCCAAACGTGATGAGCAAGAATTTTCCTTGTAGAGTGGGCTTTTCACCAGGCGCGTGTCTTCTAGAACTACACTCGAACTAGTATTCCGACTCTCTCTAGGATTCTTTCGGATTCCGCAAGTATTTTGAGTTATGCCAGGCCCTAGGTTCTCCCATAATATCGGCCCATGGGCTCGGATCCGTCAGGCCCAGTGTCCATATTTTTTCCCACATCAGTTGCCCCCTTCACCCTATGGTCCGTCATATTTTAGGGGACCGGACCATTAGGGTGACGGTTAAAATTTTTAATGGGGATGACGATCCAAGATTTTCATAAGTTGACGGTTGAAGACTCTGAGGTCGACGGCCTTTTAAGGGGAGACGAATTTCGAAAATACGCTGAAGGGTTGTTAAGCATTTATGAGGTACGACACGTGTCGTTGCTTGATTGGGTCTGTCTTGGATTGATGCGTCGCTTCGTCTTCCGTGCATGTCTTTCTATATATACCACTCCCCTATACTCTCATTCCTTCATTTCATTGAAAAAAAAGCATTGTCAGAGCGCGATCGTCATTATTGTCAAAGAACCCTCCGTCGAACATCTGTATCCGCCAACTATTTCAACCGTCGACCTTCAGTAGCTGAGACTTGGTGAGTAATTATTGTAATTTTACAAGTCTTTGATGCTTCCATTTAGTTAGACTTCCATATACACCCGTCAAAACTTTTAGATCCGTCAGCCTTAGGTCTCGTCGTCATTTGTAGGCAATGTCTAGTGCGTCGAGTAATCAGTCGGTAGTTCGTGACGGGGCGGATTACGAGGAAGTATACCCGTCTGGTCGTAAAGACCAAGAGAGTCCGGGCGAAGAGAGAAGTCCGTCTGCATCTTCCTCGTCCTCAACGAATGAGGATATGGAGATGGCTGAACAGGACGATATTTATGTTGACGGTGAGGAACAACCATTAAGATCCGTCACTGGTGCAGATGGACTTAGAGAGTTCACCATGTTGCCAGAGTGGACGGTACATAAATTCACATCCGTTATAAAGGAGAAACACTTCAGCACCTTTAGAGCAATTTATCAAATTCCAGACTTCATTCCAATCCGTCTGCCCTATGTGTCAGAGAAATGCTATTATGAGGGGGTAGACGGTGTTGGAGTATATGAACAGGTGTTGAAGGCGGGACTTAGGTTCCCCCTAAGCACCCTTCATAGACAACTCCTACATTACTTGGGTCTGTCCGTCACCCAGATATCCCCAAATGCCTGGAGGGTTTTCATAGCAATGGAGATACTTTACGGTGCTATGTCGAACGGTGCCAGGAGGCTGACGGTGCGTGAATTTCTCCATTGCTACCGTCCCGACGAAATTGACAAGTCAAAGGGGATGTATAGCTTTGCCAGTAGGAGTCCACTGTTGAAGGTCATCTATGAAACACCCGACTCGAATAGAGACTGGAAGAGTCGATACTTCTTTTTAGAGGGAGACGGATGGATGGGACTCCCAGGGGAGACGGATTACATGCCCGTCGACACAACTTGGGGAGTGTTAGATCCGGACCGTATGCACCCGTCCTAATTTATTAGCTTTTGTTATTTGCTAAGTAAATCGTGATATTACCTTCAACCTTACATTCACTCTCCTTTTTTTTTTTTTTTTTTTTTTTTTTTTTTTTTTTTTTTTTTTTTTTTTTTTTTTACAGGTAGACGGCGTCCTCAAATTAACGTCGAGGAATTTGGGTTTCTTGAGAATATTTTCCAGAAGACCGTGCCGACGGAGAGAACTTGGGCCAAGCTGGTAAACCCGGAAACCATACACTGGTACTGTGACGGTCCCGAACCTACACCTGAAGCAATCAAATACAGTGAACAAATTCATAGGCGTAAGTCCGTCAACCCTTATTTGCAAAGATGTATTTAACTTGAATAATTATTTCATCCGTCCGTTCATTCTTTCAGAAATGGAAGATGCTAAGAGAAGGGCTCAGATAAGGCAACAGGCTGCCAAGAGAAAGGAGTCTGGCGAGCCGGTTCCTAAGGGGACGGCTCCTTCGAAAAGAAAGCCTTTACCCAAATCTGACCGTCCAACTAAACAGCAGAAGATATCCCTTGAACCCGTCGTGGGTTTAATGGCTGCTGGTGTGAAAGACGTCACCCCAGTAAAGCATGGGGTAGGCAAGGGATTGATGAAGGCCCCGTCGACCAGCCAGGAGAAGCCTCCACCTCTCCTCAGAGACGACTCCAAATTTGCCTTGGAGAAGGTTACGTCTATTATTTCGTCGGAGGATTATGAGGATCTGGGCAATCATTCGACGGAGGCAATGGGAGAGACGGGTCTCTTTGCTGTAGCTCAGGTAATATTGTCCGTCACCTTTTGACCGTCCATTCAATCTGACTCTTGGTCTAACCTTCTTAATTTGCTTGTTCCAGTCCCTGGTCATGATGAAGGGTCTAATGGACCGTTGTCTTAAACGTGAAGCGGCTCTGGAACGGGTGAGAGCCAAGGCAAATCAGACGGAGGAAGAGCTGGGTCATCTTAACAAGTGGAAATCCACTATGGAGAAAAAATTTGATCTGTCCAAACAAGTAAGGAAGGAGTTGGAGCAGAAGATGGATGAGGCCGGAAAAGCATTGGTAGACAAAGATAAAGAAATACAAGATTTGAAGAACAGGCTCCGTCAGGCTAACGAGACAGCGGTCCGTCAATATCGTGACTCCGACGCCTTATTGGCCGAGCTAGGAGAGTCATTCCTTCAAGGATTTGACGATGCCATCCGTCAAGTCAAGAAAGCCTATCCTGAGTTGGATGTGTCCATGGTAACTGTTGAAGATCAGGCTCAGACGTCTGTTTTGCCCGTTGCTTCGGAGAACACGGATGATTTATTTGAGGAGAATGCTGCTCAAGGAGACGGAGAATCAGCTCTGGAAAAAAGTCCCCATGATGCCGACCCCAAAATTTAATTAAATTTTTTGACAACTATGTAGGGAAGGATTATCTTCCCAAGGTTTTCTTTTTGTATTAAACATTTACCCTTCAAGGGTTTTTTATCCGTCAATGCTTATGTCCGTTACTACTACTTTTCTATTTGAAAGTTGTATGAATGTCCGTCCATGACCTTTATATTTATATATTACATGAATGTCTTGACAGTATTTTTCGTACTATAGGTGATCCGTCCACTTATGAGGACTTTGATCGTTTTGTATTTTGTTGATTTGTATCCGTCCATGTTGGACCACACCTTCATCCTATTGGGATGATCCGTCCACATTGTGGATTGGTTCGTTATCCGTCCTTTTTGGACTAGATATTTTCATCGCCTTGGGTTTTATCCGTCCATGTTGTGGACTTGTTTGTTACCCGTCCATGTTGGACTAAACACTTTCATCCTTGTGGGACGATCCGTCCATGTTGTGGACTAATGGGTATTCGTCCTTTTTCGGACTTCAAATTTTCATCCTCCAGAGATGATCCGTCCACCTTGCGGACTTGTAGGTATCTGTCCATTTTGGACTTCAAATTTTCATCTCATGGGATCTTCCGTCCACTTTGTGGACTTGTTATCCGTCCATTTTGGACTTCAAACTTTCACCCTTCGGGGATGATCCGTCCACGTTGTGGACTTGTAGGTATCCGTCCATTTTGGACTTCAATCTATCGCCCTTTTGGGACGATCCGTCCACGTTGTGGACTTGTAGGTATCCGTCCATTTTGGACTTCAATCTTTCGCCTTTTTGGGACGATCCGTCCACGTTGTGGACTTGTAGGTATCCGTCCATTTTGGACTTCAACCTTTCGCCCTTTTGGGACGATCCGTCCACGTTGTGGACTTGTAGGTATCCGTCTACTTTGGACTTCAATCTTTCGCCCTTTTGGGACGATCCGTCCACGTTGTGGACTTGTAGGTATCCGTTCATTTTGGACTTCAACCTTTCGCCCTTTTGGGACGATCCGTCCACGTTGTGGACTTATAGGTATCCGTCCATTTTGGACTTCAATCTTTCGCCTTTTTGGGACGATCCGTCCATGTTGCGGACTTTGGGATATATAACAAAAAATCCATGTAGAAAAAACTGTATCCGATTATTGTTGAATAAAAAATGCATTTGTGGGGGGAGAAGCACCTGCCCCCTTGGGCTTAAAAAGGTGCATGAAGATTGTATCAAAAATAGATTGGAAAAACTAAAAATTGTTGTTTAATGCTTAAATAAACTGGGCCAGATTGTTGTTGTCCGCTGTGTCTCGGCTACTGATAATACTTCCTTAAGTGCTCGGAGTTCCATGGATGTGGCAACTTCTGTCCGTCAATCGTCTCGAGGTTGTAGGTGCCTCTTCTTTGCCATGACGTGATCCTGTAGGGTCCTTCCCAGTTGGGGCCAAGCTTTCCTTGTGAAGGATCTCTGGCGGCGCCCATTACTTTTCGTAATACAAGATCCCCGACCTGGAAGTCTCTGTGCCTCACTTTGTTGTTGTAGTGTTTTGCCATGGGGTTTTGATAACGCGCCAACCTTTGCTCTGCTGCCGCTCTAACTTCGTCCACTAGATCAAGCTGGAGGCGCATAGCCTCTTCGTTCTTATCTTTGTCGTAGCTTTCTACCCTGTAGCTCGTGAGACCCACTTCAGCGGGAATGACCGCTTCGGCTCCATATGCAAGTCGGAACGGTGTTTCTCCAGTGGGAGTTCTTGCTGTTGTTCTGTATGCCCACAGGACGCTAGGTAGTTCGTCCGGCCAGATTCCCTTTGCCCCCTCCAGACGGGTCTTGATTATTTTAAGCAGGGACCGGTTTGTGACCTCGACTTGCCCATTCGCCTGTGGATGTGCGGGTGACGAGTAGTGATTCTTGATCCCTAGCTCCGAGCAGAAATCTCTGAATGCGCTGTTGTCGAATTGCCTACCGTTGTCAGAGACCAGCACTCTGGGTATCCCGTACCTGCATATAATGTTTCTCCAGACGAAGCTCCGGATGTTTTTCTCTGTTATTGTGGCTAAGGCTTCCGCCTCGACCCACTTGGTGAAGTAGTCTATGCCGACTACCAAGAACTTCAGCTGCCGGATAGCCGTTGGGAACGGGCCCATGATATCAAGCCCCCATTGCGCGAATGGCCAGGGTGCCGTCATAGGTGTCAGTTCCTCGGACGGTTGTCTGATGAGATTGCTAAACCTTTGGCATCTGTCGCAAGATTGGACATAGGATTGCGCATCCTTCATCATTGTTGGCCAGTAGTATCCTGCTCGGATCATTTTGAGTACTAGTGATCGTGTGCCCGAGTGGTTCCCGCAGATACCCTCGTGTATTTCTCTCATCACGTAGTCTGCTTCCTCTCGGCATAAACACCTCAAGTACGGTCGTGAAAAACCCCTTTTATATAGGACGTCCTTTATCAGCACGAAACGCGAGGCCTGGACCTTCAGCTTTCTTGCAGTGCCCTTTTCTTCTGGTAACACCCCAGCCTTTAGGTAGGAGATCAATGGCGTGGTCCAGTTATACTCAGTGTTTGCCACCTGCATATTCGCCCCGTCATCGATAAGTGGTGATATTTGGACGAATGATAATACCTGTTCAGGAACCAGCATGAATTCGGCAGATGCGGCTTTTGCTAGGTGGTCAGCCCATTCGTTTTCTTCTCTTGGAATCTGAAAGAATTCGACTTTGAGGCCGTTGGTCCGGTACTTCACTTCTTCCAAATACCTCCTCATTCTATCGTTTTTGCATTCGTAGTCGCCTTTGATTTGATTTGTTACCACTTGTGAGTCGCAGTGGGCAATTATGCTTTTTGCTCCTGCGGCCTCTGCAAGGTCTAGCCCTGCTACCAGGGCTTCATACTCCGCCTCGTTGTTGGTCGTTGGGAAATCCAACCGGATCATGCATTGTATCGTGTCCCCCTGCGGAGTTTTAATCACTACTCCGGCTCCTCCGGCTCTTCTGTTTGAGGATCCGTCGGTATAGATACTCCATTGTTCCTTGTTTTCTATCAGCTGATCCTCCCCGAGTGTGAATTCGGCGATGAAGTCAGCTATTGCTTGCCCTTTGATGGCCGTCCGCGGACGGTACTGGATATCGAACTCGCTAAGCTCTATTGCCCATAAGGCCATTCTCCCTGCTGCTTCTGGGCTATCCATAGCTTTTCTCAGTGGCTTGTCTGTTAAGACAATGATTGTATGCGCCTGGAAGTATGGCTTAAGTCTCCGCGCGGCGATTACTAACGCGAAAGCCAATTTTTCCATCTGAGGGTACCTCTCTTCTGCTCCACGGAGTGCGCGGCTTGTAAAGTAGACGGGTTTCTGAATGCCGTCATCCTCCCTCACCAATGCCGCGCTTACCGCGGCACCCAATACTGCCAAATAAAGGTAGAGTTTCTCACCTTGTACGGACGGACTGAGTAGTGGTGGAGACGAGAGATAGGTTTTCAGCTCGTTGAAAGCCGTTTGGCATTCATCCGTCCACTCAAATGATTTCCTCAATGTGCGGAAGAATGGCAAGCACCTGTCCGTTGCCCTTGAGACGAACCTGTTTAAAGCCGCGATCTTTCCATTTAGGCTTTGGACCTCCTTTATCGTCCTTGGTGGTTCCAACTCCATTATTGCCCGTACCTTCTCCGGGTTGACCTCTATCCCTCTTTGGGATACCATGTAACCCAAGAACTTCCCTGCTGTTACCCCGAATGCACACTTGTTCGGATTCAGCTTCATGTTGAATGATCGGAGTGTATTGAATGTTTCTCTGAGGTCGTCTAGGTGATTTTCTTCGTGCATGCTTTTGACCAACATGTCGTCCACATAAACCTGAACATTCCTGCCGATATGATGTGCAAACATCTTGTTCATTAGCCTTTGGTACGTTGCTCCAGCATTTTTGAGTCCAAAAGGCATCACCTTGTAGCAGAATAGTCCCTGACTCGTGACAAAAGAGGTCTTCTCCTGGTCAGATTCGTCCATCATGATCTGGTTGTAGCCAGAGAAAGCGTCCATGAAGCTTAGAAGCTGGTGTCTTGCAGTTGAATCCACAAGGGTATCTATCCGTGGGAGTGGGTAGCTGTCTTTGGGGCAAGCCTTGTTGAGATCCGTGAAATCTACACACATCCTCCAGCTTCCGTTGGCCTTTTTAACCATCACGACGTTTGCCAGCCAGTCGGGATAGTATACTTCCCGGATGAAACCTGCCTTCAGTAACTTCCCAACTTCCTCGGCTATGGCCTTATCTCGTTCCTGGGCGAAGACTCGCTTCTTTTGTCGGACCGAAGGGAAGGAGGGCGACACATTCAATCTGTGGACCATGACTGATGGGTCGATTCCTGGCATGTCTTCATGATTCCAGGCGAAGACATCTTGGTTATTTCTTAGGAAAGTCGTGATCATCTGTCGTATCGGCCAACTGGCTAGTGTGCCGATTTTTGTTATTCGTTCAGGCCGTGTGTCATCAAGTCTTACTTCTTCCAGCTCTTCGACTGGTTCTGCTAATGCTCGCTGCTTCCCGATACACATCGTCTGCTGCTGATCCTCCATCTCTAACATGGCAATATAGCATTCTCGTGCTGCTACTTGATTTCCCCGCAGTTCTCCTACCCCATACTCCGTCGGGAATTTGATCATGAGGTGGTAGGTCGAAGTTACTGCTTTCCAGGAATTGAGAGTGGGTCGTCCGAGGATGGCATTATAGGTGGACGAGCAGTCGACCACGAGAAACGTTATCTCCTTTGTGATCTGCTGAGGATAGTCACCTGCCGTCACAGCTAGTGTTATTGCGCCAGTGGGAATACCTTTGTACCCCCAAATCCTACGAGTGGGGCGTTCGTTGGGGACAATTGTTCCCTGCCAATTCTCATCTGCTGGAATACCGGATAGTAAAGGATGTCGGCTGAGCTGCCGTTGTCGACTAGGACCCGGTGCATATTATAGTCCCCAACCTGGAGGCTGACTACTAGCGCGTCGTCATGAGGATGGTGAAGTCTCCGCGCGTCATCTTCTGAAAAGTTTATGACGGGATTACTCATTCGCGGCATCTTTGGTACAGATCCTGTAAGTTGGACGCTATGGACCATCCTGAGGTAGGTTTTGCGGGCTTTTTTGGAAGATCCGGCTACAGTCGTGCCCCCTACAATCATTCGGATATCTCCTATGGGTGGTTTAGGGCGCTCGTTTTCTCGTCGGGGGGCCTGTTCTTCCGGTGCATCAGTTCTTTCCCTGCTAACGAACCTCTGTAGCTTCCCCTGCCTGATTAGGGCCTCAATCTGCTGCTTCAGGTCATAGCAGTTAGATGTGTCGTGCCCGTGGTCTCGGTGAAAGCGACAATACTTGTCTCTTGGTCTTTTGTTGGGGTCTCCCTTCAACTTTCCAGGGAAGGTCAAAGCTCCTTCATCTTTGATTTGCATTAAGACTTGGTCGATCGGGGTGGTTAACGGAGTGAAATTGGTGAATCTCCCGGTGGGGGGTCTGGAGCGTTTTTCTTCGCGTTGATCCCCGGTTCTAGCAACCTTTCGTCCCCTATCTTGTCTCGTGTCCTCCTGCCTTTCCCTCTTCTTTGGCCTTTCCTCACGGGCCAGCAGCGCATCTTCTGCATTTATGTACTTAGTAGCCCTGTAGAGAACGTCCGTCATGGTTTTTGGGTCATTCTTGTACAAGGAAAACAAGAACTTACCCTTCCGCAGTCCGCTAGTGAACGCGGCCACGAGTATTTTATCGTCAGCTTCATCAATCGAAAGGGCTTCTTTGTTGAAACGTGTTATGTAGGCTCGCAGTGTTTCGTCTTCTCGCTGCTTGATGTTCATTAAGCACGCGGTGGACTTTTTGTATCGATGTCCGCCTATGAAGTGTGAGGTGAACAGGGCGCTCAACTCCTTGAAAGTATTGATGGAGTTCGGTGTTAACCTACTGAACCAAATTCTCGCAGGCCCCTTCAGCGTGGTCGGGAACGCCCTACACATAATCTCGTCAGGTACACCCTGAAGGTGCATCAGTGTTTTGAAGGTCTCTAGATGATCGAGTGGATCTTTGACCCCGTCGTAACTTTCGATCTGGGGCATCCGGAACTTCTGTGGCAGGGGGAATGAGTTGACGGGCGTGGTGAACGGTGAGTCTGTCCTGTTCACCAAGTCATCAAGATCAGAAGATACTCGCCCCTTGAGGGCGTTCATCATGACCTCCATTTGCTCCTTCATCGCCTGCATCTCCGCGACGATTGGCGGAGGGGCAAAATCCATGAGAGACGGAAGGCTCACGTTTTGCCGCTCCAGTCGGCTTGGGGCGTTGCTGCCCTCTGGCTTCTCCTGCTCCCTTCGTTCGGCGCTGTTTCCTTCCTGGTTTTGCTCCTGAGGGTTAGGTCCTGCCTCCTTTTGGCGTAGCTGTTCCTCCAGATCATGGTTTTGCTTTGTGAGTCGTTCTACTGCCGTCATAAGAGTCTGGACCTGTCTTTCTAATGCAGTAGATCTCGGTGGATCCTCCTCTTGCGCGTTGTTGGTGGTAGCCATCGAGCGAGTGAGTACCATGCAACTCTTATGTCCGGGAGGCGATGATCTGGCTTATCTTCTTCGCGTTCCCACAGACGACGCCAACTGATGATGCCGTGAATATCACCAGTGAGTTTGCACGATCCTCGCTCACCAATGCAACCTACAAGAAGAAGAAAATAATCTCGCCGTGGGCACCGGTGTGGTGTCGACCAAGTACCCTCCGACGATCAAGTTAGAATTGTTCTCAACTCTAGAGTGCTAGAGAGGGTAAATTATGCGTCCCGTGATTTGTGAGGGTATTGGGCTTTTATAGTAGCTCAAAGTTGATTTTTCTTCCTTGCCCTCGAAGTCTTTTCCTTGTAGGACTCTGCCAAGGAGTCCCAAACGTGATGAGCAAGAATTTTCCTTGTAGAGTGGGCTTTTCACCAGGCGCGTGTCTTCTAGAACTACACTCGAACTAGTATTCCGACTCTCTCTAGGATTCTTTCGGATTCCGCAAGTATTTTGAGTTATGCCAGGCCCTAGGTTCTCCCATAATATCGGCCCATGGGCTCGGATCCGTCAGGCCCAGTGTCCATATTTTTTCCCACATCATCATATATCCATTAGCTTTGTTTTTTTGGAAGAGTTTATCCATTAGTCACTACTTATTAGTCATTGACAAAGTCATATTACAATCGCTCAATTCAAGAGGCCGTCACTTATTTTAAAAGACTAATAATTTGGTATTGCCAATCCTTCATGGTTACTTATTTCTGCCATAAACTCATTTAATAGCCAGACTGGCATAATAACATGGTTATAGAGTTGTTTCTCAAAATAAAAATAAATAAATAAATAAAAGACATGGTTATAGAGTTTTGTTCCACCACCTCCGTTAAGATAGAGCATTAGTATTGGGATTGAGATCTGGTGCAATAGCAACCGTGAAATTAACCATTAAATATAAGAAAAAAGTTAAAAAAATAAAGTGTAAAAGTTAAATGATAAAAAGTTAAATAGCAATATACTATTGCACTGTGAAATTAACCATTAGTATTGCCTCTCAATCCTTGGTATTGCCTCTCATTACTTTGGCAAGAAAAAGTATCATGTATTTTGATATATATAGGTGCAACATTTTTTTTTTTTTTTATCAAAAAGTTTGGGTACATGGTGTGAGAATGGTGAGAGGGGATTGAGGAATTTTTTTTTTTTTTTTCTTTTTACAACAAAAGGAAATCCCAATGGTGACTCAAGGTGGAAATTCAACTATAGGTATCCTTACCCCTAACAAAAAGAACTTACATGAAGTTGCAACTTAATTTAATTATAAGGAAAATCAAGAAACTTCAATAAACTTTATTAATCAATAAATGGAAAGGCATGAAATTTTTATTTATATATTATGTGACTTTGATCCAAAATACAACCTAATAAAAAGAAAGTACAAGATTTCATCTAATCCTTTTTTTTTTTTATTTAAATTATATTACTACACAAAAAGAAAAAAAAAAAAAAGCAACCTACTTTTTTTAGATTAAAAAAAAATAGATATAATTTTTTTTTTCTTATCTTCTTCTTCTATAATTTCTAAGTTGATAAAAATCTTAATTTGATTACAATCCAAATTCTTCATCTAATCCTTTTATTATTATAATTTATAAGTTGATAAAAAAAATTATAATTTTATTAACAGCAACGTAATATATGATTTTGTTCTAGAGATCTAATTTAAAATTCTATTCAACTACTTTTAGTTCTTTAATAAAACACTAAATTCTTTGGATTTCCTCATCACACTCCGTGACTTTTTTTACCTTTGGATTTCCTCTTCAGAGGTTGTGACTTTTTTTTTCTTTAGATTTCCTCTTCACACACCGTGACTTTTTTTAAGATTTAGATTTCAAAGGTTATGCCATTTTGTAGTTATACTCTGGTTAAAATAATGTATTATAAACCCGGTTTAAAACACCAATATTACTATTTTCGTGTGTGTTCTAATAAGTATTACTGTTTACTCAAAAAAGAAAAGGATGTTTATCTTACATTGGTTGTGTGTATCTAGTGTCTACTGTTTATAATCCCAGTCTACAACTACAAAGGTTAGACCCTTTCGTAGTTGTACTCTGATTAAAATAATGTATTATAAACCCGGTTTAAAATATTAATATTACTATTTTTGTGTGTGTTCTAATAGATATTACTGTTTACTCAAATAAAAGATTTCAACTTCACACGTCCATAAATTAGACTAATATTAGACTTTTTGTTTATATCAACTTCTCAATGTGTATGTGTATGTGTGTGCGTGTGTGTGTGTGGTCATATTTTCTATGTATTGACATATCCTATGACAAAACACTCTTTACTTGTATTTGGGTAGATCTAAGTTAGGTTTAATGTATCAACAAGTATGTGAAGCTTGTTGGGCATTGTGGAGCCTAGTTGTGTTTTATCCAGATTATGACCTAACCCAAAATAATATTGTTATAGTTTTTAATGGGAAATTTTTTGAGGCTTAGTCCACGGAGTGGAGGCTTGGGCCGATAGGCCCAAGCTTTTTTGTAACCCATTGTGAATCCTGTGCGCAGAATATATAAACTATTGTTTTGGAAATTAGGGTTTCAATGTTTTTTTGAGAGAAAAAACTGCATTGTCGCACTCTATATTTTTCCTTAAGAATAGTGAAATCCCTAAAACTTCGTGGAAGTAGGTAAATTGTCGAACCATGTAAATACTGTCTTATGTGTGATTATTTTTCTTTGGCGTATATTTTTCTCTATTTTTGCATCTTACAGATCTGGGACTTTCGTACATATTCCTATCAATTGGTATTAGAGCCTAGGGTTAGATTTGAGGGGAAGAAATGGCAGAGGAAATAGGAAAGGTGTTTGGAATAGAAAATTTTGATGGCACAGACTTTGGATTCTAGAGGATGCAAATCAAGGACTATCTCTATAGGAAGAAGTTGCACCTGCCGCTTTTAGGGGAGAAACCTGCAACTAGATGATGAATAGATTCTTCTTGACAGACAGGTACTGGGAGTTATCAGATTAACTCTGTCAAGGTTTATTGTGAAGGAGAAGACCATAGTAGATTTGATGACGGCTTTGTCTGGTATGTATGAAAAGTCGTCAGCAAACAACAAGGTGCATCTAAAGAAGAAACTATTCAATTTGAAGATGGCAGAGAATGCAGTAGCACAACATCTGAATGAATTTAACACCATCACAAATCAATTGTCTTCCATAGAAATTGATTTTGACGATGAGATTCGTGCACTGATCATTTTGGCTTCGTTGCCAAATAGTTGGAAGGCTATGAGAATAGCAGTGAGCAATTCTACTAGAAAAGAAAAGATAAAGTACAATGACATACGAGATATAGTTCTGGCTGAGGAGATTCGCAGAAGAGATGCAGGCGAAACCTCAGAGTCTGGTTCTGCCCTAAACCTTAAGACAAGAGGTAGAGATAATGACAAAAATTCAAATCGGGGCAGATCAAAATCCAGAAATTCCAATCGGAATAGAAGTAAATCTAAATCTGGCCAACAAGTACAATGTTGGAACTGTGGCTAAGCTGGCCACTTTAAGAGGCATTACAAAAGCCATAAAAAGAAGAATGATGGTGATTCTGCTAATGTTGTAATAGATGAAGTACAGGATGCACTGCTTCTTGTTGTAAATAGTCCACTTGATGATTGGGTTTTGGACTTCATTTCATACCACTCCACTCCAAGAAATCATACAGAACTATATTGAAGGTGATTTTGATAAGGTGTATTTGGCTGATGGAGAAGCCTTGGATGTTATGGGTATGGGAGATATCCAGATTATATTGCCCAATGGGTCTGTCTAGTTACTACAGAAGGTTCGACATATTCCTGACCTAAGGAGGAATCTGATTTCTGTAGGACAACTTGATGATGAAGGGCATGCAGTACTATTTGTTGGTGCTACCTGGAAGGTTACAAAGGTAGCCATGGTATTGGCTCGTGGAAAGAGAACTGATACTCTATAAATGACCTCAAGTCCATGAGACACAATTGCAGTTGTTGAAACAAGTACTAATGCAAGTCTATGGCATCACAGACTTGGTCACATAAGTGAAGAAGGGATGAAGATGCTACTGTCAAAAGGGAAAGTACTAGAATTGAAATCTACTAATCTTGACATGTGTGAAAGTTGCATCTTAGGAAAGTAGAAAAATGGTGAGCTTCTTGAAAACTGGTAGGACACCAAAGGCTGGAAAATTGGAGTTAGTACACACTGATATGTGGGAGCCTTCTCCGGTTGCATCCCTTGGAGGTTCAAGGTACTACATCACTTTCATTGATGACTTAAGCAGAAAAGTATGGGTTTATTTTTTGAAAAATAAATTTGATGTATTTGAGACTTTTAAAAAGTGGAAGGCCAAGGCTAAGACAAAAACATATTTGAAAGTAAAATGTCTGAGGTCAGACAATGGAGGAGAGTACATAGATGGAGGGTTTAATGAGTATTATGTTGCACATGGAATTAGGATGGAGAAGACCATTCCTAAGACACCACAACAGAATGGTGTGGCTGAGCGCATTAACAAAACTCTCAATAAGCATGCTAGGAGTATGAGGTTGCATGCTGGATTACCAAAAACTTTCTGGACTGATGCTGTTAGTACTGCAACTTACCTGATAAATCGAGGACCATCAGTGCCCATGAAGTTTATAATTCTTGAAGAGGTTTGGAGTGGTAAAGGGGTAAAGTTTTCCCATTTAAAAGTTTTTGGTTGTGTTTCTTATGTTCATGTTGATTCTGATGCTAGTAGTAAACTTAATGCAAAGTCTAAAATATTTTTTTTATTGGCTATGGTGATGAGAAATTTGGCTATCGGTTTTGGGATGAACAAAACCGAAAAATCATCAGAAGCAGAAATGTGATATTTAATGAACAGGTTATGTACAAGGACAAATCAACTGTAGTGGCAGATGTTATAGAGATAGATCAAAAGAAATCTAAGTTTGACAACTTAGATGAATTGACTGAAAATACTGTCCAAAAAAGGGGTGAAGAAGAAAAGGAGAATGTAAATTCACAGGTAGATCAGAGTACACCTGTAGCTGAAGTTTGTAGATCTTCCAGGAGCATTAGACCTCCACAGCGTTATTCACCCACTCTAAATTATCTCCTGTTGACTGATGGTGGTGAGCCAGAGTGTTATGATAAAGCCTTGCAAGATGAAATTTCAAGCAAGTGGAAGTTAGCCATGAAGGATGAGATGGACTCTTTGTTAAGGAATCAAACATGGGAAATGACTGAATTGCTAGAAGGAAAGAAGGTTTTGCACAACAAGTGGATATACAGAATAAAGAATGAGCATGATGGTAGCAAATGCTACAAGGCCATATTAGTTGTTAAAGGGTTTTAACAGAAGAAGGGCATCGACTATTCAGAAATATTTTCTCTAGTTGTAAAGATGTCAACAATTAGACTGGTACTAGGAATGGTGGCTACAGAGAATCTACATCTTGAGTAGTTAGATGTGAAGATAGCATTCCTTTATGGTGACTTGGAGGAAAACATTTACATGAGTCAGCCAGAAAGGTTTATTGTTCAAGGACAAGAAAGTCTAGTCTGTAAACTGAGAAAGAGCTTGTATGGCCTAAAGCAAGCTCCAAGACAGTGGTACAAGAAATTTGATAGTTTTATGAATAGAACTGGGTTCAAGAGATGTGAAGCTAATCACTGTTGCTATGTTAAGTTCTTTGACAATTCTTATATCATTTTACTATTGTATGTGAATGATATGCTCATTGTAGGGTCTAGCATTGAAGAGATTAATAATCTAAAGAAGCAATTGTCAAAATAGTTTGCATTGAAAGATTTGGGAGCTGCAAAACAAATCCTTGGTATTAGAATCATTACAGGTAAGACTAATGGTACATTAAAGCTTTCACAGGTAGAATATGTGAAGAAGATTCTCAGCAGGTTCAACATGAATAAAGCTAAACCATTAAGCACACCCTTGGGTAGTCATTTTGGACTAAGTAAAGAACAGTCACTGAAGGCAAAAGAAGAAAGGGACCATATGAGCAAGGTGTCCTATGCCTTAACTATTGGCAACTTGATGTATGTTATGGTGTGTACAAGGCCAGACATTGCACATGCAATGGGAGTTGTGAGTAGATACATGAGTAGGCTAGGATAGAAGCACTAGGAGGCAGTTAAGTGGATTCTGAGGTATCTGAAAGGCTCAACAATAACATGTCTTTGCTTCACAGGTTCAAGTTTGAAACTACAGGGTTATGTAAATGCTGATTTAGCAAGTGATATTGATAGTAGAAAGAGTACTACTGGGTTTGTATTTACTCTAGGTGGTACAACTATATCTTGGGCATCAAATCTACAAAAGATTGTTGCTTTATCTACTACAGAAGGTAAGTATGTTGCAGCGACTGAAGCTGGAAAGGATATGATTTAGCTACATAGCTTCTTGGATGAATTGGGTAAGAAGCAGGAGTTGGGCATTCTACACAGTGATAGTCAAAGTGCAATTTTTCTTGCTAAAACTTCTACTTTTCATTCAAAGTCGAAGCATATACAAATGAGATACCATTTTATCCATTACCTTGTTGAAGATAAACTGGTAATACTTGAGAAGATTTGTGGATCTAAGAACCTGACAAACATGTTGACTAAGGGTGTCACTACTAAGAAGCTGAAGTTGTGTGCAGCTTCAGTTGGTCTTCTAGCTTGTGAATAGGAGGATGAGTTGCAGCGATGAGGGATTGTCTTTGGAGGATTGCAGTTGATGTTGGTGATTGAACTAGTCTCCAAGTGGGAAATTTGTTAGGCTTTGTGGAGCTTAGTTGTGTTTGATTCGGATTATGACCCGACCCAAAATAATATTGTTACAATTTTTAACGGAAGATTTTCTAAGGCTTAGTCCATAGAGTGGAGGCTTGGGCTGATAGGCCTAAGCTTTTTTGTAGCCCATTGTGAATCCTGTGCACAGGATATAAAAACTGTTGTTTCAGAAATTAGGGTTTTGTTGTTTTTTGAGAGAGAAAACTGTACTGCCGCACTCTGTATTTTTCCCTGAAAATAGTGAAATCCCTACAACTCCATGGACGTAGACAAATTGCTGAACCACGTAAATATTGTCTTGTGTGTGATTTTTTTTCTTTGGCATATATTTTTCTCTATTTTTGCATCTCACAGATTTGAGAATTTCATACATATTCCCATCAAAGCTTACTTTACAAGTAGTATCATTAAAGACCTGAAGATTGATCCAAGGAATAAGTGAAGAAAATCAGTATCATTGAAGCTCAATTCTAGTTTTGACACTAGCATCTATCTAGACTTAATGAAGAAGCTCAACACAAGCTTGACACCTCATGATCTATTGAGCTGACGAATTTCAGAATATAGCCAGCTACGTTTTATTCTAAAAGGCTATTTGCTTATGGGTTTGTATAATTCTTATAGGACTAAGAGAGCCTAAGGTTTGTGTAAACCTAATAGGAATAGTAGAACCCATTTAAAAGGCCCATTAAGCTCCTATTTAAATAATGAGGCAGAGAAAGAAAACCCCAACCCTAGAAAGCTTCATAAGGTTTTCTTTTTGAAACCCTAGCCTTCTCCTATAGAAGAAAGAGATATTGCTGCGTTTCTTGTATGCCTTTGGGTTCTATAACCAAGCAAAGTCTTTAGCACAAACATTGAAGATCTTACATATTGGTGTTTCTATTTGAAGCTTCTACAAATCAACTACAACAATCAAAGGGTTGTTGTAGACTTAGTCACATACTGGGATTTGTGCGAAGGAGTTAGTCACATATTGAGATTTGTGCAAAGAAAGAAGTCTTCTGCAAGATCAAGTCCAATTGGGGATTAAAGTAAAGGTTCAACTATAGGTTTGTATTTTAGGATAGTCCAGGGTAGTGGTAAGATTCTTTATACTTGTAACAGCTTGTTCTTGATTAGTACATTCTTGGGAGTAATGAATTGAAAATCAACTGTTGGGGTTTTTGCTTAGTGAGAGGTTTTCCCCATTTGTCAACAAATCACCATGTCATTTAATTAGGTTAACCAAAAGTCAAAGTTGGTCAAAATCATCCAAAAACTACATTTTTCAAGTTCTTACATCAAACCCGAGCTATTCGGAGATTTTGTCACCTTTCACAAATTTTGACCAAGTTTTATCCGAGGTTGACTCTTGAGGGCACCTGAAATCCTAATTTTGATCCAACCATCCAAATGTTGAAACTAATTCCATTATGAAGATTATTGAATTCCCTTTTTAACGACTATTCATGGGACAAAATCGGAGTTAAAATGGTTGAGATATATTGAAAATAGTGTTGGGCACGTCAGCTCGCTGCCTAAGGCCATGAGTTTTGATCCGACCATTGGATTTTTATTTTGTCAAGTGCTCTGGAAACTAGACATCAATACCTTTCTAAGGACACCAAGATCATCTCAATCGGAGTCTGGGAAGACCTTCAAATACGTGATTGAAATCAAAACTGGAAAAAGATAGGATTATTGATGTTAGTAACCAGCCCGGTGCACCCTAAAGGGCCGCTGGAAGCCGAAGAGTCATTTTTTGACTATAAACTACCCATGACCCCATAGAACTAAAAAATAAAAAATAAAAAACAACGAAATTTGGGATTTTTGGAGCATTTTTCTGGGCAGATTCTCTCTCTCTCTCTCTCTCTCTCTCTCTCTCTCTCTCTCTCTCTCTCTCTCTCTCTCTCTCTCTCTAATTTCTCTCCAAAACACATACAAAAACCTTTGATTTCTCACCTTTCCCAACAATCAAGAGGTAGTGTTCTTACTCCCATCTTCCTCTCCTTGGTCTTGGTACCTTGGATTTGAGTTTTAGGGGCATAGATGTAGCTTTTTAGCTAGTATCTACACCCATTTATATTTCCTTGCCTTTTTAGTGCTTTATCTTGCTTTATAACAAGTTTTATAGCTTTTCCTATTATATCTCTTGCTTTATCTGTTTCAAGCATGTTTTGTTGTTTTCCTTTCATGTTTACTAGCTTTTTCACATGTTTTATCACTTTGATGTTGTTGGCCTAGCTTTCTTGGGCTAGGATATGTCTAATCTTCTTCTTTATGTTCTCTTTTCCTTGCTTGTACTTGGATCTACATGTTCATGTGCTTAAAATTTTGTTTGGAAGCTATGCCTAGTGCTTTTATAGCCTTATATCCCTTGTTTATGCTTCTTTCTTGTGTTTGGCTTTTGGGTAGGGTGAAGATCTAGATCTAGTAGTCTAGGCCTACATCCATACACCCAAGTTTTTCAATAAAGGGTTTGGATTAGTTCCTTTATGCATGTTTGTGCTTTGTTTGCCCTTTTCCATGTGTTTATGTTTCGATCCATGCTTGTTTTCTTAAATCTAGGTCTTTGCCATGTTCTTGTTTGTTTTTCCCTTTGTGGGTTTGTGGCTCGTTGGTCTTTGGGGCCATTTGCTTCTTTGGCTGCACCTGTCCCATTTTGTGGCTTGTTTGGATGCAACCATGCTTAAGAGTAGATCCTAGTGATGTTTGGTTCACTTGTCACTAGCCTTTCTCTCCTTTGCTTAGCTTTGCATGTTAGGGTTTCTCATGTTAGCCTCTTTATGTGCCTTATAACATGCTTACCCTTCCCCTTTATGTGATAACATGCTTGCTTTGTTTGCTTTGTGCCATCTCGTTTGGCATCCTTGGTTTCCTTGCATCTTTGCATCTTTTGTCTATATGTTCATACATGCATCTTTGTGTGCTTGTTTATGTCATCAAGCTTAGTTCCTACTTAACAATCTCATGTGGGTTCACGCCCGTCTTTGTACACGAGATCTTGAGTCCCTTTCAGGAATTTCGTTTGATAGCACACGTGTGTCGTTCATACTCCAATACAATGGAACTATGGACAGCAAATCCAAACCTACATTTTTCCTTCTAGGGCACCCTCTTTTGCTTGATAACATGTATGCTTTTGTTTCCCTGTTTTTCCCTTTGTGTTCTTCCTTTGTTCTTTGTTATCTCTTTTGCTTTTTTGTTGCCTTTGTTTTCTTTATTGTTGCATGTATACGCTTGGAGCGAGGGTGCAACTTCCAAGATGCAAGCTAAAAAAGGGCAAGAACGCAAGCAAGAAGACATAAGCCCAAAGAGGGCAATGTTAAGTAGTTTAGGAGGCTTAGCCTCTCATGTGGTTACCTCTTTATCTCTCATAGCCTCTTTCTTTAGAACCTTGTTTCTAGACTAGGCTTTCTTTTCCTGTACCTTGCTTGGGTCGCGTTCCTTAGGTATGGCAATGTCTGATTTATCTTTCCCGTACCTTGCAAGGCCATACCTTTGAAACGTTGGCAATGTTTGATTTATTTTCCTTGCTCTCTATGCTTGCATTGTGCATAATGTATGTGTATATATATATATATTTACTTTCTTGTTGGTGGTCGTGCACTTTGTATGACGGACTCTCATGGTTAGGAGAGTAATCCTCTCGTGATCATGGGTACTTTTGATCATGTTGATAGGCCAAGAATGTATTGACCCCTTGTGATGAATTAACAAATTAATTAGCCAAGTTAATTAATTGATTCAATTAGCATGCAACACGCGTGGTAGCACAAACAAATCACCAATTAAATAAATGCAGTAGAAATTAAATTGACACAGTGATTTTTTTACGAATGGGGAAAACCTACACGGCAAAAACCCCACTGGGTGATTTTAAGGTTACCACTCCCGAGAATTCACTATTATCACAACAAGCGGTTACAAGTAAAGGAATCCCAGTATCTTATACCAACCTACAGTTGAATCCTTAACCCAATACCCAATTAGAATTGTTCTATAGTGACAATCTCTCCTTTTCAATGCACAACTCCCAGTACGTGACTAACCAATTCAATGCGCGGATCCCAGTACGCGGCTTACTCACTAACTTGAGAAAGATGTTGGTTGCAAAGTTCTTTAGTTCATCCACACGATGAAGATTACGAAGCTCCTTGGTTACAAAACCCTAAGGTGTACAATCACAACAGCTTCTTCAAGAGAAAGATGAACTAGGGAAAATTCTGTCTCCGGTCACAATTTGCATGAACACAACTTTTCTTCACACTTGCGCAACCTTTGACGGCCCTTAAAATAATCCTTATATATGTTAGGGTTGTGAGAAGAGAAACCCCAAATATATACACATGGATTAGATGAAAATCAAAGCTGAAAATCTGTTTTTCATAAATCTCGATAGATAGCTTATCTATCAGGCTAGCTGTCAAGCATCGGGCTTCAGCAGCTTTTAAACCTCGATAGACACTAGCTGTCAAGCTTTAAAATTCAGCACTTCTTCACTTGTTTCTTGGATAGATTTGCATGGTTTTAACAGTTGATCTTGAAACTTTATTTCTTGAAGCATTTAACACATCCTAGATCTACCCAATTACAAGTAAAGTGCGTTTTGTCAAAGGATTAGCCAATTCTAATTTGACATATGTTCCTAACATGATTCACATATGTTCTAACAATCTCCCCATTTGGCAATCCATGACAAAACCATAACAAACAAATGAATACATGAGAAAAGTCATAAATCACTCAACTCATACTCACTTGTTGAATACAATAAAATCTATCCTAACACAAACTCTTGAAAAAATTTGCAAGAAGAGAGTTTATGGCAAGAAGACTTTGACAACCTATATTTCTGAAACACTTTAAACAAAATTCATTACGGCATCTTAGTGTGAAACAGAAACAATAAATTGCATAAAGTATATAAGAATCATATGTATAAAGAGAGAAGAGAAACAATACATGTAAAGATAGGTGAATAACATACATCAATATATATAAACCCATATATAAGTACAATGTATGTCAAATGGTCACAAGACCAATATACATGAGGTAAATGTAAAAGAAAGAAAAGAAAATACATAAAAACCTCACTACATCCCTCATAGACACTCCCCCTATCACAAAAATCTTCTATGCTAACCCAACCCCTATGTATATGACTACTCTCATATCAAAACTACTCCCCCTTTTTGTCACGAGTGACAAAGGGTAAGTATATCAAGTAGACATTTCATCATCACTGGGCGAGCTAGCACCATCATCCTCATCAGCATCACCACTGCCAGAGCCATCATCACTCTCATCCTCGAAAACCGGTGGTGATGGAGAAGAAGCAACAGTGAAACCTCCCATGATAGTCTGTCATTGTGCAATACGACCAACACGGGTGTTCACTTAACACATTGTTTTTGTATTTTTCTGATTTTTCAATTTTTTTTATTTATTTTCATATGAAAAAAAAATAAAGCAAAACTAAAAAAACAAACAAACAAAAAATGTTAACTAAAACAATGCATAAAACTAGATGCAAATGCATGAGGAAAAAGGGGAAGAAAGAGAGATCAATCCATGGAGATGACACCAATGTTTTGGCGAAGGAATTCAAACCATTTGCTATCAAGAGGTTTGGTAAACAAATCAACCTTCTAATCATCAGTGTGAATGAACTCAAGAGTAAGAGTACCATCTTCAACAAGCTCCCGAATGAAGTGATGTTGAATCTCTGTGTTTAGTTCGAGAATGTTGAACCAGATTCTTAGAGATGTTTATGGCATTGGTATTGTTGTAGTAGATGGTAAGATGCTCTTGACAACCGTAGTCATGGAGGAGTTTTTGCATCCATAGAAGTTGGGTGCAACAGCTACCAGTAACGATGTACTTAGCTTCTGCAGTGGATAATGAGATGGAATTATGCTTTTTGCTCATCCAGGAGACAAGATTATTAACCACATAGAAATAACCCCCTGATGTACTCTTTCTATCATCAGCATTCCTAGCCCAGTCAGCATCAGAATACCCAGCTAAGACATCATTTGTGTCCATGCTATACCACACACCAAAGTCGGCAGTGGTTTTGACATACTTTATGATTCTTTTCAAAGCAATCATATGAGACTCTTTGGGATTAGCCTAATATCTAGCACACACTCCCACACTGTAACTAATGTTAGGTCTACTAGTAGTAAGGTAAAGAAGACTATCTATCATGCTTCTCTAAAGAGATGAATCTAAACTTTTACCTTACAAGTCAATAGTGAGTTTAACATTTGGGCTCATAGGGGTACTAACAGAACTAGCAGATTCTAAACCAAACTTTTTCACAAGATTTCTTGCATATTTAGATTAAGATAGGAATATACTTGAATCTTGTTGACGAATCTACAAGCCAAGGAAGTGAGTCAGCTTTCCAATCATGCTCATCTCGAACTCGCCCTGCATGAGTTTTGGGAAACTATGAGCAAGTTCATCCTTAATCGACCCAAAGATGATATCATCAACATAGACTTGAGCCACTATCAACTCGACATCTTCCTTTTTGATGAAGAGAGTTTGATTAGTTTTTCCTCTTGTGAACCCATATGACACTAAGTATTGTGTGAGCCGATCATACCAAGCTCCAGGGGCTTGTTTTAAACCATAAAGTGTCTTCTTTAGGTACAACACATGATCCAGAAAGTGTGGATCAGTGAATCCTTTTGGTTAAGCCATATAGACATCTTCTTTAAGAGACCTATTAAAGAAAGAAGTCTTTACGTCCATTTGGTAAAGCTTGAACTTCAAGTGACATGCTAGGGCTAGGAGAATTCTGATGGACTCCATACGGGCTACTAGAGCAAATGTCTCATCATAATCTACTCCTTCCATTTGAGAATATCCTTGAGCTACAAGACGAGCCTTGTTGTGGATCACATTACCCTCCTCATCAGTCTTGTTGTGGAATATCCACTTTGTGCCGATGATATGCTCACCCTACGGTCTAGGTACTAGAGTCCAGACATCATTCCTCTGAAACTAAAGTAGTTCATCATGTATAGCTTCAACCCAGCTTTCATCCTAAAGAGCTTCCTTAACTTTAGTGGGTTCAACCTGCGACAAGTAACAAGAATAAGACACAAAGTTAGCAATGCATTTATCAACTGTAAGTTCATTCATGTTTCCCACAATAACTTTAGGAGGGTGATTCAATTTGATCCTAGAGGAAGGTCCTTTCTTTTCATGGGTTTTAGAATCAGGTGAAGTAGATATATCTGCTGAATCTTCTACAACACTTAGAGTACCGGGAGTACTTGGAGATGCGGGCTCTTATTCAACAATTTCTTGAACTTCCCTGGGCTCAAGAGGAAGGATCTCTTTGAGGATTTCCTCACTAAACTTCTCAGAACTAGAGTCTGAAGATTCATCAATAACAACATTCACTGTTTCCATTACCTTTATGGTTCTTTTGTTGTATTCCCGATAAGCCTTGCTTGTAGAGGATTATCCCAGAAATATTCCTTCATCGCTTCGAGAGTCAAATTTTCCCACATTCTCTCTATCCTTGAGAATGAAATAAGTACTTCCAAAAATTCTGAAATACTTCACATTTGGCTTCATTCCTTTCCATAACTCATACAGAGTCTTCTTGGTACCGAGTCTAAAATACACCCTATTAACCATATGACATGCAGTGTTAACGGCTTCTCCCCTCAAGTTTCTAGCCACATCCTTGTTGTGCAACATGGCTCTGGCCATCTCTTGAATAACCCTGTTCTTTCTTTCTACTACACCATTCTGTTGAGAAGTAATAGGAGCAGAGAATTCTTGAGATATACCTGATCTTGTGCAAAAGGACTCCATATATGAGTTCTCGAATTCTTTACCATGATCACTTCGAATTTGATCAATCTTTAGGCTCTTCTCATTTTGCAATTGTGCACAAGGCTTTAATGTGCTCAAGAGCATCAGACTTGGATCGTAGGAGTATGACCCAAGTGTACCTAGTGAAGTTGTCTACCACAACCGTGATGTGTCTCTTTCCACCAAGAGATTCATTTCTGGTTGGACCCATGAGATCTAGATGTAGTAACTCTAATGGTCTGGATGTAGTGGATGTCTGAGTGCTCGGATGTTTGGCTTTCATCTGTTTTCCAAACTGACATGGTCCACACACCACATTACTCACTCTACTGAGTTTTGGTATCCCCAAAACTGACTCATGCTTAGATACAATTGAAAGATGTTTCTAACTAGCATGTCTCATCCTTTGGTGTCATAGATCTTCATTTGGTAGACGAATGCTATTGCACACAATGTTAGCATCCAAAACCAAGCCATAACAGTTGTCTAGAGTGCGGACACCACTTATGAGTTTCTTTCCAGACTCATCCATGATAAGGCATTTTCCCTTTGAGAATAGTACCATGAAGTCTTGATCACATATCTGACTTATGCTCAACAGGTTCACTTTCAGACCTTCTACATATAGAACATTTGCAATGTCTGGCAGTTTAGGTAGAAAGATGATTCCCTTTCCTTTAATCTGTGATTTGCTCCCATCACCAAAAGTGACATTACCACCTCTCTTAGACTCAAAAACCTTGAAGAGAGATTGGTCTCCAGTCATGTGTCTTGAGCAGCCACTGTCAAGGTACCATAAACACGTGTCCATAACCTTAAATGCGGACTTCATCATGAAGTACACTTCGTGCTTAGATGACAGATCAGTGGGAATGGTGTTTTCTCTCATCTGCCTTTTATGAACAAAACTTTTACCTTTCACTCTTCTCAGACGAACTCCTTTGCACATTTTCATTCTGAGACAGTCTAGTTTCTTCTTTGTCAAGCTGAGATCTTTTCTAATAGTTATCATAATAGAATTCAAATAACTTTTAGACTTGCATTTTCTAATACACTCAAACAAGTAGAGATTAGAAAAACAATATGTATTTGAAAACAAAGATCTCTTCAAGCTGGTTGCAGCCATGACAACAGGGGTCAATGGATCACACAGCAAAAATTAAAACCTAATCAGAGTGTGCATGCTCTGATATCACTTGATAGGCCAAGAATGTATTGACCCATTGTGATGAATTAACAAATTAATTAGCCAAGTTAATTAATTAATTCAATTAGCATGCAACACACGTGGTAGCATAAACAAATCACCAATTAACTAAATGCAGCATAAATTAAATTGACACAGTGATTTGTTTACGAATGGGGAAAATCTACACGGCAAAAACCCCACCGGGTGATTTTAAGATCACCATTCCCGAGAATTCACTATTATCACAACAAGCAGTTACAAGTAAAGGAATCCCAGTACCTTATACCAACCTACAGTTGAACCCTTACCCCAATACCCAATTGGACTTGTTCTGTAGTGACAATCTCTCATTTTCAATGCACGACTCCCAGTTCGTGAATAACCAATTCAATGCGCGGATCCCAGTACATGGCTTACTCACTAACTTGAGAAAGATGTTGGCTGTAAAGTTCTTCAATTCATCCACAAAATGAAGATCACGAAGCTCCTTGGTTACAAAACCCTAAGGTGTACAAACACTGCAGCTTCTTCAAGAGAAAGATGAACTAGGGCAAATTCTGTCTTCGATCACAATTTGCATGAACACAACTTTTCTTTACACTCGTGCAACCTTTGACGGCCCTTAAAATAATCCTTATATATGTTTAGGGTTGTGAGAAAAGAAAGCCCAAACATATATACACAGATTGGATGAAAATCAGAGCTGAAATCTGTTTTTCATAAACCTCGATAGATAGCTTATCTATCGAGCTAGCTGTCGAGCATCAGGCTTCAGCAATTTTTAAACCTCGATAGATACTAGCTGTCAAGCTTTAAAATCCAGCATTTCTTCACTTGTTTCTTTGACAGATTTGCATGGCTTTAACACTTAATCTTGAAACCTTGTTTCTTGAAGCATTAAACACATCCTAGATCTACCCGATTACAAGTAAAGTGCGTTTTGTTAAAGAATTAGCCAATTCTAATTTGATATATGTTCTTAACATGATTCACATATGTCCTAACACATGTAGTGTGGGTATGCGCTTAAGATGATTGCTGTAGGTGCATCTGCATACTACATTATGTGCATGATCATCCTAGTGTGATTGTCTTGATCCATGTTAGCTAGTGACATTGGTTTCCCCATGTATGCGACATACATCAACATGTTAACACACGTCATATACACAAGTATGAAACCCTACCTGTGCACCATAACGCACCAAACGCGAAACTCTTCTGGATTTTCGTCGTGAAAATAGGGCACCTTTTTGTTGCCTTATTCTCACCGCAAAAGCTTGGTGAGGATTGTGTTTTGCATGCTTTGACGCAGTAGTGGCGAAATGCTGTCGGATTTTCGCCACGAAAATAAGGTGAAATGCTGACGAATTTTTGTGGTGCAAATTTTGGCAACAATTCCAAAATGTGCTAGTAAAGCATTAATTAAGACCATACCCCTTCCAAAGTCAAACCTCAAAGTCCAATTCTGCTAAAGCCTTAAAAGCTAATGCCAATAGCTTGTTTTAATAGCCAATGTCCGAAAATTAAGATTTTACCAAAACAAAGGACTATCTCCGGAAAGGCGTTGCGAGATGCCTAACACCTTCCCCGCACGTAACCAGACTTCCGAACTCAAGAATCAAGATGTTTTACCCGTCCATGTTAGAATAGGAAAAACGACCTTTTTCTTAGCCTAGGATTGGTAATAAAATCAAATAGAGTCAAGTGACCAATCACACTTTAGAAAAAACCCAATGATTGGTGGCGACTTCACTTACCATTGTTAAGTATAGGTTAGAATCAACTTAATTCAATTCACACACCAGAGGTACCCCTTTCACCCTCATTTTCATATAGCACCCGAACTTCGAGCATTTTCAACACGTGAGTGTTGTTGTGATGGGTGGTCGGCCACCGCGAGGCATCGACAAACTAGCAACTCCACTAGGGACACTTAGAGAGTTCAGCCTTTAGAGCTTTTGATAAAATTTTAATCTTTGGACATTGGCTTTAAAAACTATTGAAATTGGCATTGGCCTTTGAGGCTTTCTGTTTGAAAAATGTTTTTACTACATCTTTAGTAAACTATTTTCAAAAGACAAAAAATATTTTTCAAAAATGTTTTTAAATGGTTTTCAAAACCGGCTTTGGGTTATTTTCATATGTGTGAAGTTTTCCTACTTTTGTAAGCATGCTTTACAACTTTCCTTCACTTGTGCAAACCTAGGGTAGTAAGATTTAATTTTTGCTACACCTTTATCTGTTCATATATCTGTTGTGCTTGGAAAGTCTTTTTCCTTTCATTTCAAAATGAATGACATCACCCCTCATTTTGATTCAAACCCAGGCTCAGCGCTTTAAGGTTACCAGCTGACGCATAAACCATAGATAGTTACTGGGCACTAACTTGTAGGCACTTATGGGTCCATGGGTGGACAGGAGTAGTTGAAAAGGCCCCCCTTGATCCGCTCTATCCTACAACTTCTATGAAGGGAAGGATTAAATGATCAAGGTCCCCTTAAAGATTAGGACCGACTTGCTAGTTAAGCCGTATCTCATATAATTGGCCTAGGGTAAGTCAAATTCCTATGAGGACTAGGAAGAGCCAAGACAAGTGAACATCCAAGTAAAGGGGAAAATGTTCAGTTTTCGTTTGTAGTTTTGCCCTTTTTGATTGCGTTGAGAAAGTTGTGCTCTACTCTAGGTTCTTTTTGATCCGCTTGCACATCACTTGTGACCAACCCCTAGGGAAAAGCAACTATGTTGCTTGCACATTAGAGTAAACCCAAACCCTAAGAGTTTCCAACCCTACAAGGGCATGCATGCATACACTAATGGTTCCGTCATGTAAATATGTATAGATAAAATTGGTGGCAAGTAGCCGAAACTCCGCATCACGAAGGACATTGCCAAAAATCCAAGATCTTTTTCAAGAAGCTAGGCCATCAAGAATGAAGCCTCTATATTTTGTAAATTTGAATTGTAAAAAGCCCAGTTGTGTGGCCATTGTACAAAGTCCAACTTTGGGGGCGTTGTAAAAAGCCAAGTCTTGTAAAAGCTTTCTTTTGATGTAATGTAAAAAGAGATTCAGTCCGCATTCTTAAGCATGATGTGAAATTTCTAGTTACTTGCCAAACTTATGCATTAATTCCACATCACTGTAGAAATTCACCATGATAAAAACCCGAACAAGGGTTCAAGCCTATTTTTGAAAATGATAGGTGCATTTTAAATAAGCAAGGACTTAAACTAACTTTATGTTCGTTTTGTGTTTCCACATTGTCAATTTTTCAAATGTACCCTCATCTCTTCCCCGTCCCATTCTTTTTCTTTCTAGGATTATAAATATAAAAGATTGCTTAAAGGAAACAATCCAAGTTACCATCACATCGTGATCCCGTTATCACTAGGTCTCATGTTAGAGAGATGTCTACTAGTGGTCCTTCTATCATTGAGGAAAGTGCCCATGAGATTTCTCTTCTAAAAGAACAAGTGGCGGAAATGATGCGCATGATGCAACAATTAATTGTATGAGGAGGGCATGACTCATCTGGTCCCACTCTAGAAGGTCCTGTGCCTCATTCTGAAAACGAGGCACAGCCGCCTCCAGATCTGAACGAGGATAGGACCACACTGCCTGTTGGTCTGTAAGGGGTAACAAAGAGATGGATCCTTCTAAGGATAAGACCTCGGGGTCTAGCTATAGTCAGGTCAAGAGTCAATTGGAAACCCTAACAAAAAAGATGCATATCATGGAAAGTTCAGTTTCCCGAGGAAACGTTCATTTGGACAGTTTAACCAATTTCCCTCAAGTTGTTATGCCTCCCAAGTTCAAGTCGCCTGAGTTTGTCAAGTATGATGGCACTAGAAATCTCTATGCCTGTTTGCGCATGTTATGTAGGAAGATGGCACCCTATGGGCACAATCTGCCATTGCTTTGTCAAATCTTCCCTGACAGTTTTACTAGCCCTACAGCCACTTGGTATATGAGATTGGAAAAGACCTCTAGCTGGAAGGAGATGGCTAATGCCTTCTTGGAATATTATAGGTTCAATACGTAGATAGCCCCTAATCGTACAGTCCTTTAGAGAGTAGAAAAGAAAAGTGGGGAATCTTTTCGTGAGTATGCCCAGAGATGGCATGAGTTAGCT